>OZ024734.1:12097197-12697197 GCA_964016875.1 Fallopia convolvulus
TTTCCTGGTGAAGTTGATTATCCCATCCTCAAAACCCTCCACAAATTTCAGTCTTTTGTTACACTTGTTTCCAGCTAAGGCCTCCCTAAAGGAAGGCTTCCTTGCTTCCAAATCCAGTCTATCGCCTTTCACACCTTTAGTGTCATGGTTTGTCTTCTCCTTTTATATATTTGAAGTTGTATTTTTATACCCTGATTTCACTTGCTTCAGCAACTCGTTTGCTCAAGACGACATCCTCTGACTTGTTTTCATCATTCGTCTCCAAAGATTCGGCCACAATCAAAGCCTCCTCATTTGGGCCTTCAAGTGTTTTGCCCTTTGATTCCGCTCTTAGAATCCTTTGATTGACCTTTTTTTATCATCTCTTCCAAGATCGCGAATGATGGAGAGGAAGGACTCGCGGGTCGGGACGAGATTCCTGAGCTTGATACCTTCTTCTTCTTGCTAACCTTGTTTCTTGCCATCGTTGAAAACCCTAGATGACGACGCTTCTCACTTTCTTTCTTCCTGTTCATCTCTCTCCTAACTTTTTTCCGCGTGTGAGGCTCATTCTCCTAACTCATCTTTTTAGCTATAGCAGGTTCCAAACCATTCAATTGTTACGGTCACCACCAAGTATTTAATTATTTTTGTGTTTTTAGGTAAGTTAAATTTGATTTAATTTAGATGAATCAAATGGCTCTAATAGAAAGAGTCTCATCCAACGGTAAAAAATGGATCCAATGACTGAATCCAACGGCCAAATTATTTTAATTGAGTGATCTGTAATTTGTTTTTGAAAATTAACGACATTGAAAAATCCACATAAGCATTCATATAATTTTGTATATAAAATATATATTTTATATCAAAATGTGCATAGTAAAAATTGTATTTAGAAAATTTAATTACAAGTAAAATATTAAAGTAAAGATAAATTAATTAGATAATTAATGAATAGTATGCAAAAAGTACACATTTAATCACTTGAGGAAAAGTGTATATTTCTACATCCCTTTTTGCACATATAATCATTGTAGATAGTCTTTAGTAACACGGCGTTGAGGTGTTTAAAACTTGGCAGAGATTGAGCGCGAAGAGGTTGTTTGAGGTGGTTGAGAATGATGAGGCGAGGAAAAGGTGGATAAGTGAACAATAGCAAGTTAATAATATTAACCTTAGTGTGGGAGAAGGTGGGGGAAGGAATTAAAAGAGTAAGTAAGAATCAAATTAAATTTTTCTACCCTAAAAATTCAAATTAAATTTGGTCGAAAAATAATTCATGTCATATGAAATAGTTAATCCAAATTTTTGTAGCTCTTGAAGAAACTTTGAATTGTTGAGTGCACATAGGAACAAAATTACTTGTAAGTTCAAAGAAAGTAATCTCATGAACATAAAATGGAAAAAGATAAGATAAATAGATTGATAAAGCTACAACACACAAACAAAAGTATGCTAGCTAAGTAATCTCCAAAGGTCCCTGCCATTTGGATAGTATTCACACTTGGCAATGGAATGTCTTATGCTGCCTAACATAATAAAAAGCCCTAATCAAATTTTTTACCAAAGTCGCTCCTAAAAAGTTATTCAGAAATCAAACAGAATATGATAAACGTTTCACTATAATACCTTCAATTGGGATACCAACGACAACAAAGGTCTATAAGTAAAAAATAATCTAAACTGATATGTATATATTTGAAATTCTACATGAATGACTCTTGAGAACTTAAATACTCCATCAAAATAAACAAAAACACATGAAATTGACATGAGCAATAAGAAAGAAGGTAATGTGCATAAATTAGACTTTCACCATGTCTAATCTCAAATAGCAAAATGTGGTTGCAATTAGCCTTGATAATGCCCCCGAACGAATTTGTATCGTGAATCAAAAAAGGATTCAATTGTCAATTGACACACACAAATGAACTTTTTTATTTGTTAGAAGGTTTGAAATAAGAGAGATTATTAAATTTGTGCAATGCACAAATTATGTGAACAAACTATTTGTAATGTCAATTTATAGTTTGAAATCCTGCTAAACAACTAAAGGAAAACTCATTTGTTCCTCTAAAATGGCGTACAATCACATCAAACAATTGTCATTAAGAGAGAACATAAACGATTACTTTAACAGCTTACATGATCATCTTGTCCCCAAAGATACAATCTTAGCGAATAAGTCTCAATAAGAGCATAAAAAGTTATTCAAAATAAGGAATTCTCCATAAGCACAATAACTACAAGCATAGAACTACCAAAATTTCCACACGAAACTAAGCTAATGGATATATATATAGACACAAAGATGATGATAATAAAATGGAAACGAATTAAAATCATGTATGCACATATGTCATTTTCAATTTCAGTACTAAATCTTCAACAAACCTCCAAAACACCGAGAGAACTATGAATAGCATGACAATAACATAAAATAAAAAATTAGAAATTTTAAATAGGATTTATGCGAAATTAATTAAAGAGACTTCGGGTGCTACTTGGAGGTCACCGTTTCGAACCCCACGGGTTAAGGTTTGCCCATTCCTCTAGTAGCAAGTTCTCATTCTTAGTGGATGCTCTAGGCGAACCCAAATAGTATTTGTGACGATTCTAATCCTTATCCTATCAAAAAAAAATCAAAGAGACTTACTATGAAGCAAAGGAGGCCAAACCATCGGTATAGAACCCTTAAATTCCTCTCATCATAAACCATCGGTATGAATATGAATGAAATTAGAAGCTATAAGTTCCATTTTTTATAAGGAAAGGAATTAGTTAGGGAGCTCACTAACAGACTAGTGATCGTCTTAGGGCATTATGACGAATGAGGGTACAAAATCCCAAATCAACTACAAGTGGAATGGAAGAGACATGTCGGAAGGAGCCAACGTTGTAGTCAGTCACAGAATTACACTCACGGTAGATATGAGCAATACTCCAATCCTGAAACCGAGCCAACAAACAATGTATGTCCACATACAACAATTTGATCTCCCACAAACAACGCCGATCACCAACAATTTTGACTAGTTGTAATTATCGCATTCAATCTGAACCCGGGAAATGTCAAGACGAATGATACGCTTTATTTTAGAATATTATATTTCCTTTTAATTAAGAGATTTGATTTTATCTTTTTTAGGAAGAGTATCTTTTTTTAATATTTCAGCAATTAGGGTTTATAATTTAGCTATATATATTGTATCTTGTTAATAGGGAAAGCAGTCAATCAATGAGAAATTATTTATCCCAAATCCTAGTCTCCTTCTATGTTATCTCGTCTCCATCGTTTGAGTCACTCTTTCCCCTGGCCTTTGGCCCTTCTTCCCTTCACCCGGTTACTTCGTTCATTGAATCCGATACGAGATCTATAAGGTACCGTATCAATTGGTGCTTTCATTCATGGACTATGCGTTTCCATGGCCAACAACGCGGATGATCGAACGTTGCTAGTCATAATTCATCGTGAATACTACCAAATCTCCGAGCAAGTGTTGTATCAAGTATTTTCACCAATCGGAGACTTGGAAAGCATTCAAAGAGTAGGTTATGGGTCTCGTGATTATTGGCAAATCCAATTTTAGACTCATGATTCCGCTCTCAAGGTGATTAAATCTCTCTACGAGAGATGCATCTATGACGGGTGTTGTCAACTGAAAGTATTTTGGTCACCGTCGACGTCAACTTCAATTGTCAGCAAGCCAGCAGCGGTCGTCGCGCCCGCGGCCAATGTGTCCGCGCCCGTGGTTTCGTCCATCGTGACCGTCGACTGGCCAATCTTCGCTCCTACTGCAGATATTTTGGCCCCGACAACTTCTTTTCCTCCGTCTGAATCAATAAACGGCGGACGGAATCGAATTGGTATCGAAGGACGGTCTTTGCAGAGCTGCTTTGATTTGTTTGTCCGCCAACCGTTCGGTGAAATGTGCAGGGCAAACTGTAGTTACGATATCAAATCAAGGACCTATGCTGCGGAGTTTTGGATGCTGACTCAAGCTGTGATACATGTTCAATGGGACCCTGGCAGATTAAGCTCCACGATCCGTTTCATGAGTCTCCTCCTGATTTCCGACTTGAGGACAAGTCGATTCTCAACGGGGAGAGAATTGATACGCTATAGTTAATTAGGATAATTATTTATTTTAGAATATTATATTTCCTTTTAATTAAGAGATTTGATTTTATCTTTTTAGGAAGAGTATTTTTTTAAATATTTCAGCAATTAGGGTTTATAATTTAGCTATATATATATATTGTATCTTGTTAATGGGGAAAGCAGTCAATCAATGAGAAATTAATTTTTCCAAACCCTAGTCTCCTTCTCTGTTATCTCGTCTCCATCGTCTGAGTCACTCTTTACCCTGGCCTTTGGCCCTTCTTCTCTTCACCCGGTTACTTCGTTCATTGAATTCGATACGAGATCTATAAGGTACTGGTGAGGTATTTTCAGTGATCGTTATATCTATCAAAGAATCCTAACTTAACCAAATCAGTAGAGCGGCAAGTAAGGGTCGATCCCACAGAGACTAGTGTATTAATGTTATTACTTAAATGCCAAATAAATAATATGGGAGTTTTATGAATGATTAAGTAACTAACTAATCTAATATGCAAATTAAATCTAAGTATGAATGCAAATATGATTCAAATATATGAAGGACAAACGTGTTCAACTAGTTAAATCCATCATAGATATGCTTATTGATCATCGATTTTCTTGATTCTCAATTCCCTTGAATAATCTATTGTGGATTATATTCTTACTAAGGATTATGACCCAAACTTCAATTCTAGTTGAAAGAACTAACAGTCTAAACAACCCTAATCATTTAACAACCTAAAACAACGTCTAGATTCAATTAAACGACAACTTTACGACTCAAGTTATCAATAGAAACAAACACTTAGAGCAAACAGACATCTAAGTTATTTGTGGATTTATTCCCTTCTACAATTGAATAGCCCGAACGGGTCCAAATAATTATAGATGCTACTTTATCTAATCAACCCCGAACGGGCATTAATCAGATTAGTTGTAAATTAACCTAGAAATTCTATTAGGTGATCAATCTAACAAAACCCTAGAATAATTCTGATTTAATTAAGCACAGGGAATAAAACCTATTCAAGTTATTGAGAATCAATCAAACCTCACAATAATATGCAATCTATGATTTCAATAACTAGTCAAACACAAGAGAATTTAGCAATGCATAATTGGAATTAAGAAAAGCTTACAAAGGTTTAAAGTATGCCTCTACAGAGAAAAAACCTAACCTCCAAAAGTTGATCAAAAGTTATGACAATAATAGATAGAGAAAACTAAAAACAAGATTTAAATACCCCTAAGATATCTAATGATAAAATATCCCGAAATTACATTAAACTAGTCGGAAAAGACCTAATAAAGTCCAACCCGAAGCCCAATAATCGCGGCCCAACTCTCCTGCGGCAGAATGTGAGGCGCGGTCTACTTCTTGGGTGACGCGGCCGCGCAGGTTCATGTTATGCCCGCGACACTTCTCAGTTCAGCATTTCAGGCGACACTTCGGAGGCTGTTTTCACCCCCTTCGAGTTGGAAATTGGACTCGGAGTAAAAATATGAATTGTAGCTCTTCGAGTTAGCTTTCCAGCGATAGAAAATTCAGCTTCATCTGAGCATTGTAGCTCCCAAACCAAGCATTGCAAGATAGAGGTGTCGAAACAAGAACTCCAATGCATAACCCGAAATTAAGCGTTCTTTTCACACAAGCTCTTGGGCGTCAACTCTTCTAACCTTCACTTGTATCACTCTAAGATTCATCAAAATCCACCACAATCATCTAAGATCCATCCCATCCATGCTTGTTTACCTAAAGATCTGCAAAACCGAACAAAACAAGCGCAACTACCCGAAAACACAAGATCCTAGAAACTAAACTAAAACCAACTAAAACTAACTAAAACTTATGCACAATAAACATAAATATGCATCCTAAACATTACCTAAATGCAAGCTATCAGGTACCGTATCAACGAATGGCCTTGAGAAGAAGCTATAAGTTCCATTGAATAATCGGATTTGGTACAAAACAAAAAAAAACTAAACTTTTGCGTGAAACCACTGAATTAGAATAGTAAATATGGTTTAAAATCCATACAAATTATGAAGTTTCTGATGGGAAGATGGACCGAGACATGTTGTAGGAGAGAGCTGGAACGAGGCGGTGGTGTTGCCGTGGTGGATGGAAGGGGATTTAGCGGTAAGATCGATTTGGCAGTTCTTAGAGAGGTCGTGGCTCAATTTTTGGAGGATAAAGGGGAAAAAAAAAGCTGATACATGTTGCTAAAATTTTGGTAAAAAGGTTCGACCAAAAAAAAATTTGGTAAAAAGGAAAACAAAAGTATTATTAAAAAAATAGAGATGTGTGGGTTTAATAGATAGGATAATTGTCCAAATTTTGAAAATTAAAAAAAATTTGAAAATTTAAGGACACTTGGTAGAAAGATAAGATAACAAATCTTACTGTTTTAATTGATGAGTAAGATTGTGGGCCTTATTAGTAAGAAAAATAGAGTAGCTAGTCTTCGGACATCTAGTCAAACGGTTAAGATTTTATGATAATATTATGTGGTTTCCTTTTATTTTATAAGGAAAGAAATTAGGATGACCACTAACAAGTTAGTAGTCGCTCTAGAGCATCCTGTCGGATGTGGGTAAGGAAGTCCGAATCAGCTGTAAGTTGGACGGAGGAGACACGCCTAAACGATCCAAGACCAACAAAAAAAACAAAAAAAGAAGCTTATTTTTGCAGCCCATAACTTATTATCCTGATTTGTAGGGCTGTGCAAACTAGGACCGGACCAGACCGGAATTTTACGGTCCGGTCCTCGATCCAAGAAATTTGAGAATTTCGGTCCCGATCCAAAAACCGGGACCGGACCGTAAAGCCTTATAATTTATATCTTATATAGAATATTAGGCCTATAATTTATACTTTAAAGTTTCATATTGAAAAAAATTGTTGATTATTACTAAATAAAAGTTTTGAGTTTTGCCCATTGGTACTTCAACTCTATAATAATGGAATTAATCTTGCTAATTACTACATCTTTATAATACGAGCTTTGATTTTCGGCCACATAAATCAAATTAAAATACTAAGCGGTCAAACCGGTCCAAACCCGAGACCGGACCGTAATTGGACCAGACCAAAATGATCCGATCCGGTCCACGGTCTATTTTTTTTATGAAATACGGTCCACTGATTTAGACCGGATCGTATTTATTCGGTCTGGTCTGATCCGGACCGGTTGAACAGCCCTACTGATTTGAATTTTCAATATTATTCATGTTTATCCCTTATTATCTTAGTTTACTTCCAATTCTATTTTATTTTATAGTATTGATTATATTGTGTGTGGATGCTTCACCATTTTTCTTGATTTTACAAATGAAAATTTATTTCGCACGTTTTTGGAAGTCAGGTCTAGATAGATATGTCATACTCATATATCCAGGACCACGTCAGATACATCATCGGATAAGTTTCCTTGTTTCTTTGTGATTTGATAACAAAGTTATTTTTATTAAAACAAAAACCCACTCAACATATCCTAGTTGCTTGCTATTTTCTTAAAATTTGTTTTGCTTGTCATTTGTCAACACGAATTATTAGTTTGTGCCTAATTTTTCAGGTCCCACAAGATTACGATATGATTAGGCAACCCTAGCTTGACTGTGTCTCTGTTACATCATAAGAACTTGATTCATATGATGATTATCATATCAGTCGTGGAGATGAATTAGACAATCAAGTCGAATTGATCATCTTCACTTAAAAAGTAATTCACTTAAGATAACCGTTTTGACTGTTTCACACTAAACTTAATTTATCATAAACTTAAGATTTAAAGCATTCATGCTCACCCTTGTAGACTCATTCATAATTAACACGAAGAAGTTCAAAAAAGCAAGGAATTGAAACGCCCCTATCAACAAAAAAGACACATCACACCATCTACATCAGAATCCAATTCTTCTTCTACTTACAGACGACGATAGTTCATCCAATTAATCGATCTGCCTCAAATCGAAGGAATTAATCTTCGAAGATCCGGCAATTCACCGATCAAACCTGCTCGTCGCCGTACTCGAAACGGCATAGCTCTTGCTCCTCGAAAACAATCCACTCCCCTTTTTACTCTTCTTCTTATAATCATCTCCACCGCCAAATCCCTTCAACTCACGAATTTCGTCGTCTCCGATTTCGCAAGGCTTGTCCTCGTCGATCTTCGCCATACCAACGCTCGCACTCCTCGGCACCGCCTTCAGCCCCTTCTTTGGATTGGCGGTGGTGCTCTGATTGAGTGCGTTGAGGTCCAGCTTATCAGCGTGCGCCCTAGAAGAGGCGGCTCGGATGAGGTCCTTGAAATCGGCGTCGCTCGATCGGTGGGAGGTTGCGCTGAAGCTCCTGGGGAGGGGATCGGCAGCCGATGCGCCGAATCCGGCGCCGGCGTAGCAAGCGGTGTCGGCGTAGCTGTTCATGGCGTCCACGTATAGATCCCTCGCCTTCCCCAGTATCCTCATCGGAAATGTCAAGATTCTCTTCAATTTGTTGTTCCTTTTTGTGTTTTCTTTCATTTTGGTGTAATTTTTGTTTTTGTACATTTGATCTTGAGAGATTTGAGAGTTGGGGGAGTTGGGAGAAAGAGAAGAAACAGAGAAAGGGTAGGGTGTCAAATGATACCCGAGATTTTTGTGAGGGAGAGGAGAAGACGTGGGAATTTTGGGGGTTGTTTTGTAAGGTGGATACAGACAATTAGACCCGGTCCACCTTTTAAAATATAATTAAATTAACCGGTTTAACGTTGTAACGTTTGATTTTGGGTTACATGAATATGAATAATTGAATATGATGCAGATGCTGATTTTTCAATTTCAACGGATATCTGAACACAAATATGTTACACGTAATGTAAGTCCACAGATTTTTTATTTTGAGTTTGGATAGATGGATTGACCAATTACCTAGCTACAAACTAACAATATAAAACTTAATTTGCTCAAAAAACACAATATAAAACTTAAGTGCATTTGATCTGGATTAATTTATAATCACATCTCATCTTTAATTTCTTTTGATCATTAAAGATTGCCAATATTAAAAATGACATAATTATTAAGAAATTCAATTATTAAGAAGTTGATTCTCATGCAAAAGACCGCATAAAATGAAAATATATCTATGATCTATGATGTTTAATGAAGAGAAATCAAAGACATAAATCATTTCATCATTTCATTACAAAAATACGGATAATTTTTTGAAAAATTATTTGTTTATTTCTAAAAAATGAACACATGAGACGCACATAAAATGTGCATCAAAACTAACTACTTGTACATAAAAATAACAGAAAAATAGGATTGGACATTATCCTTGGATAAGTTATTCGGTCATCCGAATAACCCAACGTAGATAAAAGGGTGAAAATCCGATAAAAGTATGTGATGGAGGGTTTGGTGACAAGTGAAATGTGTTACTGGGCAGATATGTGATGTAGGAAGGTTTTCGGCACACATAGGAGAAATTCTAGACCGTCAGAAATCGCGTTCTTGGCAAAACTGATTTCGACCGTCCGTTGTCCAATTGGGTCGTGTCATACCTTTCCGGAAAGGTAATTGGCTTCTGAGCTCAAGGCTATGCTCTGACATAAAGCGCTTTTCAGGCATTTAATGACGTTTCAGAGCTTAAAATAGGATTTTAAGTATTTTCGAGATTTTTTGTAATTTCTATTTTTATTATCTTTTAGAATTTTTGTCTTATATCTTTATATTCTATCTTATATCGTTATAACTTATGTTTCCTCTATATATATAGATCATATGTAAGCCTTGAGAACGTATCTTATCATTATTATCATTCAATACAGAGTTTTTCTCTTCAATCTGGTGGATTTCCAATTTTCATGTTCAAGAGTTTCGTTGCTTGCAATTCCTTGTTCCTCAAGACTCGTGTTTGCTAGTCTTTCGTGCTTCCTATTGCGTTAGTTGATATTAGAGCAGGCTTTCTCCTGTTCCGTTTTGATTCTAAAGCATCATGGGAGAACTAGTCACGAGAGCAAACCTAGAAGGGATTACAATGGCTTTCACCGCATCTCTTACCTATTTGACGAATGAGATGGCAGCGTTAACAACTCAGATGAATAATCTTCTTGCCAATAACAACAACAATCCGTAGTTGGGCAGAAGAGCAAACCGGGTTCATCATCCACGAGGTGGGGGCGATCCTGATGGAGGAGATTCCAATTCAGAGGAGGTGGTCCTTGAAGTGGATCCGGCCGAATAGGGTGATCAACCGAAACATCATGACTATCGAGTCAAGGCTGATATCACTCTGTTCTTTTGGGAGTATGGGAGTCGAAGAATTCTTGTATTGGCATATCGAAGTTGATAGAATTTTTGATGTCATGGGATTTCCGGAGAACAAACAAGTTAAGATGGTTGCGATCCGTCTAAAGAGTACGAATGTAGTCTGGTGGGAGAAACTTGTTAATCTCAGGCTGAGGCAGAGGAGATCACCCATCAAGACTTGGAGGCAGATGAAACTGTTGATGATGGGGGAGGTTCTTACCAGATGATTATGAACAAATTCTGTATAAGATGTATATAGAGAGTGTTCAGGGCAAGAGGAACGTCTCAGAATATACCATTGAATTTCTTATATTAAATGAGCGAAACGAACTGGGAGAAACAAAGGGCCAGAAACTGTCCACCTTATCAATGGTTTGAAGGGTTCGTTATAAAAGAAGATGGGATTGCAGATAGTTTGGACTATAACTGAAGCTTCAAGTCTGACACTAAAGGTTGAATTGATGGAAAAATACCCTAGAAATTTCTCATCTTTCCGTAGATATCCGCAACATAATAGCTATGAAACACCGTGTGACTAGGATAAGGGTGCAATATCTAAGGATAAGAATTTAGCAATTGATAAGGAGAACGGTGCTAGTACTTCTAAAGCATCCAACCATAAACAAACTAATCCTTATGCTAAAACATCTATTAGTAAGTGATATAGATGTGGAGTTTAGGGTCACAGATCAAATGTTTGCCCATCTAGGCAAACAATTGTTATTATGAATGTTGATGGCGATGAGTACCAGGATAAGGAGGATGATGGCTATTCAGATGTTGAGTTCGATGAGGAGGATTTTGATGACAAAGTGAAAATTGGTTCCGGCTGATCCTACTGTCCTCCAAAGAAGAGGGGCAAAGGAAGAATCTGTTTAAAACACATTATTTTGTTACAGGAAAAGTGTATAACTTTATATTAGATAATGGTAGTACAAAGAATTGGGCTTCCCGAAAACTGATTGACTACTTGAATTTGCCAACATGGCCTTGGTAGAAGTCCTACGAATTAGGTTTGATAAATAAAGGTTCTCGGGTTCGGGTTTCCTTAACTTGCAAGCTACCCATATCTATTGGTAAGCACTATAAGGAGGAGGTGTTATGTGATGTTATAGACATGGATGTCTGCCATGCCTTATTTGGCCGCTCTTGGTTGTTTGATAATGATGTTACCTACAAAGGGTGATGACACCACACCGACATCTATGTCAGCTGAGCAGGAGGAGGAGGCTATGAGTGTTTTCTCAGATGGGCCTATCACCCGTTCTCGGGCTAAGGCCATTGCTAGGGCTACTACTTCAGTCATTTTGAGAGCCCGACTACAGTTTACTCAGCATGTCGAGCCAGACATCGCTATATGCTCAGTAGCGACTTTATGTGATGGATCATTATTGGCCTAGCCGAGCCTTAATCGGTGCCTATGTATTTATTTATTTTATTGCATAATTTGACATTATTTATATTATTGTTATGTTTATTTTTATTAGCGGACGTGTGTCTCGTTTTGCATATCGGGACTAGTCCTTGTTTTTTTTAGTAAGGAGCTTCTCTATATAAAGCCCCTTACTCTTTTGTAAAACCTAGTTTTGGATTACTGGCAATTGAGATCACTCTTGCCCTAGTCCCTTACTCTCTCAATTTACGTAATTTCTCTCTTGCTCCCTACTTTCTTCTACATCTCTTTCTCTCGTTCTTTTCAATCAACCAAACACAACTGCTTAGCCAAGACATCACGTCTCGGCATAGTTCCGTTCGGCATCACCTGGCTTGGATCTCGGAAAAGCTTACAAGATCGATCCTTCGGAGTTATCAAAGGGTGAGATAATATAATGATGTTTACAAGGGGCAGACATAAAATTGTTATGGCTCTTGTTTTGCACTATGATGGACCTAAAAGGAATAAGAATTAAGAAGTCTAATTTCCTAATTATGTCACAGATTGAGAAGGAGCTAGCAGAAGCTATACATGGGACTACTAGGCAGAAGAACAAAATTGCAATGAACAAGCGTATAAGAGTTCAAGTGTTCAACATGAGAGTACATGATGATGTCATTGATTGAGAAGGAGCTAGCAGAAGCTATACATGGGACTACTAGGCAGAAGAACAAAACTGCAACGAACAAGCGTAGAAGAGTTCAAGTGTTCAACATGAGAGTACATGATGATGTCACATATTGAGAAGTCCGAAGCTAACAGAAGCTATATATGGGACTACTAGGCAGAAGAACAAAGCTGCAACGAACAAGTGTAGAAGAGTTCAAGTGTTCAACATGAGAGTAAATGATGATGAGTTTCTATATCCAGTAGAGAATTCAGGGTCGAGTTCTTCTGAGGTGGAGGAGACTGATATAGGAAGGTTTTCAGCACACATAGGAGAAATTCTAGACCTTCGGAAATCACGTTTTCGGCAAAACTGATTTCGATAGTCTGATGTCCAATTGGGTCGTGGCATACTTTTCCGGATATGAAATTCGCTTCTGAGCAAGACCCAAGCCTTTGCCCTGACATAAGGCGCTTTTCAGGCATTTATTGAAGTTTCATGGCTTAAAATAGGGTTTTAAGTATTTTCAGGATTTTTCATAATTTCTAGTTTTATTATCTTATCATTATTATCATTTAATACAGAGTTTTTCTCTTCAATTTGGTGGATTTCCAGTTTTCGTGTTCTAGAGTTTCGTTTCTTGCGATTCCTTATTCTTCAAGACTTACATTTACTAGTCTTTCGTGCTTTCTAGTGCGTCAATATGTATAAGCTTTATTATCCATGTAACCTGATACATCACCCTCCACCGACATACCTTTTTACCATTCACATTTTTTACCCTAGGTATGTATACTAATTTTCACCCCCTTACATTTTTTTCCTCACCTTTAATTGTAAAATACAAAATTTATATGTATTTTTTTTCCATAGTATGACTCGTGGAAGTAATTTTATTAAGGTGGGTAGAATAAGGGTGAAATGTTCTACGGATAACGGGTGGGTTAAGTGGACTATTAAAATTTGTGGGTCGGGTGGTGGAATGTCCACTCACCCATTATCCGACCCAATATCAACCCTACTAAAAAGTGTATTTATTGCAGCCCGTGCTATTGAATTAATTGCTTTATTTTTTTGTCCCAACAATGAAAAATGATTTTCTTATTTATGTATGTATGTGCATCGAAATTAATGTATGCCATGCGCATCAAAACTAACTATATGCATTAAAAATAACTTAAAAGTGTGTGTTATTTATGTATGTGCATCAAAACTAATTATGTGTATTGAAATAACAAAAAAATAATCTTATTTATACATATGCATTAAAACTAATTGCATGTGCATCAAATTTCTTACAAATTATTAACTACTTACCTTATTTATAACATATAAATAAAGACAACTTTTCAAAATTGATAACTCATTTATAAATAATTACTTATAATTCTAAAATGATAAAAAAAAAATTGACAAGATTAAAAGATGAAAAAGATGAGTAATATTTAGTATGAGCGTGATTTTTGGGTAGAATTTTTCAAAGGGCACACCAAATTGGAAATGGGAAAATTGTAAAATTTCACAATAATAATAGCATATGAAACTAGGAAATATTATAGTTATTCAAACAGTATTTTTCGGATTAGTTTTATACGGAGATTAATACGACTACGTTACCCGATTGGAATTCTTGACCGCCTGATTTTTCAACAGTTTGACTTTCTTAGTAATTTTCTCTATTGATGCTTTTATTAAAAAAATAGAAGGTAGGATTTAAAGAACAAATTAAGCCATAAGAAGAAAATAACAATGTCATGATTTGCTGTCTATATAAAGTAACATTTTTATAACATGTTGATAAAATAATAACTTGTTCATTGTGAATCATGCGAATTTTTCTTTATTGTTTTTATACGTAATCATGCAAATATTATACTGTATGGAATTTTTTATTTTAACAAGGCTCTATTATAATTTCTTCAAATTTTCTTTTTTGAGATCAGGCTCTATTACGAATAATAAATATATAATGCGTGAATGATTGAATCGTGATTCTATGTACAAATGGTACATGTATGATATGTATTTTATAACAATGAAATTTGTTCAGACACAAATTAAATTGACAGCAGACATGGTCATAGGTTCTGGTTCTGCTACGTACTTTGTTTGCACGAATAAATTTTATTTCTAAGCACGCTAATTATGTTTAGTTTGGGATTTTAAGGTCATCACTCATCATCGATTCATCGTCATAGCACGAATTGAACATTAATTTGAAGTCAGTTTGCTCATGTTATATATTTTACGCTCCTTTTTCGATCGAGCACTACAATTTGTTTCCAGCTCCATCGCAATTAATTATTGGGAGAACTTGGACGAATTGACAAATGATAAGGAAAGTAGAAGGAATTGGACTTATTGGCACAATTATAAGATGATATTTATCTTCGGGGTTAAAAGTCGTGATAAGTATAAGCTCTATAGTCCACCGTTAACGTTAATGCAAGGGGACATGATAAAATAATTTAAATAAAAAATCATATTCCGGGATTAAAAGAAATTTATTATTTTTATGGGGAAACAAGAAAAGCTAGCTATTGAATATTTATATAATTCATTATTTGAACTGCAAACCAATAACTTCTTGTACCAATAACTTTTTATACCAAATCTCAGTAATTTGGCCAACTATATTGCAGGCTTGTAGCATGCCCAATAAATAATTTAAATACCCTATTTTTTAGCTACACTCTTGATAATTAACTCCTACCAAGGAAATCTAGCACAAAACAATTTATTACATATGTTATTAAGTTTTTAACAATGAAATAATCGATCATCTGCAAGACAAAAATCTTCATTTAGAAGAAAAAAAGAAGAAAAAAAGTTAAGTAAAATCTTGGGTGGAGTAAGAATTCAATCGAAATGATAAGCACGATGGATGGCATACTTTTTCAAGTCAGAAACTCTAGATAATCAATTATTTGACATTTTTATTATCCAAAATCAATGATATGACTTGGGAGGCTTAATTTGCACATTTTCAAACCAATGATATGACTTGAGACAATCATAATCTCTTCACTTGATGTATCATATAAAAGTTATAGATTATTCTCTTTGATTTTGATTTCGCCTATTAGTTACGAGTTAATATTTTTCGCATCTATGAGCATAGTGATGGCCTTATTTGGCCAATATATTCACAATGATTTTATGGCGGATTTAGAAATGGCGTAACTCTTTTATTTTATTTTTTTATCATGAAGGTCTTCAAAGTGATAGGATAGATTTTGTCCTATAATATGCGGTGAAATATAATAGGGCTATGAGGTTGTTGAGGCCTCCAAGCAATGCAACAAGTGTTGAGCAACGCTACATCCGTTAGGAACAATTGAGACATGGTCGGATCAAATTAAACACAGATGGGTCAGTAAAGGATGATGGATTAGCGATTGCAGCCAGTGTGCTCCTTGATGAGGATGGTAGGTGGCAGGTTGGATTTGTGCATAATATTGGTATGTACGATTCCGATGGCGGGATTGTGGGGTGTAGCTCAAGAGTTGAGTCTTGCTTTGGGCAAGGGCTACATGAGGGTCCTTCTAGAAGTAGATTCGCAGTTGGTGGTTCTACTTCTTGGGCAATCTGTGGATTGTAGTGGTCCACTTGCTAGCCTAGTACATAAGTGACAAGGCTTCATTCGTAGAGATTGAGAGATCCAATTTCATCATTTCTATAGAGAGGCCGACAAATAGTACGTGCTGTTGATTATCTCGCTTCTTTAGTGATCTCATTTAGCTTAAGTGTTTGTTTTTTGCTTGATCATCCTAAGGGTGTTTCATCTTTGCTTTTAGATGATGTAAGAGGTCGGCCTATCCCTTACTTGCTTATTATTAGCCTTTTTTACCTTATTAATAAAACCGCCCTTGAAGGGTGGAGAGTAGTGACTCTCTTTTAACCAAAAGAAAATAAATCATTTTGAATCTCATTTCTGGGCAAACAAAAACACTAGAATGGGTTTGACCTAATTGGTTAATTCTTACATTTCAAAAAGAAAAAGGAAAAGCGCGCACACACACAAGAAAGGGGTTTTAGTTAGGGTGTAGTTATTGAAGGGTTTTTAGATGCGTATAAGCGGAATTTCAGAAACAATTTCTTGCACCTAAACATGGATCTAAATCACTCTTGATTAAAGACAAAATTAGGATTAGTAGAATACCTCTTGATGCGTGATTAGGGTTCTTCCTTCGAGAGAAAAAGCCTCAATTGTGACTTCTCTAATCAGTCCACACGAGTACGGGATCGGGATCTCCTTCGCTTCCGATTGCTAGATCAAAGTGCTAAAGACTAGAAAAAGTTGGAAGAAGAGAGCCTCTTTTTCTTACGTAAAAACTTCTGAAACCCTAGATCTCTTCTTCCCTTTAAAGTCCTTATATATTTATTTCCCCAAATAAATATATCCTTTAATTCTCAATAATATCCAATATATTTATTGATAATTAACTCTTTTCTTATTGGACTAAAATCCTATGTCTGACAAAGACTTTCGGCCCGCTGATCCAGCCCGTCAACTCAATGTTCGTGACCTCATAGGACCCGTTTATAATAGCTATGAATTAAACTATTTAACCCATTAATCGTAGTTGGTTTCTAGCAAAACACTACGACTCCTAAAATAAACGGATTGAATCTCTCTATCAATCGTCCTATTCCATGTTCGGTAATTGCAACTTTTATTAAAGGACACAATTCCTTAAATCTCCCACTTGTCCTTGAAAACAAGTGTGCAATTTTAAGATACCTTTGTCTCTTAATGTCTTACTTGATGATATGGTGACATTCATATCTCTCATCAAATATGTTTCTTGAATACCTGAGTTTGAACTATCAAATAACGAATGATTACAATTAATCCATTCGAGCATAGCCATGTATTTTCTAGTTCTAGCTCTTCAAGTGGCCTAGACACCATTCCTTTTCATGCATCAATGTATACATGAATAAGGAGGACTTTTCCAATCTTGTATGCCTATGGCTCCCACTCAACTTTTGGCAATCCCAATAATTGCTTTTATAACCCCCTTTTACGAAGAGCGTTTAACAATATCAAAGACATACCAATCACCAACTAGAAAACATAACATACTCATGTTTAAGGAATCCACCAAACATGGTTCACCTTGAAAACTCTACAATCCCTTTTGGAGAGTCTTAAGGTTGGTCTGTCCGATATGTATCATCCATACATATCTATGTAATTGACTGGACATCTCTATGTCCCTATAGCACATGAAACCTTGAGCTATCAGTCAATGTACAATATAGCTATAAATGAAATCATCTATGTCCTATTTGATGACTCAAACTATGGACGTGCAATAATTCATAACTGTAGTACACTTAATGGGGTTTCATTCACCAAAACACTTAAGGTGAGCCCATTTACGAACTATGAATTATTCGGACATATTATTCAATATTAATTAATATAATGATAAATAAGAATGAAATATCATATATATTATCATAAAGTCAAACATAAACCAGAGTCCAACACTCTAAGCAGAAATAATGTAATACAAAGCAATCTCACAACCATTCACCAATGTTTTTGAGACCCTTAGCCCTAGTGTGACTATCATGCTTAGCCCTAGGCATAGGCTTAGTCAAAGGATCTGCAATATTGCCATCTGTATGCACCTTACACATCTTGATGTTACCTTCAGCAACTATGTGTCGAATAAGATGATACTTCCTCATAACATGTCTAGATTTGGATTTTGAACTTGGTTCCTTGGCTTGGGCTATGGCACCATTGTTATCACAATAGATGTCAATAGGCCCAGAAATACTAGGAACAATGCCAAGCTCGTCTAGAAACTTCCTTATCCAAACAGCCTCTTTCGCAGCTTCACTAGCAACGATATACTCGGCCTTAGTCATAGAATCAGCTATTGTATCTTGCTTAGAGCTCTTCCAGCTCACGGCTCCTCCATTAAGGATGAAGACATATCCCAATTGAGACTCAAAGCCATCTCGGTCAGTCTGGAAGCTAGCATCAGTATATCCTTTAACGACTAAATTGTCATCACCCCCATATACTAAGAAATCATCCTTGGTTCTTCTCAAGTACTTTAGGATGTTCTTAGTTGCACACCAATGTGCCTCTCCTGGGTTTGATTGATATCTGCTACACATGCTCAAAGCAAATGCAACATCAGGACGTGTACATACCATGGCATACATGATAGATCCTATAGCAGAAGCATAAGGAATCTTACTCATTTTATCAAGCTCAACAGGTGTTCTAGGACATTGCTTCTTGCTTAGATTCATGCCATGTTGTATGGACAAAAACCCCTTCTTGGAATTCTGCATATTGAATCTGTCAAGAACCTTATCTATATAAGTTCCTTGACATAATCCAAGCAATCTCTTAGATCTATCCCTATAGATTTTTATTCCAAGTATGTACTCTGCCTCTCCCAAGTCTTTCATTGAGAAACATTTCTTCAGCCATTCCTTAAGGACTCTAGTATCAGAATGTCATTCCCAATAAGCAGTATGTCATCCACATACAAGACTACGAGAGCCACCTTACTCCCACTAAACTTCTTGTATACACGAGGATCTTCTTCACACCTGATGAAATCAAACTCTTTGATCTTTTCATCAAAACGAAGATTCCAACTCCTAGATGCTTGCTTAAGCCCATAGATAGATCTCTTAAGCTTACACACCTTCTCAGCATGATCTGGATCCTCAAAACCCTGTGGTTGTGTCATATACACATCCTCTTCTAAAATACCATTCAGAAAAGCGGTTTTAACATCCATTTGCCAAATCTTATAATCATACTAAGTGGCAATAGCTAGGATTATCCTTATGGATCTAATCATGACAACTGGTGAAAATGTTTCATCATAGTCAATACCATGAATCTATTTAAAACCTTTAGCAACTAATCTTGCTTTGTATACAGATACATTTTCATTTTTGTCAGTCTTAAGTTTGAAAACCCATTTGCATCCGATGGGTTTTACTCCATCCGGCAAATCTGTCAAGTCCCAGACTTGATTTTCAAACATGGAATCCATTTCAGATTTCATGGCCTCAAGCCATTTCTTGGAGTCTGGACCCGTCGTTGCTTGTTTATAGGTAGCAGGCTCACCATGTTCTCACATTAGAACATCAAGGCTTTCGGTCGAGATGAAATCATCATATCGTCTTGGCTGAAACCTTTGCCTGTTTGATCTACGTAGGAGTTCAACTGGTTCAACAACTGGGATTTCAACATTTTCCACAACTATTTGTGGATTTGCTTCTTGAGGAATTTGTTCAGGTTCTTGGATAACATCAGATCCTTGGCCTTCAAACAAATCCATCTCATCCTCGACATCAACTATGTCATCCTGTTGTTGTGTTTGTTGCTTTTCATCAAGAACCGGTTCAAGATGAATATTTCTCCCACTTGACTCTTTGGAAATAAACTCTCTTTCCAAAAAGACACTATCCCTTGCAACAAACACCTTTTGTGCTGTGGGATTGTAGAAATAATATCCAAAACTACCTTTAGGATATCCTATAAAATAGCATTTGTCTGATTTAGGTGCAAGCTTATCAGTTTGTAAACGCTTTACATAAGCTTCACACCCCCATATTTTCAGAAAAGACAACTTTGGAACTTTTCCAGTCCATATCTCATATGGGGTCTTGTCTACAGTCCTTGACGGAGTCTTGTTTAGTGTAAATACAATAGTCGTGAGTGCATATCCCCAAAAGGATACCGGAAGGCAAGCAAAACTCATCATAGATCGAACCATGTCCAACAAGGTCCTGTTTCTTCTTTCAGACACACCATTCAATTGTGGTGTCCCTAGAGTAGACAATTGTGTTACAATCCCACAATTTTTCAAATGATGATCAAATTCATGGCTTAAGTATTCACCACCACGATCGGATCAAAGTGCTTTTATCCTTTTGCCAGTTTGAGTCTCTACTTCATTTTGGAATTTCTTGAACTTTTCAAAGGCTTCAGATTTATGTGACATAAGATAAATATACCCATATCTGCTCATGTCATCAGTAAATGTAATGAAATATCTATAGCCACCTCTAGCTTTTGTACTCATTGGCCCCCATACATCAGTATGTATTGTGGCCAAAAGTTCATTAGCCCTTTCATTTGTTCCTTTGAACGGTGACCTTGTCATCTTGCCCATCATGCATGATTCACATAAATCAATAGATTCACAATCCATATCTTTTAGAATTTCATCTTTATGGAGCTTCTTCATGCGATTCAAGCTAATATGACCTAAACGACAATGCCATAGATAGGACTCACTCAAACAATTTGATTTTTGCCTTTTAGTATTAATGTTATACGATTCTGATTTGAGATCTAATACAAAAAGTCCATTAACCATTGGAGCACAAGCATAGAAGATTCCATTCTTAAAAACAGACATACTTCTATTCTTAATATCAAACTCAAATCCTTCAGAATGTAAACTTGAAACTGAAACAAGGTTTTTAGTAATAGTAGGAACAAAATAACACTTACTTAGTTCCAAAACTAAACTAGAAGGTAAAAATAAAATAAAATCTCCTACGATAAGCGAAACAACTCTTACTCCATTTCCAACGCGTAGGTCTATTTCTCTTTTCTCAAACTGCCTCCTACTTCTTAGTCCCTGAACATTCGAAATAATGTGAGAACCACATCCGGTATCTAATACCCAAGTAGTAGCATTGGTTGTTAAAATTTCAATAACATTAATACCTGAACTCACAGTTCCATTCTTCTTGTCCTTCAAGTACTTGGGACAATTCCTCTTCTAGTGTCCTTTGGCCTTGCAATAGAAGCAATCATAGTCACTAGCCACCTTTGGCTTTTCACCTCCCTTGGGTTTTGCAACTTACTTGCCTTTCCCTTGGACATGATTCTTCTTCTTGCCTGCCTTCTTGAACCCTTGCACATTGTTGACCACAAGAATATCCTTCTTGTTGTCAACGGGAGTTTTTTGTTCAGCTGCTTTAAGCATGCCATGGAGCTCATTCAGGGTTTTCTTTATCCCATGCATATGGTATTTCATCCTGAATTGAGCAAAACCATCATGTAAGGAGTGTAGGACGATATCAGTGGCCAACTCTTGGTCATATTTAGCACCCAATGACTCCATACGTTCAAACCGACCAATCATGTCAAACACATGTGGGCCAACTGGTTTTCCCTTCACAAGTTTGCTATACAATATAGCCTTGTGAGTTTCATATCTCTCAATCCTTTCTTGTTCCTGAAACAGCATTTTCAGGTTGGTTATAATGGAATGAGCATCCTGATTTTCAAACCTCTTTTGAAGAGAAGGTTCCATAGCAGCTAGCATAAGGCATGTGACAGGCACAAACTCATCTCTTATTTTCTTCTTCTGCTTTGTCCTCATCAGATGAGGTATCAGTCAGAACAAGAATCGAGGTTGCTAGCACGTTCTCACGTCCTTCGGACCTGAGAACTATTCTCAGATTCCGTTCCTAATCAAGAAAGTTTGCTCCATTGAGCTTGTTCTTCTCAACAATTGAGCGCAAGGTGAATTTCAAATTATCGCTAGACATGCTTTTTACAAAAAGAAATAACAAAAAAAAAGTTCATGTTTGACATGCAAATACTTAATATTAAACATGCTTTAAAACAAGTAAATGCACATTTTATTCAAATAAACAATTTATGTTCCCGGTGAATAAAACGATTCCAAGATCCTATTCCAGAAAAGACTCAACGTACTTTTGCACTGCCTTTAGTCTTGTGTGTTCAAGGTAAGTAACAATTACTAATTATAACTCCTTATAATTCTTGGTTAATGGTCCACATCCAATGTAGGGTCCACTACCATGTCTCAAGATCCAAAACTTTGCCTTTTGGTCTCTTGTTGGGTACAACCATATCAAGGCTTATGAACCCCCGTATAGATCCACCCTCACTAGTTTAATGTTTAAGAAGGACACACTCGCTTTTGCGAAGCCCATCCAACCAAAACCAAAAAACGTCATGGGTTATGATATGGAAAGACATTGCCCCAATATTCATTTGGGAACTTAAGCATGCAATGGTTATTTATTACTAGTGACAAAAAACATAACAAATAACTTATGCAAAACTTAAACAATTCATCTCATGAAAATCATGATTCAAAAGAAATTAATATATAACATTAATCAAAATTAATCATCAATGTGCATATAATTGGACAAAATTGTATGATCAAGATATAATATCAAATATTTTATCTTATTTTAGTGGGATTTCCTAACTCCTTAGGAAACTTTGTATCGGATCATGACCTCATCATGACCGAAAATTAACATATGACAAAAGATAAAATTACCAATTAACTTTTTAATTGTACACATGTATTAAGAATAATATAAGATCTCATCTTATGTACACGGTAATTAAAATAAACCAAAATCTTATCTTGATTATCATGTTATAAGTGTCTAACAAATTAGACTTAATTTTTTTTTAAATCAAGCAATTGTACGCTTGAAACAAAACCAAAAGCACAGATAACATGCTAACATGCACGAGATTATATAAATTAACACAAAACAATAACCGATTACTCGGTTACTCCCGTGTTCGAGATCCAAACGTAGCAATTTCATGAATTCAATAACCGATTGAAAATCAATTTCAAAATTTTCTTTTTCGTATAAACTCGGCATTGAGATATAAATCTAATTTTCACATTGATCATACGAAAAATAACAAACTCCAACTTGTATCTAGTTCGATTAATTGAAATCCCAATTTCAATCAAGCACAAAGATCTATATATCAAATTTATCGATTTGAATTCAAATTCGCATCAAGAACAAAAACTTAAATCTTTGATCCAATCAAGATATGCTTAAGGCTCTGATACCACTGAAGGGTTTTTAGATGCGTATAAGCGGAATTTCAGAAACAATTTCTTGCACCTAAACATGGATCTAAAGCACTCTTGATTAGAGACAAAATTAGGGTTAGTAGAATAACTCTTGATGCATGATTAGGGTTCTTCCTTCGAGAGAAAACGCCTCAATTGTTACTTCTCTAATCAGTCCACACGAGTACGGGATCGGGATCTCCTTCGCTTCCGATTGCTAGATCAAAGTGCTAAAGACACTACAACAAAAATGTGTTTTGGCGAGAAAAAATTTCCTCGCTAAAAGTGGAGATTTTGTCGTTAAAGGTGTTTGGCGAGGAAATTAATTTCCTCGCAAGTTAGTCGCAGAAAGCTCGTCAAGGAAGGGTTTCAGCGAGAAAAAAATATTTTCTCGGAAAAGCCTTTTCGCGATGACAATATTTTTTCTCGATATTACAATTTCACGAGCATTGTTTTTCTCGCAAAAAGGTATACAATGTCGTTGCCAAATAAGAGAAAGGACTAGACAATGGTCGCTGAATATTTTTGTCGACCAAATAAATTTTCTCGTTAATCCTTTTATTTCCTCGTTAAAAATGCCTTGTAATTAATATTTTATAAAAAAAATATTTAAAATAATATTAGCGATGATTGTTTTTCCTCGAGATATGTACTTTTTATCGAGAAAATCAAATTACTCGCTATTTATACCCCTTTAGCAAGAAAATATTATCTCGGTACATGCACATTTTAACGACAAAAAATCATGTTGTCAGTGTAGAAATTACATCAATCATCGTTAAATATAGTTTTTGGTGAGAAAGTTATTTCATCTCTAAATGTATCCTTTTAGTGAGAAAATGTATTATGGTCGATATAAAGAGATATTTTAACGAGAAAATTTGATAAAAATATTATAAAACCTGCAAAATATGAAGAAAACAAATACCTTAATTTTAATATAAATAGTTATAATTCAATAATATATTAAAATCCTAATAAAAACAACTTAATAAAATATGTTATATGTATTTCTAGCATAACTAGTAATTGGACTAATAAGTACAAACTAATTCCAAATAGAAATGAGCTAAAAGTCTAACTATCAAGTGATTGATTGTTGAAGTTTGCCATAAACTCTTCAAATTTCTTCGTCTTCTCTTCCAATGCACTGATTTGCTCATTTTGAGCTTTGATCTTATCTTCCAAGGCTTTGTTTTTCTCATGCATTTCATGTACTGATGATTGAGAATGCTTAGTTGGTGTAGGTCGAGGTCCAAAACCACACGAGTACGGGATCGGGATCTCCTTCGCTTCCGATTGCTAGATCAAAGTGCTAAAGACTAGAAAAAGTTGGAAGAAGAGAGCCTCTTTTTCTTACGTAAAAACTTCTGAAACCCTAGATCTCTTCTTCCCTTTAAAGTCCTTATATATTTATTTCCCCAAATAAATATATCCTTTAATTCTCAATAATATCCAATATATTTATTGATAATTAACTCTTTTCTTATTGGACTAAAACCCTATGTCTAACAAAGACTTTCGGCCCGCTGATCCAGCCCGTCAACTCAATGTTCGTGACCTCATAGGACCCGTTTATAATAGCTATGAATTAAACTATTTAACCCATTAATCGTAGTTGGTTTCTAGCAAAACACTATGACTCCTAAAATAAACGGATTGAATCTCTCTATCAATCGTCCTATTCCATGTTCGGTAAGTGCAACTTTTTTTAAAGGACACAACTCCTTCAGTTATTTATCATATATATACACTTAGAAAAGTGCCTAACTACCCTTATATTATTTAGAGGATTCAGATTGAGCAAAACAAGATAGAAAAAAAAGTGCTCCAAAATTTCCCAAACGACGCCTCATTTGTTGTCTAACTTTGTCTCAAATACTCCATGCACTTTTCAAGAGCTAATAAACCATGTGTTCAAGGATATAGTAAATCAACTTTTCCTTGTGTTCTTTGATGATATATTAGTCTACAACAATAATATGGATGATTGATGCGACTTTGACTTCGTTTGGACTCAAGAATGCCGTGAGGGCAATCTAGGTCGTGTAACCGGTCTCATGGGAACTTGGGATGCGCAAAAGCTTTGGAACAAAAGAGGTTCTCGGCCTTTAAACGAGATCCAACGTGATGGATCCTCAACGAACTCAATGTGATGAGTTCAGTTTGATGAACCAATGTTATCGCTAGAAGGATTGTGTTTGAGATAGAACCAAGGTGACGCACAAAACTTTTCAAGTTAAGAAGAGAACTCTACATGAAAGTTTGGAGTAAAATTATGAGTAACTAGTAAAGAGAGTCTAAGGGGCTTTATAAAGAGGCGGATCCAACCCTGGAAAAACAAGGGAGGCGGTGGAATGGGCCTTATGTGCAAATAAAGGCCCACCTCCTTAAAAAGTCCAAAACAACTTACTAAAAGTAAAGCAACATAAATAGAAGTGCTCCATATATAAATAATACTAAAACTAGCAAGATATGACCCAAAGTCGTGGTCAAGGGACTAGAGGTTTCAAGACCAACGTCGAAGGACAAGGCGCGCATGCGGTCGTGGTGATTGTCACTCGACAAGGCAGACTTGCGATGGCATGGGTGAGGGAGTGTCGTGGCTGGCGAGGGACCGGGTCACAAGCGATTGAGTTTTGACAATCACTTTCTGATCCTAAATTTTCTTTTCCCCATTCTTTTCTGCTGCTCATTTTGACATTCACTTTCATACGCCTCTCATTCTAAAGTATCAACTTTCTTAGATTTGTTCCTCACTCAGTCTCTCCCTCCCCTCCTCCTCTCGAGTCTGAAATCAAGTCTTCCCCTTCTCCTCCTTTATTCTTCACAATCTCTGCTGCTAGCTTTGCACTTGGAGGATCTGAAAATGGCTCCGAGATGGAACCGAGCAAAGTGCAGAATTTGTGAGAACATATCGGAGACCACCTCAACCACGCCGAAATGCCGTGCTTGCTCTGGGAGGACTCTTTGTTAAAGACGGATCAACCACGCCGAGTCTTCTCTAGGAGGAGTCACCATTAGATCTGCCTCAATCACTTGTCTGTGTGAGTTTCTGTCTTGAGTTTCTTATTGTGGAAGGCATGCTTAATTTGTGTTGTGTACTTGAATAGTTGAACTAAAAGAACAAAAATTAGGGTGAATTGACTTGAACTCAAATCTCAAAGCAACTTATCTGATTTCGGGTGTAGAAATTGTGCTTTATTATCTTGTTTGAAACTAGTTTGGTTTGTGTGTGTCTATAAGTTTGAAATCTTGTCTCTAGCTATGTATATATGGTGGCTATTGAAAGCATGAAAAAAACTTTAATGTTGGTATTTATGGTGACTTTTGTGTGTTGTTCTCTTGAATGCATTCAGTCAACTAGTTCCTCTGCTGGTTTGTAAGGGTATACATATTTGTCTTTCTTGTAATCATTTGTCAGGATTTTGTTTGTTTGTAGTATGATCTAATACATGCCCATGACAATTTTTTTTTTGGCAACTAAAGCAACCAAGAGATTCCTCTATTAATGATCTCAAATTGTTTTAATTTCAAAGCACCAATATATGTAAACTGTTTCTTAGCAATTATGAGTATAAACTATCAATGTGTCTCTTGGATGCTAATTCTTCTGTTGTCTTTCAGCAAGGTATATAAAACATGCATGAACCATGCTGTGATTTTTATTTCTTGTCACTATTGTAACTCCAATTCCCTGTATATATTCTTGAATTTGAATTTTATGTCTTCTTTGCATTATAGATTATTTTATTTTTAATGTTGTGTTTTTCATGTGTAGATCTTTATAAATACTAGTAGGGTAATGATGCATGGTGATTCGAATGAGAAGATTATGGTCTATGGATCTAGAAATTAGTGACCTTTAGACAAGGAGGAGTGGATCATTGGGACGACAAAGCAACACTTGTGTCATGTGTAGACCATATTATATAATGGCATTGAATTGGATTTTGTTTACTATTTTTGTTTTAATTTGAATTTGGTCTATGTTGATGTAATAATGTACTCTATTTAAAATGTTAATTATGATCGTATGGTCCAAGTATTTAATTACAATTTATAAATTTTAGCAGGTTAAACAACACCCGAAAAAATAACCGACCTGCCCCGAAAACCGAAGGGTTTCGGGTGGTTCAGTTTCAGGTGAGACCCATCAGATTTTTTTTCTCGGGTTGGGTGGGCGGTTAATAAGGTCAGGTCTGGTGGTGGAAGTTGTCCACCCGTCCTCGACCCGACCCATTGTCATGCTTATTTACGAGTCGATCTGACAACTAGTAAAAAATAAAGTCGACTCGTGACCCGACCCACAGTTCGTTTTACGGTCTACGGGTCGACCAATTTGATCCGTTTCGACCCATTTGACTTGTAAAATTGACCATTTTCGTCTCGTTTGACCTGTAAAAATTCTATTTCATCCTTTCACTAAATACAACAATAATAAGTTATTTTTATTTATTAATATTACGGGCTGACCCATAACCCGATGGATCGACTTGTATCCCGATCTGTAACCCGTGAACTAAAAAAGTATGACCTTTTAGCCAACCGCTAAACTAAAAAATTTGACTTGTAACCCGTAAAATTGTGGGCGATCGAGTTATGGGTCGACCCACCCTTTGGACATCCCTAATTTGTCAGAACAAATAATAGTTGACCATTTTAAAATGAACGTTGATAGAAAACAGAGCAATATTCATCTAGAAGTAGGGATGGCGATGGGGATGGGGATTCCCCATTTTATGTGGGATTCCCTATTGTGGGTATGGGGATGGGGATTTTTAATGGGGATGGGAGAAGTAATTTCTCGTTAGGGTATGGAGATGGAAGGGGGATAGGTACCCCGACCCCAACACCCAACCTGACCCCGACCCCATTGGGAAACCCCGCGGGAAATGATATCCCAGTCGGGGAACCCGTTGGGGAATCCCAGCCGTGGAACCCATTGGGCAATCTCCACCATGGAACCCGTTGGTGAATTCTTGTCGGGGAACCCATTGGGGAATTCCTGCCGGGGACCCATTTTGGAGGCTCTTGTTCAAGTCTTGTTAAGTATATAAGTTTGATCGATAAATTTTGTAAATAGTGTATTAAAAGATTTTTTGAAAAAATTGTATAGGAAATTAAATGGAAAATCAAAAGAGGATCCCATGAGGATTATAAAAGGGGAAAATTAAATAGGGAAGGGGAATCCCCAACAGAGATTATAAATGGAGAAAATAAAACAGGAATGGGGAATCCTCGACATGGGTTATAAATGGAAAAAATCAAACGGGATGGAGAATCCCCTACGAGGACGGGGACCCAATGAGGATGGGGAAGAAGACAAATTATATTCCCCGACGGGGAATGAGGGTAGGTACGAGAACATATATCTAAATGGGGATGTGGATGAGGAGGGTATCCTCAGCCCCGAACCCGCCTCATTTCCATCCATATTTAGAAGAGCTAACACCATATTATAAGGAATTTCTCGAATTTCCAGGGAGTGACATGTACTTGTCTAGCTTTAATGAAAAGACAATTTTTAAAAAAGAAATACAAAAACATGTTTAGTGCTTACAATGTTTTAATTGTACAACAATTTTTAATGTTTTATCATTATTGGAAATTTTAATTTGTGCTCTAGAACTTAGAGTATGAGACATACATGATTGTGCATTTTTGGACCCGAATGGAAAATCAAACCGAAAAAACTAGACTGATAGGGTTGTGCCTTTGTAATTTTGTAAGCTTGTTTCATTTCAAAGCACCCACCCAATTTCACAATAGACCACTCTTCCCCTATATAAAAGAAATTTAACCCAAATTTACACCTCACCCACATCTCACTCTCTTCTTTCATTCTTCCTTTCCTCCAACTCTCCAACTCTCCATCTACTACTCCAAATTTCCATCTTCTGCATTCAAGAAGGAAGGCATTTAGGCAACAAGGGAACAACAAACACCCATATTACTGAAAGTTTTCTTGTTAACATTGAGGCTTTTTGTTGAAATTTCAGATTTGGCATGTTGAGTTAGTGTTTTTGATTTTGATTTGCTGTTTTAGAATGAAATGGGAGAATTAGTAAGTTTAGCTTTCGAAATCTATACAACTATGGCTTATAAATGTGTGGAAATTGTTTTTGCTTCGAAATTTGTGGGAATATGAGCCATTGAAGAACGTCGTGAACGGCTATGGCCGAATCTCGTCAAAGACGAGGATGCTTTATGTTGTTACGGCCGAGGCGCATTTGGCCATTACAGCAGGAAGCCCTTTGACTGTTACGGCCGAAGCATTTTTGGTTATTACAACCAGAAATGCAGAAAGTTGCCATCCTTTTTTTTCTATAGATTTCTGTATAATGCTCACCTTTTGCATAATTATTTTTGTTTCAGATGGCAAATAGGTCAGCTCATCATCATTGTAGAAATGCACAAAGGGAGTAGTCTGAGTCACAAACGGAGTCTCAAATAGAGGTACGAGATGACGTGCAGAACGAACCAAAGGATGAGTAGTAAATTCAGTTGGCTAGTCAGGTCTACATTAGAGGACGTCGACGGACCATACCTCGGTGTTCATCACAGCCTGCTAGGGTCTCTAGGGTAGATGACCCTCCTCTTCGCTTGGAGGCTCCGACACTAACGTTTGCAAATCCGCCTTGACGGTCCCGTGCAGGAGGCCGAGGATGGAACTCTGGTACACAAGATGAGGCTACAAGCGGTGGAGTGGATGAGACTTCAACTAGTCCTTCCTCCAACCAAGGACGTAGGAGGCGTACCGACGCGAGATCCCTCAACATCAACCCCTTCTTATCTGTCTTGACAAGTCTTGTACTTGGAGGTCCAAGGATACCCGAGTTGCTTTTGGGCTTCAAGCAGCATGTAGCCCACCACATCTTTGTTGGAAGGTTACATTATTTGTTTATACATTCCCCTTAACCTCTTTTATTCATTAAATCTCATCAGGATTATTGTATAGGAGTATCAACCGATTAGGATTCAGGGGCGTACTACCCAATTATCTAAGTGGTTGTTGGTTAGGGATCACAATTAGATTGATATAGTAAGGGATAGTGGACTTGCTTATCTACAACAGATAATGCATAGGCAGGTTTATGTTTTGCTAATTGAGGCGTTTATTAAGCAATGTCATCTAGAGATGAGCTTGATCCATATGCCATGGGGAGAGATGACGATTACACTACATTATGTGACTCTCATCCTTGGTGTCAAGATTGATGAAGATACATTTACTCTTGGGCTTGATGAGCAGAGACTTACCCATACCGAGTTGAGGGAGAAGTAGATTTTTATAATTTCTCGATTTATTTGGTTATCTATAAAGTGGCTAGTAAGCCACTATGATAATGGCAAGATACCTCACACAATCGTTGCGAGAGTCAGCGTGTGGTGTATGATCCAGAGGTTGTAGTTGCAGGTTTTCTAATGTATCGGTTGGCGTCCACGTTAGTTCCAAATAAGTCACTTCATCGAATTCTCATTTCATGTAGCAACCTAGTACGATATGTTGGAGGTATTTGAGGGCATGTCTTGGGGTTCGGCCGTGCTCGCTTATTTGTATCAAGTCCTTAGATGTGCACGCGATTTGACGCCCGCCATATGTCTATTTGTACCACACCGTTATAGGTAAGTGATCGATTCAATGTTTTTATTTTGTAAATGAATTCCTTTATAACTTTTTTGTAGGCATGAATTTTCATGTACTTCCTAGCATTTTATCCTATTGTGGACATGAAGTGGAGATGCGGTGTACTATGGGCTGAGAGATGGGGTACTGGTGGTGCACTAGATGGTATACACAACTTTATAAAGGACCTTGATCGTATGAATGCGAAAGATGTAATTATATATAATATATAATAAATATTGATTTGTTTATCAGATAATCTATATTAAGAATGTTATGTATTAGGTCAATTGGGCACCTTATGAAGAGTTAGATTTCGGAACAATCTATCCCTCTCCCGCTTCTACAGTGTGATATCATTCCTTGATGACTCAAAACATATAAAAACCCCTGTGTAAATTGGTCACTTGTACACATCACCTTTGGTTTGGACCGATTGAGCACTTGTAATTAACATTTTGGACCTATTAAGCACCTCTTCACGGATGTCCTTGTTGCGTGTAATACACGCGCGCTGACATAATTAAAATTTTGCCATGTCAATAAAATATATGCCACATAATTAGAACAAATGCCACATAAGCTCATTCAAGAGACATAAACCTTTCCCCCCTCTCTCTCTCTCTCGATACATTTCACATCCAAACTTTCCCTCTGATGTTCGTGTTTTTAGTATAGTTTTTGACAGGTTTTCTTAGGTTATTAGGATTAGTTTTGATAAGTTTAGAGTTAGTTTTGTGTATTTTTGGGATAGTTTTACATATTTTGTGAAAAGTATGGAAGCTACTCTGTTTTGTGTCTTTTTGTAGGTTTTAGCAAGGAAAAGTTGATGTTTGAAGCTGGAATTGAAGAGCTATGATAAAAGACGGAAGAATACAGAGTGAAGAAGCTGAAGTTCGAGTTTTTTTTGAAGAGAAGTGTTGAAGAAAGCCAAACTCAGGCTCGTTAACGACCCTGAAGGGTTCGTTAACGAGGCCACGAGATAGAATAATCGAGAAGACGACTTTGTGACTCACCGATCTTGTGCGGGAATTTATTTTCGTGTCGGTAGAGTATCTTTTTATGATTTTAGGGTTATTATATTATGTATTTTAGGTCTTGTTATCTTTCTAGATTTTATTTCTATCTTTTAGAATAGATTCTATCTTTTTAGGAAAGTTTATATCTTTTAGCCTTTCTTAGTTTCTTGCCTTTTGAGTATAAATACCCTTCTATTCTAGCATAGAAGGGGGGGATTGGATCGTATTAGATAGAGGAGAGAAGAGGAAAAACCGAGAGAAGAGAAAGACGAGTCGAAAATTGTGATCGAAGAGCTCGGTGGACGAGAGTTACCGGGGTCGTTAGTCGAGATTTTGGTTCGTTATTTTGGTGTTTTCGGTTTCTTCAGAATCTCTGTAAGACGATATTTCTTATTAATTTGAGTAGTGTTTTGTTTTCAATGTTTTCTTTGATTGAAGTTATTTATTTCATAGTTATGATTAGTGAGTACTCCTTTTATCTAGGGTCGGGGTTGAAACCCGGCATAGTTGTGCATGTTTGGTGAGTGAGATTATGTGTTGAATGCCTCTTATCCATTGTTGAGATTGTTTGTTGTTCTTATACCGAGATGAAAGTTGAGGTAATTTGAGTTGTTGACTTGATTGAAAGAGAAAGTTATAAACTTGAAGGTTGATATTGTTTGAATACGAAAGTTTCAAGCTTTAGATCCAAAGCAAGCAATTGGGTGAGTTAGTTTATGAAAGTAGATTAATTTACTTGCTGAGTCAATGAAAGTTGATGCATCTATCCATTTAAAGGCATGATATTCTATCTTCTTACGAGCTTGTGTGCATGACTATGTTGTGGTAACCCTTGTCCTAGATCTTTATTTTTATTTGATTTCTCTCATAATCATATTCGTTGCTGAGTTTGTTGGCTTGGTATCGAACTTGTCTAGTTCGTTAGTTTTGTTCTTTTTATTTACGGTGGGTCGTTAACGAGGCTGACAACTTCGATAACGAAACTGCTTCTGTGTGTTTTTATTTGTTTTTGTTTTATTTTTAGTAGTCGATAGACAAACAACCTTGCTTCCCGTGGAACGATCCTAACCTCCCTATACTCAACGAGGTCTTGATTATAAATTTATTTGTTGTCAAGAAACCCTCCTTCAACAAATTGGCGCCGTTGCCGGGGAAGCAACGAGTTTGTTTGTTTATCTGTAGGTCTGCGAATAGCCGACCCCGTTTTTGTTTTTAATCTCTGTTTTCTTTGTCCATTTTCTCAGCGTATGCCGGTAGGACGTCGGAGGCTTGAATTCGACAACACTGGTTATTATTCAGAACCTGAACGTTCCCTGCACCGTAGACGCCGAGAGAACCGAGCCATGGCCACACCTGAAGAGATGGCTCGTCAGATGGAAGACCTCCGAAATCAGATGGAGGCGTTAAAAACCGAGAAGGAAGGCGATGTTGTTGAAGCTGCGCGTTAACGAGCTAACAATGCTCGTGTACAGGAAGAGCTGAATGCCTATCCGAGGAACGCCAAACAGTATATGCATCCGGAACTGAGGGTGCCAGAATCTCCTATTGTGCTTCCGGAGATAGAGAAAACTTTTGAGATTAAATCTCAATTCATATCCTTGATCAAGAGGGCTCAGTTTGAAGAGAAACCTACTGAGTGCCCTATGGAACATATTAGGAATTTTCTTGATTTATGTGACACCATAGTTGCTGAAGGTGTCTCACTTGAATATGTTCTATTAAAAGCTTTCAGGTGGTCTCTTGCTATAAAGACCCTGAGCTGGTTGGAGAGCTTACCTCCTAAGTCTATCAGGACTTGGAAGAACTTGTATGATCAATTTCTTACAAAATTCTTCCCGCTTGACAAGACAACGGAGTTGAGAAAACGCATCATCTATTATCACCAGCTGCCTAATGAGACTTTTGTTGAAACATGGGAAAGATTTAAGGAGTTGCTTAGACAGTGCCCCACTCATGGGCAACCTTTATATGTTTTGCAAGAAATCTTTTTCCAGGGTATTAGCGCAGAGACCAAGAACCGCATCAACACGCATACTGCGTGCGGTTTTATAGAGATGGACCCTACAGCTGCTTGGGAATTGTTGGATAAGCTTGCCAATTATGATGCTACGTATGGAACCCAGCAAGCTCCACAACCCCAAAAACGTCTCTACATGCCCAACCGAGAAGAAGTTGACCCTGATGTTAAAAATCAGTTTCTACAAGATGAGGTCAACCGTTTGAAGAAGCAGGTAAGTTTTTTGAAATCCTCTCAATCATGTCAAGAATGTGGTTCTTCTGCCCATAGTACTTCTGCTTGCACTAACATCGAGCAGGTTAGAGCCGCTGAGACAATTGCTGAGATGAATTATATGAGAGGACCATACAGGAACCAGCCTAGCTATTTTGACAGGTCAAACAATTATCAGGCGTGGGGCAATCAGAATCCAAATCCAAACTATGCAACACCTCCGCCGGATAGACGACCTGCACCATATCGACCTCCAGGCCACCAGGAGCCACCATCATGGGTTCAAGGGTTACAGGAAGGCATTAACGAAGTTCAAGCCAACCTAAACCAACAAAATAAAGGATGGGGAGAGTTCGATATATGGAAGAGGAGTGTTGATTCCCAACTAGGGAACCTTCCTGCACAGATTCCGAGACCACAAGGGCAACTCCCGGGCCGCCCCGAGGAAAAACCTAAAGGACAAATAGCAGCGGTGCACCTTAGGAGCGGAAAGACATTGCCGAAGCGAGTCCAAGCTAAGGACAAGAAGGAAGAGGACGTCACAGTGCAGATCGGTAACGAGCCAGCGAGAGCAAGTACCGAACCAATATGCCACGATGACGAGGCTCCGAGGGTACCTAACGACCCCAGCCTAGGTAAGTTTTCTAATCCGAGCCTTCCTCTCAATCCCAGGGTAGTTACCGACCCCATCAGGGTCGGTAACGATCCGCCGAGGACACCTAACGACCCTAGTGTCGACCCGGTACTTTCACCTCTCGAGCCTAACTTGGTCCCGAGAATGGTGAAATCTCTTCCATTTACAACTAAGAAATCTATGGACTCTACTAAGAGTAAGTTCAAGCTTTTCGAAAAAATCCTTCAGGGCATTAATATTTCCATCCCATTCGCTGAGGCCCTAAGCGAAATGCCGGCTTACACAAAGTTTTTGAAAGATATTCTTAGCAGGAAAAGATCCATTATTGAGCTGTAGGATGAAGTCCGATCTATTTCTTTACCAGAAAAGCTTGGAGATCCAAGGAGATTTGCTGTCACAATTGGTATAGGCGACCACAAATTCAAAGCTTTATGTGATTTGGGAGCCAGCACCAGTTTGCTACCTCTTTCAATTTGGTCAAAAGCCAATATGGGACCATTAGAACCTATCAACATGCGGTTATACATGGCCAATGGTTCTTACATCAGACCAACAGGGATAGTAGAAGACTTTCCAGTACAAGTGGGCAAAGTTTTCGTCCCAAATGATTTCATAGTCATGGCAATGCCCAAAGATCCAATAGTTCTTATTATTCTCGGGAGACCGTTCCTTGCCACCGTTGGAGCCATAATTGATGTTAGGAGAGGACTCCTAACTTCGAAATTGGGGATGAGGTGATGAAATTCTGGTTCAAGCAATCAATACAAGATACCGATAGAGCCGAAGTCAAGATTCTCTACACCCACAATGAAATCATTGAATGTGGGGACCCTGTTGGAAGATTGGTATCGCATGAAGAGTTCTCCAGTCAAAGATGGGCTGAGATAGCCCCTGCAGTTTCGGTAACGAACCCCCGTAGCTCACTACCGATTCTCCTGGCGGAAGACGCAAGCTCGTTAACGACCCCATCAACATCGTTAACGACCTTGTCCGAGGACTGCGAGATTTCAGCATTCGAGTACCTGGAAGAAGTGTTGAAGACGGATCCAAAAGAACCAATTCTCATTCCAGCCGAACCATCTCCAACACTAAAGCCTCTCCCAGACTCCCTCAGGTATGAATTTCTTGGTCCTAATTCTACTTTACCGGTCATCATTAATGCCAAATTAAAAGATGAGGAAGTAGAAAAACTGTTGAGCATACTTAGAGTGCATAGAAAAGCCATAGGCTACTCCCTTGATGATATAACTGGCATATCCCCTTCCCTCTGCATGCATAGGATATACATGGAGGACAATCATAAACCCACCATAGAGCATCAACGTAGATTAAATCCTAACATGAAGGATGTGGTTAAAAAAGAAATTATTAAATTACTTGATGCTGGGATCATATTTCCTATATCGGACAGCCAATGGGTGAGTCCGGTCCATGTAGTTCCGAAAAAAGGGGGGATGACTGTTATAGAAAACGAGAAGGGTGAGCTTATTCCAACTAAGACCACCACCAGTTGGAGGATGTGCATTGATTATAGGAAGCTCAATAGTGCTACTAGAAAAGATCATTTTCCGCTTCCTTTCATTGATCAGGTATTAGAGCGCTTAGCCCAGCATGATTATTTCTGTTATCTAGATGGCTATAGCGGTTTTTGGCAGATTCCCATTCATCTTGACGATCAGGTGAAAACTACCTTTACATGTCCTTATGGAACCTTTGCTTATAAGAGAATGCCATTTGGGCTTTGCAATGCCCCCGCCACCATTCAAAGGTGTATGATGGCCATTTTTTCGGATATGATAGAGGATATTGTAGAGGTTTTCATGGATGATTTCTCTGTTTACGGTTCTTCATTTGATGCTTGTCTAGCTAACCTTGCACGTGTGCTTAAAAGATGTGAAGAAACCAATCTTGTTTTAAATTGGGAAAAATATCATTTCATGGTTCAAGAAGGGATAGTGCTAGGACACCTTGTCTCTAAAAGAGGGATAGAAGTAGATAGAGCAAAAATCGAGCTTATTGAAAAACTACCTCCTCCCTCTTCTATAAGAGATATTAGGAGTTTCCTAGGGCATGCTGGTTTTTGCAGACGTTTTATTCAGGATTTCTCTAAGATAGCTAAACTTTTGACTAACCTACTAATGAAAGATGTAGTGTTTGAGCTGTCTCCAGAATGTCTTGAAGCGTTTTACAGGTTCCGAGCAGCCCTTGTGTCCGCCCCCATTATGTAGTCTCCAGATTGGACACTTCCCTTTGAGATTATGTGTGATGCGAGTGACTATGCAGTTGGCGCAGTTTTCGGACAACGGAAAGATAAGAGACTCCACGCCATTTACTACGCCAGTAAGACGCTAGATGAGGCGCAGAGTAAGTATACCACAACAGAAAAGGAGTTTCTGGCTGTGGTATCTGCCTTTGAAAAATTTCGATCCTACCTTGTCGGATCAAAAGTGATTGTTTATACTGACCATGAGGCCGTTAGATACCTAATGGCCAAAAAGGATGCCAAGCCTAGATTGCTTCGTTGGATGCTCTTATTACAGGAATTTGACCATGAGATAAGAGACAAGAAGGGAGCGGAAAATCTAGTGGCAGACCACTTATCCAGACTACCAGTTGAGCATATCACTGAATTCAACAACGAAGTGCCAATAAATGATTCTAGGCCAGACGAACACCTCATGTTGAACAAGGTCGAATTCTACAAGACCCTCGTTACCGACCCCTTTAGGGTCGTTAACGAGGCCCCGAGGCTGGAATACATAGATCATGAGAGCAAAATTCCAAGGAGCATCGACACATCCGTCAGGCCGATTGCTACCATGCCACGGGAGGTCGTTACCGGGGTTCACACAACCTCCCCAGGGTCGTTAACGACCCATTCAGATCCAGTAACGACTCGGCCACGTAAGATCTCTGAACCGGAACCAGCTCAATCAAATTCAATTCCTTCTCCCTCTTCCACTTCTTTTTTAAAATCCATATCAATCCATGCTGTTAGAGGATCAAAAGTCCCTTGGTTCACGGATTTTGCTAACTATCTTGTAGGAGGCATAATTCCCAACGGACTAACTCCACAGAAGAAAAAGAAGTTTCTCCACGATGTCAAACAGTACTATTGGGATGATCCTTACTTGTTTAAACAAGGAAAGGACCACCTCTTTAGACGCTGTATTCCAGAAGAAGAGATAGAGAATGTGATCCGTCAATGTCACACACTACCTACCGGAGGCCATGCAAAAGGGTTCAAAACCACGGCGAAAATTCTTCAAAGTGGTCTCTACTGGCCAACCATGTTCAAGGATGTTTAAGCTTATATGACAGCATGTGATGGATGCCAGCTAGAGACATGAGAACCCACTAACCGGGATACTAGAGGTTGAGCTATTCGACGTATGGGGGATAGATTTCATGGGACCTTTTCCCGCATCAGGCCCCTACAAGTACATCCTAGTGGCGGTCGATTATGTCTCTCGGTGGGTGGAAGCCGTTGCCACAAGGACTAACGACGCTAAAACCGTGGCCAAGTTTATTAAGACTAACATTTTCCCTAGGTTTGGCGTTCCAAGAATCCTCATTAGCGATGGCGGATCCCATTTCATTGAGCGGAGCTTTGAAGCACTTTTGGCAAAGTATGGGGTATCACATCGGGTGGCAACACCATATCATCCCCAAACTAGTGGCCAAGTTGAAGTTTCAAACATGCAAATAAAGAGCATATTGGAGAAAACAGTGTCTCGTTCAAGGAAGGATTGGTCTTCTAAATTGGATGACGCTCTTTGGGCATACATGACAGCATACAAGACGCCTCTGCGCACCACTCCTTATAACCTAGTGTATGGCAAAGCATGTCACTTACCGGTCGAGATGGAGCATAAAGCACTATGGGCTCTTCAAGAGCTCAACATGAATCTCGACGAAGCTGGGGCAAAACGATTCATGGATTTGCAAGCACTGGAGGAGTTGAGACTTAAGGCGTATGAAAATGCTGAAATTTACAAGGAGCGCACCAAACGTTGGCATGATCGGAAACTGGTACCCAAAACTTATGAGGTTGGCGACAAGGTACTTCTTTTCAACTCTAGACTCCGACTATTCCCAGGGAAGCTTAGGACACGATGGAGTGGGCCATTCGTGGTTCATCACATTTATCCTCACGGTGCGGTAGAGTTGATCGATAACCAAGGCGTAATCTTCAAAGTTAATGGCCACCGGCAGAAGAAGTTTCATGAGCAACCCGACCCGGACGAAGAGATCAGAGTCACTATGGCTCTCACAACGTCGGACTAGCAAGGGAAATACGTCGGGCTAACGACGTTAAACATAGCGCTTACGGGAGGCAACTCGCTCTTAGTTTAGGCTAGACCTTTTCTTTTTAGATTCTTTTTTCTTAGTTTTCTTTTGAGTTTTTCTTTTCCTTAGTAGTTTTTAGGATAAAAATTAGGATAAATTTTGAGCTAACAAGATGCAGGAGAAGGGCTCGAAAATCACTCCAAGAGGCTACAGTGGCTCGTTAACGACCCACCCAGGGTCGTTAACGACCCGGTTCGACGACCCAATTCGTCAAAACAGGCAGGTATGTTTTTTTTTAACCTAATCTATCTTTTTACCTACCCCATGCCGCCGCCCTTCATCTCTTCCTATCCCTACCCTCTCCTATATAACCCTTCTACCCCTCATAAAAATTTCACTCTCAAATCCTTTAACTCCAAATCCCTCAAAAATCCTACCAAAGATATCCCCCCCCCACCGATCGGAATCCTTCACTCCACCAACCACCGAGAGGCCGTCGTTACCAAATCCCGGAAACCTGATTTTCTCACCGACGAGATCCGAGCTCGTTAACCACCCAATTCCGACCTCTTGTTCTTCAATTTCTCGATTCTCCGGTATGATTTCTAAACCCTAACTCGAAATTGCATGATTCGTGGTTTTTAGGGTAGAAATTTCATGTCTTGGATCTTGTTCATAGAGAGATCGATTTTGCATGTTTGGATTTTGCTCATGAAAAATTCTTGGTTGTGATTAGTTGTTCTTGTTCTAGGGAAGATTATTCATGTTAGATTATCTATTGCAACACTCTAATTAGAAAAGCATGAATTTTTGTTGTTGTAGTCTTAAATTCAATCTTTGCATGTCAAAATTGTGGGTAATTCTAGCATGTTCGAGATGGGTAATTGAGCAAGTATGGGGTGCATATAACCGATTGTGTGTCTAGTGGAGGAGTATAGAGGATTGCATGCTTGATTTTGGCCCACCCAGGCTCGTTAACGACCCTGCGTAGCCTCAAAAAAATCAATACCCAGCCCAGATTCGTAAACGACCCAATTGGGTAGTTAACGAATGATTCCGAGGACTATTTCGAGACCAATTATGGGGTCTCTTGCCTAACTTATCTTGAGTGGATCTTATCTTGGAAAAATCATGATTGTTTTGTAGATCTCATGGCAAGTTCAAGCAGACCCGCTACCCGAGCTCAGAAGAAGAGAAGGAACCAGAGGTCCCCATCTCCACCTCATATGGATAATGTGATCTTGAGCACTCAAGGCCAAGCAAAACGATATCGTGCCATTCTAAAGAAGGACCACAACACTCGTTGGTTCTCAAAGTCTAGTGTTGTACACACGGGGATTTACACGGATGTCAAGGAGGCCTTCGTTATTCTCGGTGCATCTCATCTATTGAAGAAGGAGAATGTACCATATTTTCCGGCTCTCACATCCGAGTTTTTGGCCACACTAGAAACTAGTTTCCCGTCAAAGACTTCGGCGGGACGCATCCAGTTTCGACTCGGCAATGTGAGCCGTGAGTTCACCATGGCGGAGTTCAATGCACTTCTGGAACTCCCGAACCCATCTAGAGACTACAGTTTGAAGGACTACAGGGTGACTCGGACTTGGAGTTACATCACCGGGGAGGTCCAATCCTCCACGGCGGCACTATCTGGGGCAAGTATCATCAACCCCATCTTCAGGATCATTCTCCGAGTCCTAGCCGCTACATTCTGGCCAAAGAGAGAGTTGAACATGCCAACGAGGACGGAAGTTGCTTGTCTCCGCACAATCCTTTTCGGGGAGCCCGACCCTTTGAATTTGGGGTATGAATGGCTCTACTACATGGAGAAATCAACCAAGTCCATGGAAGTTTGGTGTGGTAACTTGGTCAGTCTTTTGGCCACCAACCTTGGAGTCGACCTCACTCTCTACACACCGGCTCACGCTCAGTTGCTCAACCAAAACTATTGGCTTAGCGCCGGGATTTTCACTCGAGTCCGGGAGGGGCTCGTTACAAAAGTCCATGGCCGAGATGTACCGCACACCCTACTGAAATTGGAGCTTTTATACGTACCAAATTGGTACGAGGCGTGGACGTGACATGCTTTCCCGTTGGAACCCAAGCCGGAGGATGAGCTATCACTTAGGCCGTGTGTGTCCCGGTTTGACAGAGAGGAAGATGCAATGGATGAAGATGAAGATGAGGAGACCGAGCTAGTTGGAGAAGATACCGAGGAAGCCGACACAAAAGGCGGCACAAAGGAGCTTAACTTCGAGGAAGAAAACCTCGACACGGAAGTACTAGGCACCAACATCCACGTTGACGATCCCACCAGGCTCGTTACCGATCATTTCCAGCCTTCTACATCTGCTGCTAACAAGGTACCTAGGGTCGTTAACGACCTGCCGAGAGCTCCTGTCGACCCTCCGCCAGTTCCTACAGATCCTTACTCTTATGGGCTTGTGCCATATCACCCGGTGCTTCACCATGATCACTTCCAGCCTCACTACCCACCACCTCCTCAATCTGAATACACTGGATCGAGCATTCCGCCACCATGGACCGAGGACCTTTCTGCACGGGTGCAACAGCTCAACCTCCAGCAAGACCACATTCATCAGATGATGGATAGATGGGAGACTGTCTACTCAGCTCGGATGACATTTGAGGATGAGAGGCACCGTCAGAGAGAGACGGAGGATGCTGAGTGCTAGAGGACGATGTATGACTTCATGGGAAACTTCGCGCACTACTTTCCTCCACCTAACCGTTGATCCATCTTCAAGACAATTTCCTTGTTTTCCACTTCTAAGACTTTGTAAGTTTTTTTTTGTTTTCTCTTTTCATGTTTTTCTTGTGTTTTTCTTTTCTATTTATTTCCTTCTTCTTATTTTCTTACAGTGGGGACACTGTAATTTTAAGTACGGGGTGGGAAAAAGTAGAAAAATTAGTTTGTTTTGTGTCTCGTTGTCTTATGTGTTTTGTTTTAGGTAATTATTTATTTTAAAAAAAAATCTAAAAAATCTAAAAAAAAGAGTTTTAGAATTGATAAATATCCCTTTCTTATGTTCTATGATAGTAGTTGCTAGCATGATCATATAATTCATTGCAATCATGTCTTTGAGAATATAGCCGGATTCTTATTTTGAAGTTGTTTTTAAGAAGGAATAGCATTTGATGAAATTGAGCACATATACGTTTTTTTAGCATAAGTGATGCAATCCAACAAAATTCTACCTTGTGAGTTATTTTTGGCCTTATAGGGAGAAAATTAACGAATCCCTCTTCTCTTTTGTGTGATTTACTCTCTATATGCATATTATCTCTTGGAATTGTGATGGTTATCTAATTACTTGAGACCTATATAAGATTTATAGTTCATTACTTATGAAAATCATATGATGGAGAACTTATTTTATAAGCCCTATTATTCCATATCCACCCTTACATTATCCTTCTTTTTGAAGCCAATTTGAGCCTGAAGCCTTTTATTTTTTTAACTCCACAAAATTATTTCCTAGCCGAGATAAGCTTGACCTTATCCGGGGATTAGGACTTAGTATTGGTTGTTATGATTTTGTTGAGCGAGTAGTTTGGTTCAAGTGTGGGGTAATTTGGGTTGGGTAAAGTGATAGTATCTTGCAGTTTGTTATGTAAAAGGAGTTTGGTTCCCTGAATGCACTTACAAAAGAAATGAAGGGAAAGTAAAGGGGAAAAACAAAAGAAATAGAAAATGCAAAATCCTTACCGACCCTAAAAGGGTTCGGTACCGAGCCCCCGCGGAAAGAAAGAAAGAAAAAGGAAAGAAAGGACTTGAGAAATCCAAAGTAAAGAGTTGAAAAGTGAAAATGTGCATGAGCCAAATTTCCTAAGTGTTTGTAAGCAAGATTTGTTGGGATAAAAGGGGTTAATGAGAGAAAGTGCATGTTTGAGAGAGTTTGGTATATGTTTTTATGAGAGTTTTGATGTTATGTGTGAGTTTTTAGGAGTCTTTGATTCCCGGATATTATTAGCACCACATAGCCAAAATATTTCCACGCCTTATTGTTATTACCAAGCCCCATTACAACCCGGCCGAATGAAAAATTCTATGAAGTTTTTCATTGAGCCCCCTAAGTTCTCTTGATGATTTTTGTTTGTTTTGACAAATCTTTGGTGGAGAGTTTGGTGATATAAGTTCCAATTTCTATGAGTTTTTGCATATAATATGAGTTGAGATATATATTAATAAGCTTAAACACTTCAGAGTTGAGAGAAACACATTATCCCTTGTGAGGTTGGATTGTATTTTCTTGTGTCTATCTTAGGTGCATATGTGTGTGATGACGTTAATAGTCCTTTTCTATTTTTCTTCTATATATTTTGAAGTTGCTTTTTAGATAATGGCTATAGTTTGATGAGCATGTTGTTTGGTTTTGGTTATTGCTTTGTGATTGCTTGAGGACAAGCAAGTCAAGTATGGGGTATTTTGATGTTCGTGTTTTTAGTATAGTTTTTGACAGGTTTTCTTAGGTTATTAGGATTAGTTTTGATAAGTTTAGAGTTAGTTTTGTGTATTTTTGGGATAGTTTTACATATTTTGTGAAAAGTATGGAAGCTACTCTGTTTTGTGTCTTTTTGTAGGTTTTAGCAAGGAAAAGTTGTTGTTTGAAGCTGGAATTGAAGAGCTATGATAAAAGACGGAAGAATACAGAGTGAAGAAGCTGAAGTTCGAGTTTTTTTTGAAGAGAAGTGTTGAAGAAAGCCAAAACCAGGCTCGTTAACGACCCTGAAGGGTTCGTTAACGAGGCCACGAGATAGAATAATCGAGAAGACGACTTTGTGACTCACCGATCCTGTGCGGGAATTTATTTCCGTGTCGGTAGAGTATCTTTTTATGATTTTAGGGTTATTATATTATGTATTTTAGGTCTTGTTATCTTTCTAGATTTTATTTCTATCTTTTAGAATAGATTCTATCTTTTTAGGAAAGTTTATATCTTTTAGCCTTTCTTAGTTTCTAGCCTTTTGAGTATAAATACCCTTCTATTCTAGCATAGTAGGGGGGGATTGGATCGTATTAGATAGAGGAGAGAAGAGGAAGAACCGAGAGTAGAGAAAGACGAGTCGGAAATTGTGATCGAAGAGCTCGATGGATGAGAGTTACCGGGGTCGTTAGTCGAGATTTTGGTTCGTTATTTTGGTGTTTTCTATTTCTTCAGAATCTCTGTAAGACGATATTTCTTATTAATTTGAGTAGTGTTTTGTTTTCAATGTTTTCTTTGATTGAAGTTATTTATTTCATAGTTATGATTAGTGAGTAGTCCTTTTATCTAGGGTCGGGGTTGAAACCCGGCATAGTTATGCATGTTTGGTGAGTGAGATTATGTGTTGAATGCCTCTTATCCATTGTTGAGATTGTTTGTTGTGCTTATACCGAGATGAAAGTTGAGGTAATTTGAGTTGTTGACTTGATTGAAAGAGAAAGTTATAAACTTGAAGGTTGATATTGTTTGAATACGAAAGTTTCAAGCTTTAGATCCAAAGCAAGCAATTGGGTGAGTTAGTTTATGAAAGTAGATTAATTTACTTGCTGAGTCAATGAAAGTTGATGCATTTATCCATTTAAAGGCATGATATTCTATCTTCTTACGAGCTTGTGTGCATGACTATGTTGTGGTAACCCTTGTCCTAGATCTTTATTTTTATTTGATTTCTCTCATAATCATATTCGTTGCTGAGTTTGTTGGCTTGGTACCGAACTTGTCTAGGTCGTTAGTTTTGTTCTTTTTATTTACGGTGGGTCGTTAACGAGGCTGACAACTTCGTTAACGAAACTGCTTCTGTGTGTTTTTGTTTTTTTTTGTTTTTTTTAGTAGTCGATAGACAAACAACCTTGCTTCCCGTGGAACGATCCTGACCTCCCTATACTCAGCGGGGTCTTGATTATAAATTTATTTGTTGTCAAGAAACCCTCCTTCCACACCCTCAAACCCTAAAACCAAAAACCCGAGAGATTGGAGGCAATGGAAGCTTGGAAAGTTGTACTGTAAGAGGCGAAAGAAGAAGAAGAAGAAGAAGAAGAAGACGATTGAACAGGTTAGTAACCATTTTGTGCTAGGGTTTTTTCCGAGTTTGTTCAAAATCTGGGGATTTGGGAGTTTTTGTCTGAGGGATGGTTCAAATGTTAGGGCTTTACAAATGCGTCTTTTAGGGCATATTTTAGGATTTTTAGGGTTTAGGGTTGCAAATTTTTGGGGTTTTGGGGCTTCAATTTGCTATGAGTTCACTATTCAGCTTCAACACTATCATGATTGGTGTTCTACATGATAACTCAGCTTGATTGTACCTGATTTGCATTTTTCCCTTATATTTGTTATAAGATTTGTGATGCCAAAGGTCAACATAGTGTGGCATATTGGGGGGGGGGGATTCGTAGACAATCCAAAGCCGACCTACATTGATGAAGTTGCACAGGCATACACTAGAGAAATTGATATAGATGTGTTCAGTTTCTTTGAATTGAGTTGGTATGTTAGAAAGTTTGGATATCCTGTGTTTAGTGGGGGTTTTTACAAGGGTGTGAATGTGGACATATTTAGGGAAATGAATGATGGGTCACTAGTTGAACTTGCCCGCACACTTAAGGATGGGGATGAGGTCCATTTTTACATTAAGCATACTGTTAAACATGAGGTTCTTGAGGTTCTTGATGTTCTTGGGAATGACCTTGCCCTCACTGTTTTCAATCAAACTTATCCTAAATATGTTATTGTGGATAAACATGAGGTTCCTATGGATAAACATGAGGTTGAGGGAGAACATGAGGTTGATTCAAGTGACAAGGGCACTGAGGAGGACACTGAGAGCTATGAATTTGACTGAAGTGATGCTAGTGATGTTGATGATGAGTTAAGGGAGCTAAGAGAGGCAAACGGGGAAAACATGGCAAAAAAGCAAGAGCATAAGGAAAAATTGGTGAATGTGGAGGTTAATCTAGGTCAGGTGGGGCCTGATGATGGTTATAAAAATTGGAATGACGATGCTCATGACTATACTGGGAAGGTGGGTGGTGAAGAACCATATTTTACCACTGATACTAATTATAGTATGGAAAGTGACAAATCTAAAGGAGAAATGGTGAGAAGCAATAGAATTAGGCATGTGATATACAACAATAACTATGAGTATCCAGTTTGGGAGTTGGTTATGGTGTTTGAGAGTGTTGCACAGTTTAGAGAGGCAGTTGCCAAATATGTTGTTCATAAGGGTTCGAAATTGAAGTTGAGGCATAATGAGGAACGTAGGGTGACAGATAAATGCCAACATGAAGGGTGTTCTTGGAGATTACATGCTAGCTATGACGGTCGAAGTCAGAATTTCCAAGTGAAGACATATATGCCCAAGCATACTTGTAGGAGGTACAACACCAGAAATGTAATACCCGAGTATTCTTATATATGTACGTGTGAACGGATAGAACAAAATTAATGTTATGACATCTAATTCCTAAGCTCGATGTTCCGACTAAGTTAATATCCTATACAAAGAAAATATTGCCGACCTTGTTAATAGATTAACAACAATTGCCGACCGTGAATTACATATAGAAGTATAGGTAGGGATACATGTATGCACAAGCTACCAAAGATACGTGTTCATATTTGAGGAGTTGTCATCTTTGACTATTACAAGGTGATAAATGAAACTTATCAAATGTTAATGTAGGAGAGCCGAACCTATTTGTATATATGTATCTTATACATGGTTGAATATATCTCTAACCATCTTTTTTTGACTTTTCAACCAACTTGCATGTGTTATTCTTATCTTCATGCCTCCTTATCTACATATATTACTACCTTTCTATCTTCTTGACAATTCAAGTTGCTATCTTTGAATTCCTAATATGACTTCCACGTACACATGTTCATTCCCCTTTCCCTTATTTACTTTTGATTCCATCTCTTATATATGTGTGAGTTGGCTAGCAAGGTTCCAAATATTACATATAGATGAGTCATTATTATTTACTTCAAACCTTTTGCTTTGCCTTGGAATTGTGTGAACCGATCACATTCATAATGGCAAGGTTATCTTAGCTCCAAGTGTAGACTTAAGAGGGCATGTAAACCGACTCTTGTCTCTTATGTGTGTGTGTGTGTGTGTGTGTGTGTGTGTGTGTGTGTGTGTGTGTGTGTGTGTCTGTATGTCAAATTAGAATAAGCCAACCATACTTGACTTTTCAACTTCAACTTATTACATAAAATCCTTCTTTGCTAAGTTTTCTACATCATCAGTTGCCGACCTCCTCTTCTTATAAATATATCTATGTACGTAGATAATAGAGGAAAGCCAATCTAATTCCATTTCTATCTTTCTCTCTGGACTCCTCCTTTCTTTTTTTTTATTTCCAGTAACCACCGAGAACCTTAAACCACCACCATCATTCTATTGTTCGGGCTTGGCCCAAGTCAATAACCACCTCTATTTCGTCACCTTTAATCGCTGGTGTTGGTAACTAGCTTGATCGAGTTCGTTCCGTTATATTTGGAAACTCTTCGTTTAAGGTAAGTGGTCTAGACTTACTTAGCTTGCGATGATGTTATATGTAAAACTAGTAAATTGAACGTGTAGAACTCTATTTTGGAATATTATTCCATAGTATATTTTCATATTTGAAAGCTATTGGAATAGTTTCAATAATTTTATTGTGTGCAACTTGATCTTTGCGGGTGTCATTATGGACACAGACAAGTCAGTCGAGAAGAGGCCCAGGACATAGCCATGCGGCGTGGAGATCACCTTCAAAAATTGATTGTTTTGGCAAGTGCTCTAGTAGATGCTTAGCTGGGGAAAGATGGGTGATGTCAAAGAAAACGGGCATGAGTTTAGCGTGCGCGCTAGCCGTGTACCATGTTTTGAAGGCAGGTCTTGGTTGCCTGAACTGGAGAATGATTATGATTTGGATTATGGAGGATTTGTTGCTGGTTGTTGTATTACATAAGCATTTTATTGATTAGTTTCATGCTTATGAATTATTGTGGAATTGAAAGTTGGTTTGGAATTTGATATGCTAGTTTATATAACTATATGATAAGTTTTGGATGTACATATTAGTTTGGTATGTATATGAATGACTGATTGTATTATTTTAATAATCTATGTTTTGTCTATATGTTTGATTTGCCTGTTTGGCCCATACCAGGATTGTTAGCTAACGTGTTCATGTTCCATGTTTTTAGGTAAAGATTCTGGTATGGGAGATGTGCCAAGAGATCAATTTCTGGATGGCGATGCTCGTTCTCGATGTTACGTGTCATAGGGAAAAGATGTTGGTTTAAGTCTTTTTGTTTTTAAGCTAGTCAGTTTTGGTTGTAAGACAGTCTAAGGTAGTGTTGTATAGAAACTCGGTAGTATAGTCAGTTTAGTATGTGGTTTTAGTTTTCTTAATAGTTGCATGCATAATGTTTTCTTAAACTGATTATAAATATAAGTTGGATATTTTCTTGGCTTCTCTTGTTGTGCCTTTGTTGCAAGGTCCAATACCGGTGAATTTGTTGTCATGCTAGTTCTGGTAGACCCAATTGTGGTCTACAATTAAGTAGCAACCCGGTTCACCGGATGGGGTGTTACAACTTGGTATCAGAGCCAGGTTGACAACAAGGGCACAAGGTCCCAACTATAGAGCACGTGTAGACCTGGGCCCGGTTCCGAAATTGGCAGTTCCATTTTGTAGAAACAATGGAACCGGAACCGGAACCAGGCATGGGCCTGTTCCCTGGTTCTGGTCCGGTTCCGATCTCCGCCGGTTCTAGAGCCGGTTTCTCCCGGTTCCGGTTCTGAACCAGAACCGGGAATTTTTAAAAAATATATAAAAAAATAATTCCGGTTTAAAAAATCACAGGCACGCCGCGATCGCTGGTGACGAACCGCGATCTCGGGGTGGTTTCCGCAATCGCGCTCTCGAGTATGTTGAAAAAATAGAGGTTCTATTTTTTGAACAAGGTGGGGACCGCGATCGCGGTCCGTCACTCGCGATCGCGGTGTGTGTATCCCGCGATCGCGGCTTGGAGATTGGATCAAGACGATTATGGCAATTGTTCTTCAAAACAAAAAAAAGTTGGATAATTAAAGGGCTTGGACTTAAAGTTAAGTTGCATACGTATCCTCTCGGGGTTATAGAGGAATCAAAGCCCATGTAGTTCTCTTACCTTTCGATATGAAACCTCGCTTTGCTTACCATCTACGTCGATCCATTCGAAGCGCTTTGGGAATGGGTTTGGGAGTCATCGTCTTGGTCATCCAAGTCGGAGGTTTCGGATACCTCTGCTTTTTGTTGACAAATTTCCGCCCTCTTCCAATTACATACGCACACTTGGGCTTCCAAGATATTGGGCTTTAAACTCGATCGTTTTGCGTCTAGGACGTTTCCTCCTTCGCTAAATGTTTGCTCTACCGATACGGTTGAGGCGGGAACAACAAGGACTTGATCCGCGATCTTGACCAAGGTTGGGAAAGTCTTCTTGTGGGTCTTCCGCCAAGCTAAAATATCAAATTCTTCTTCACCAAACTCAAAGTGGGTTGTTATATATGTTTCAAACTCCGCATTCGATCTCGAATGTCTCGGTCTCTTGGTAAGGGTATGCAAAAGATTAGCCCCCACCTTTTAGTAGCACCGAGGGAACTCGAGCTCGAAGAGGAGGATGAATGTGGAGGTAATGGAGAAGAACTAACACTAGATGAATATTCGATAACCAATTCCTCAATTGATCTTCTAACTTTACTAAGTATATCCCCAACACTAGCAATATCATCATTAACATCCAACTCCAATGCATCATAATAACCATTCAAAAACATTTCTAAACCACTCATCTTAAACCTAGGATCAAACACACAAGCAACAAGATAAATATCGGGGATAACTTTATAATAGTTCAGCCATTCACTTTCATAGCATCAATAGCACCACAAAGTTCGAGGAATTCACGCCCCTCACAAAAACCGCCAGCCACATTCAATGCCTCAAAACAAAACAAATGAGCACAAGGTTTATAAACATGACTAAAAGTTAATGTTGCATCATGAAATATTCTCAAAACTTCTAAGATTTTATAACAATAATCCCAACATTGAGAAATAATGGCATTGTCGGGAAAATATATGGACGCAAAGAAGTAAAAAGTTCTTTGTAAGGCATGCATGCATGAAGTAGTTTAAAAGTGGAGTTCCAATGGTGGCAAACCTCTTTTGGAAATATTTGGGGTGGAACACCTTTTTGATTACAAAACGCCGTCCAATCTTGGGCGGTTCGGGGGCTAGCCCACATATGACTAACAACATATCTAATAGGAGCGATTAAAACCGACATAACATTTAAAACATCTTTGACACAAAGGTTTAAAATATGGCAAACACATCTTACCTGAAAATACTTCGCTCCAAGAATTGGTTGACAATGCTAAATCAATTCTCGGATTGAAGCGGTGTTGTTAGATGCATTGTCAAATGAGATAGAAAAAACTCGATGAAGTAGTCTATACTCTTCCAAAATAGTACGAATAATGTTACTAATCATTAAACTGGTATGAGAAAAATCAAAAACTCTATAAGCCAAAACACGTTTTTGTACAACAAAATGATCATCAATAAAATGACATGTTAAGCCAATGTATGAATGATTTTGCCATGATCACTCCAAATATCACTACAAATTGAAACTTTGATATCATTTTGAGAAAAAAAAGCTTACCAATGCCATTTTATGGGTTTTATATGCTTTCATCACATTTTTTACCAACTTCCTAGTTGTAGGTTTATAAGCGGGTTGTACATGATTAGTCGTACAATTGTTAAATCCTAACTTTTTCGCAAAACTAAATGATAAGTGATCAACACAAATAGACTCGGAGAAGGCATACGTGCTATCATTATGGTTATAAGTAAATAAATGAGGGTTATAATGAGGATTAAGGGAATAAGAAGGTGCAAACCCGGAGAGTTGGGATTGTCCTCGCATCATGCCTAACTTGTCGGGGTGTGCTCTCTTCACGTGCTTTGACAATGTTTCGTAGCCCGATCCCGACGACCATGTGTAATGCTTAGGACAATAGTTACAATGAACTTTAAATTTCTTGGTAGATGCCTCATAAGCTCCCTTTCGAAAATGTTTTGTAAAAATGTCGGATTTAAGGCCCTCACCCTCGGTCGCCTCGGATCCATGATCCACATCCACTCCCTCATTTTCATCGGGAGTGGACGATCCCGGTTGTACCACATTGGGATCCGAGAAGTCCGATAAGTTAATAGGGGGTACAAATTCTACATTTGAACTACTCTCTTGCGAGCCAAAAATTTCATCAATGTTAAGAAATCCTTCCATTTATCTAAAATGTAACTAAACAAGAAAACAAAGAGCAATGTGTGGTAAAGAAATATGTAATTAAGAAGATAATGAACCTTAAAATTACAAAGCAATAAGACGTAAGAGACAATTGTGTTAATTTTTGAAATAATAATTATGAAAACAATTGTAAAAACTAGTAAAGATTGAGCGATTGAGAATCGACAGAGCTTGGTAGTGTGGGTGGGAATGAGATCATGTAGTGGGTATTTATAGAAGAAATTTATCAACTAGCCGTTGGAATTATGAAATAGCCGTTGAAAACTAGCCGTTGGCTTTTAAAGCAAAGCCGCGATCGCGGTTTCCCATTCCGCGACCGCGGCCTAAGATCCGAGATCGCGGATTTGATTTTTGGTACAAACTGAACCTTTCTGTTGAAAAAAGCTCGACCGCGATCAGGCCGCGATCGCGGTTTTGGAATTCGTTCAAAAAATATAGTCGTTAAAGGCGGAATCGACGGTTCGAACCGGCGGTTCCGGTTCCGCCGGTTCACCGGTTCCGGGGTGGAGGAACCGGAACCGACGGTCCCATCAGTTCCGGAACCGGACCCAGTTCTAAGCACGTGAGGTCCAAATTAGAGTTCTTTTTATAAAAAAAAAAACTTGATTTTTGGGGCATTATGCATTTGGGATAGAAAGACACATCTAGACGTCATCACCATACAAGGAAATCCACATAAACATCTTGCTTGTTTAATTAAAATAGATATTTATATTAACTTAAGTGATGTATTAAATTTTGATGTGCTTCAGTCATGGTAAGAGGAAGAGGTAGAGGAAGACCTAGAGGTAGAGGTAGAGGAATTGCTATCGAGCCTTTAGTTGAGGAAACTGTTGAAAGCCAGGAACCAGTTGGAGGTGTTCCTTTGGGACAAAATGACAACCGGCCTAATGTTGGAAGCATTAGATCAGTAGGTCAAGGTGTAGTTAGATCAAGGTCTCTAGGTAATAATGTAGCTCAAGGACAACCTTCCGCTCCAGTGCCTGCTGGATTACTTGAGATACGGACCTTGGTTAATGAAAGGGTTATGTCGTTCTTGCAAAATCTTTTTAGAAGTGATCAACAACCGAATTCTGCTGCTGTTGTTTCTCAACCATCTGGTTTAAGAGCGCCAAATTCCTAAAGATCCGTTGCTAGAATGTCACCACAACCCCCTAATAGCGTGCCAGATGTTCTAATACCGCCACAAGTTGTTAAAGAAGCATATGAAGGATCAGTACAAGCTGAGAGGGGTCACCCAGATTCAGGACATGACAAGTGGCTTTGTGAGTTCAGCTACATGAAACTTCCCTTTTTCACGGAAGCTCGCGAGAATGATGTGGATTTGTAGTTGAGACAAGTTACTTCTGCTCTCAACACGATTAAGGCACCTAACGATAGAAAGGTATCTCTAGCTCAGAGCTTGCTTAGAGATAACGCTTTTGACTGGTGGTCTTTGTAGACTCTCGATCATGAGGCGAGTTTTGAGGAATTTACTCAAATGTTAAGAGAAGAGTTTTGTCCAGCTGTTGTTAGAAATGCTCGAGCTCAAGAGTTCATCAAGCTGCTAAGAAGTTTCAAATAGATATGACTTATGTAGAAGATACGGAGACCACTGAGAAGCAACGTATTCAAGCTTTCTCTAAAAGAATGAAACCTGAGATTCGACAGTATGTGGCCGGATTCCAATGTCCTACTTTGAGGGAATATCAAAATGTTGCTATGGCATATGAGATGGCAAATCCAAGTTCTAAATGTTCTGAGGTCACCCAGGGAATTGGTAAGAGACAAAAGACCCCAATAGGATTCAGGGCTGATAGGAAGCCAAGTTTTACACCTCAAGGAGGTAATGACTTTGGTGTAAGGGAAGGACAACCATATGGCCAGCAAGGTCAACAAAGTCAATTTCAAAGGTCTGGAGTTTTAGCAAGGCCAAGGAAATGTTATAATTGTGGGAGTACTGACCATCTGAGAAATACATGTAATAAGGCTCCAATAACTTGCATTGATTGTGGACAAAAAGGCCATCTTAAGACTTTTTGTCAAAACAAAGGGGTTGCTCCTTCTCAAGGTTCGTCACCTACTTTTAGGCCAATTGGAGGATCTCAACTAATACCACCTCCTCAGACTTATAGTTCAGTAGGACATGGTCAAGGTAGAGGACATGGTAGTGCAATTGGGAGTTCAAGGACTAATCCACCTCGAGCATTTGAGATGAGAAAGGCTGAAGAGCCGAATGCACCGACGACTATAGATACGATCTGGATTTGATTTGAGCTTGTTAAGATTCCGTTTGATACGGGTGCTACCCACTCTTTTATTGTTACTTCATGTGTAGATTGGTTACATTTGATTTGTTCTATTGGTATTCCTTTTGTGGTTGGTTTACCGGATGGTAGTAAAGTGAGTAGGTAGAAAGAAATCCTTCAATGTCCAATTCGTTTAGGGGATCGAGACTGGTTAATTGATTTTATCATGACGGCTCTACCAAATGATGATGTAATCTTAAGGATGGATTGGATGAAGCGATACCGAGCAGTGTTGGATATTCATAGTGGAACTGTAACAGCAACTGCAGATGACGGTTCCGAACATGTATGGAAAGATTCAATAAAGGAGAAGGAGGGAGCAATAATTAGCGCAATGAAAGCGGCTAAGTTGATAAAGGATGGTTGCGTAGGCTATTGGTGTTATATCTTGCAAGAAGATAAGGAAGTTCCAAAGGTTGGTGATATTCCTGTAGTCTAAGAATTTGAAGATGTCTTTCTTGAGGAATTGCCAAGGGTACCACCTCAACGAGAGGTAGACTTCAGTATTGACTTGAAACCAGGTACAAGACCAATATCGCGAGCTCCTTGCTCCAATGGAAATGCAAGAGTTGAAGACTCAATTGGAGGAGTATTTAGAAAAGGGATATGTGCGCCCTAGTGCGTCACCTTGGGGAGCTCCAGTTCTCTTTATAAAGAAGAAAGATGGATCATTAAGATTATGCATCGACTATCGTGAATTGAATCGGGTTACCATAAAAAACAAGTACTCGTTGCCTATAATTGACGACCTATTAGATTAGTTATAAGGAGTTGTGGTATTCTCTAAGATCGATTTACGGCTAGGATATCATCAATTGAGAATTCGAGAGGAAGACATACCAAAGACAACATTTCGTACTAGATATGGGAACTATGAATTTGTGGTGGTGCCCTTCGGATTGACAAATGCCCCAACTGTGTTCATGGAATTGATGAACCGAATCTTTATTGACTATTTAGATCGGTTTTTTGTAATTTTCATAAATGATATCTTGGTATATTCACAAAGTCATGAAGAACACGTTGATCATCTAAGAACAGTTTTGGGCGTTTTGAGAAAACACCAATTGTTTGCCAAATTGTCTAAGTGTGAATTCTGGATGCCAAAAGTAAGATTTCTAGGTCATGTGGTGTCTGCTAGAGGAGTGATGGTTGATCCAACAAAGATCGAGGTCGTGGCAGCTTGGGAACCTCCAAGGAATGTAAAGGAGGTACGTAGTTTCTTGGGTTTGGTTGGATACTATAGACGAATTGTAGAAGGATTTTCTCGTTGAGCCCAACCATTAACCAATCTGTTACGTAAAACAACAAAATTTGAGTGGTCAAATGCATGTCAGAAAAGTTTTGATGAATTGAAGAATAGATTGACCTCAGCCCCGGTCTTAGCTCTTCCTCGAGGGAACTAAGGTTATGTGATATATAGTGATGCTTCAAAATTGGGACTAGGTTGTGTCCTAATGCAGAATGGTAGAGTAATTGCATATGCTTCAAGGTAGTTAAAGACGAATGAACAGAATTACCCAATGCATGATCTGGAATTAGCCATTGTAGTTCATGCATTGAAAATTTGGCGTCATTATCTATATGGAGCAACCTGCCAGATTCTAACAGATCATAAGAGTCTTAAGTATATCTTCACCCGACAAGAGCTCAATATGAGACAACGTAGGTGGCTCAAACTGATTAAGGATTATGGCCTAGAGATCCTTTATCACCCAAGCAAGGCAAATGTTGTATTCGATGCACTTAGCCAAAAATCATCTTAGGAACGAATGTTGTCACACATGACTACTCAACCATCTCTGCAAAAGGATTTGATAAGGAGTGGAATTGAAGTATGGATTCAGAGATATCAAGGTCAGTTATGTGCCTTAGAATACCAACCTAGTCTAATAGAGGAAATCCGCAAAAAGCAAGAGAATTGCTCGATGATTCAAAATATTTGTCAGAGGGTGCACCAAGGAGAAGCACATGAATTTGAAATCCGAGAAGATGGAACTCTTAGAATTCATGGAAGAGTAAGTGTGCCCCGATATCAGGAGTTATGACAAAAAATACTTCAAAAAGGTTCACTCTACACTCTATTCAATACATCTAGGAACTAGTAAGATGTATAAAGACCTTAAGCAACATTATTGGTGGGAAGGTTTAAAATCTAATGTAGCTAAGTTTGCAGCACGATGTCAGTTTTGTCAGCAGGTCAAGATTGAACATAAAAGACCAGCAAGAGAGCTCCAACCACTCTCCATACCGGAATGGAAATGGGAAGACTTATCGATGGATTTTGTTACATGATTACGTAACAGTCGTGGTCATGATGCTAATTGGGTTGTAGTTGATAGACTGACAAAGACAACACGTTTCCTTTCGATTAGAGAGTCTTGGCCAGTGAATAGATTAGTAGATGTGTTTATAAAGGCAGATAGTCAGACTGCATGGTGTGCCAAAGACCATTGTTTCTTATCGAGATGGTCGTTTCACATCGAGATATTGGCAACAAGTGAATGAGGCCTTAGGCACAAAACTTCATTTCACTATTGCTTACCACCCTCGGTCAAATGAACAAATAGAGCGAACAATTCAGACTCTTGAAGACATGTTGAGAGCTTGTGTTCTAGATTGGGGTGGAGGTTGGTGTGAGCATTTGGAATTGATAGAGTTTGCATATAACAACAGTTGGCACTCATCTATTCAGATGGCTTCTTATGAGGCTTTGTATGGCCAAAAGTGTAAAACACCACTATGCTGGAATGATCAGTCAAACGTGGTGGGTGAAGGACCCCAGATGATACAAGATACCATCGAGAAAGTTGCGCTGATTAGAGAACGTATGTTAACCGCACAGAGTCATCAAAAATCTTATGCTGATAGAAGGCGACGACCTTTGGAATTTGAAGCTGGAGCGCATGTATGTTTAAGGATATCTCCTACCCGAGGAGTAAGGAGATTTGGTATCAAAGGAAAATTAAGTCCTCGATACATCGGACCATTTGAAATCCTAGAAAGAGTAGGAGAACGAGCATATCGTTTAGCTTTACCTCCATCTCTAGAAGGGGTTCATCTAGTATTTTATGTGTCTCAGTTGAGACAATATATACCAGATCCTAATCATAAGCTTAGATATGAAGAACTGAGGTTTGAGCCTGATCATACCTTTGTAGAGCAACCAATAGCAATTTTAGATCGTCGTATGAAGAAGTTACCGAATAAAGAGATTCCATTAGTATTGATCTAGTGGTCTCGACGAGGGGTCGAGGAAGCCACTTTGGAGACTAAATCTAGTATACAACAAAGTTATCTTGATCTTTACTTTAGTTTGATAGCGGGGAGGAATTAGAGGTTGGCAGGCCAGTTGTGTTCATGACTTAGTCTTGCTTATAGATGATTTAATCTCGGTGAATTCTTTGAAGTATTTGGTCATATCAACGTGATTGCTGAATTTTATGATGAAAAAAAATTGATATGATTGAATAGGTAGTCTTCTGTGCATGACTTTAATGTGATATTTTGGTTTTGAGCTGTTTGAAGTTGATGAGAGTTTTTGCAACGGTTGTTAGTATACATATGATGGTTATCAATGCTTGGATATAAGTTTCGAGGATGAAACTTTATTTTAAGGAGGGGTATATGTAATACCCGAGTATTCTTATATATGTACGTGTGAACGGATAGAACAAAATTAATGTTATGATATCTAATTCCTAAGCTTGATGTGCCGACTAAGTTAATATCCTAGAAAAAGAAAATATTGCCGACCTTGTTAATAGATTAGCAAGAATTGCCGACCGTGAATTACATATAGAAGTATAGGTAGGGATACGTGTATGCACAATCTACCAAAGATACATGTTCATATTTGAGGAGCCGTCATCTTTGACCATTCCAAGGTGATAAATGAAACTTATCAAATGTTAATGTAGGGGAGCCGAACCTATTTGTATATATGTATCTTATACATGGTTGAATATATCTCTAGCCATCTTTTTTTGACTTTTCAACCAACTTGCATGTGTTATTCTTATCTTCATGCCTCCTTATCTACATATATTCCTACCTTTCTACCTTCTTGACAATTCAAGTTGCTATCTTTGAATTCCTAATATGACTTCCACGCACACATGTTCATTCCCCTTTCCCTTATTTACTTTTGATTCCATCTCTCATATATATGTGTGAGTTGGCTAGCAAGGTTCCAAATATTACGTATTGATGAGCCGTTATTATTGACTTCAAATCTTTTTCTTTGCCTTGGAATTGTGTGAACCGATCACATTGATAATGGCAATTAAGGTTATCTTAGCTCCAAGTGTAGACTTAAGAGGGCATGTAAACCGACTCTTGTCTCTTATATATATATGTGTCTGTATGTCAAATTAGAATAAGCCAACCATCTTTGACTTTTCAACTTCAACTTATTACATAAAATCCTTCTTTGTTAAGTTTTTTACACCATCCGACCTCCTCTTCTTATATATATATATATATATATGTATATATATATGTACGTTGATAATAGAGGAAGGCCAATCTAATTCCATTTCTATCTTTCTCTCTAGACTCCTCCTTTTTTTTTTTTTATTTCTAGTAACCACCGAGAATCTTAAACCACCACCATCATCATTTTATTGTTCGGCCTTGGCCCAAGTCAATAACCACCTCTTTTCCGTCACCTTTAATCGTTGGTGTTGGTAACTAGCTTGATCGAGTTCGTTCCATTATATTTGGAAACTCTTTGTTTAAGGTAAGTCGTCTAGACTTACTTAGCTTGCGATCATGTTATGTGTTAAACTAGTAAATTGAACGTGTGGAACTCTATTTTGGAATATTATTCCATAGTATATTTTCATATTTGAAAGCTATTGAAATAGTTTTCAATAATTTTATTGTGTGCAACTTGATCTCTGCAGGTGTGATTATGGACACGGACAAGTCGATGGAGAAGAGACCCCGGACATAGTCATGCGGCATGTGGAGATCACCTTCAAAAATTGATTGTTTTGGCAAGTGCTCTAGTAGAGACTTAGCCGGGGAAAGATGGGTGATGGGAAAGAAAATGGGGCAAGAATTAGAGTTTTTAACGACAAGTTTATAACGATGAAATGAAAAGTTGCTCGTTAAAAATGTATATGTACTCTATATTAACAAGAAACTTAGGTGTTGGTCGTAATAGGTACGAGCCTAAATCATATAAAATCTAAATGTTCATCGTTAATGTTATTTATTAAAAAAAAAAAAATCAAACTCGCAGATACCTCAAATCAGTACGATGCGGGATTTGTGAAATATTTCCGCCAAATCCAAACTTTTATCAAAGAGCCTCTCAATATTCTTGGAGATTTGACGGAGCGATTATTCTCTTAGGGTCGGCCATTCTCTAGTGTCTGAGTGATTAATATCAGCGAGCGAGTGATTCTTCTCTACAAGCGAGCGAGTGATTCTTCTCTGAGCAATTCTTTTTTAAGTGACTCTTTGATTTGGATTAGGGAGCAGTAGATGGAGGGACACAGTTCCTTCTAAGATCGAATTGGCGGCTCACAGTTTGAGATTGAATTTGTGACTTGTTAAAGGTATTCTTCTTGTTTCTCTATGGTCTGATTTAATTTCTAGGTCGAATTCGAGATCGTTTTGGTTGATTTTTGTGACCAAGGTTTTTGTAATTTGGTTTCTAGGTTGAATTAAGCACAAAATTATTCGTTCTGGTGTGGTTAATGCAGGGCTGGTTTCTAGGTTTAATTTCAACTCGAACATAGTTTATAACACGTGCTATTTAATTAAGAATCGGAGTTGTTCACACTCTCTTTCATAGTCCTTTATGTTTCTACCCCACATTGTTAGGATTAGGGACTGTAAATGTTTACATATAAGAGTGATGCTCATCATGATTAGTTGTCGTTGCATTTTCTTTATGTGGTTGTTTAACAGGAAAATTCAGCATCATATTACCTTTTGTTCTTCTACGAGCTTTAAAACATTCTTATCTGCCCTCTGTTGCTCGAATGCAGCATATGCTGAACTATTTTTCTGGGAATTCTGCTTAAAATAGTACCAAGAACATATCAATGCAGAGAACACCATACATGATTATATCCTAGAGCAGCAAATTTTTAGGAATCTAGATCCATAAAGAGCTCTAATCCCAAAAACCAAAAGCACATATGGATTAGTTTGATGTTAAAATTAAGCCAGTTTAACTTGTATAAGATCTTTATGACATGTGATTCTGATGTTAAAAATTTACATGTGAATATCTAGTATGTTTCTTTTCGTCAACCTAGCTAATCAATATCTAGACAGTAGACTGATGCTCAAATTAACTACAAATAATATCAAGCATTGAAGAAACATAAGTAACTATTTTTTCTGATAGATAAGGGTCTGATTTCGAATAGTGTATTGAACTAGAAAAATAGGTTCTTAAATATGGAAATGTGAATTTAGGTCTTGGGAAATTTTGAGGGGTTCAAATTTGCGGAAGTATTGGGAATTATTGACCATGCTATATATGACGAGCTTGCTGATTTTTTTTTCATTTTTTAATGATAGATTATGAGGTTAATATGTATTTCCTTGCCAATGCTGACTTGTATCTTACTTTTATAGTGATATATATGTTAGAAGTCCAAATGTCTAACTAATATGGTGACACATCATGCTAGAAGAATGCTAATACATAATTTGGTAAAAAATAATTGACTTTTCATGTTTATGAAAATGCATGTTTCTATGAGATAAATATATTATCTTAACACGGTGTACTTGCTTCAATTAGAACTTTTCTTGTGATAATCTATTTACAGGATCAATTTGATACTACTTGCTTCTGGAAACAAGAACCTCCAATTTCGAATTCAATAATGTTTTTGTTGCAGCTCATAGATGTTGATCTTAGTTACATGTCCTCTGTTTTTTCTTTTTAAATTTCTTAAAGTATACTTTAGTAAATATGATAAATGTATTCAATAGCAACACAGTGGAAGTATGAGGTGGATTGTCAATCTTTAAATACAATCACACCTAAGAGCTGAATGCTGCAAAGGTTCAAAAGGAGGAGATCGACTGCACCCAAGAAAGTTGCCCCCACACCAAAGCAGATTATTGTTATTAAGGTACATATCTTAATCTCTCCCTGATTTTTGTTTTTAAGCTATTTACTTTGTATTGACTTTCTCACCTCATCCAACCATACTTAATCTTTTTTGCATTTGATGTTATCTTCTTTTTTGTTTGATTATTAATCTGCATCTTCTCTTGCTAAGAGTTGTCTTGTAACTTCTTTTGTGTTACATAGTTATAATTACTCGGATTTTGTTAGGGTTAATTATAGATTACCAATTGTTCTTAAATTTGCCCATTAAAAGAAAATTCCAAAAATGGTTCATGTTATATGGGTTTCTGTAGTTGGATGCCACCAAGTTGAATCCTTGGTTCAGTTTTTGTCAAATACAACTCTTATTTTGGTGTAATTTAATCTTTTCAATAAGTTAAATATAACATTCAACATAAGCAACATTTAAATAATGAAAGACATATTACGAGGTGTTGTTAGTCAGTTGCAATTTCTAGTTTTTATTGGTGATCTTGTGAAGATTAAACTTATGATGGATGTTTGTCTATAACTTTTGTGTTGTCCCTCAGAAATTATTTTCATTGAACAGTAATGCATTATGAAACAACAGGACTAAAAAATTATGCCCTTGGTGAGGGAGATATTCTATTGATGTGTAGCACTCGATGATACATCTGTATATGACATAAACTTTACATGTTTGTAAATGAAAATGAGCATTACTGATTTAAAGTTGAATGTCATCTTGATGGTCTTATAATTTGCTGTCTATGACAGGCTGCTATCATTAATTCACAAACTCTGGAAGAGGTTGCCATGCTAGAAAAGGTAATTCATTTTCATCTTGATAGTGTTCTGTTTTACTTTGTTCTTGTATTTTTTTTATCTTCTTACACATTTGAGCATTCTTAGTCTCTCCATCAAGCTCGAGGCTAAACAAAAAATAGGATGTTAATAAGTTAACATTGAAATATTGAATTTGTTCCACCTAATCTAATTTTTGAGGAGGCTAATTTCATACTTGAGATTTGGTTGTCTACAAAGTTTTGATTAGAGGTGGGAAAATAAAATATTCCCATTCATTTGCTCAGGAAACTTAAACTATGATAATATGTACTTAATGTTAGACCTTTGGAGTCTTTTTTCATTTATTTTTGGCATTGAATATTAGCCTTCAAATGTATTTATATGTAGGAACTTAAGTCTGGCCAGCTCCCCTTGGATCTAAAGATGCCTGATGCTATGGTTGTTGATGGGGAATCCAAAGATGAAAAGACTGAGACTGATGGAGGAAACAAAGGGAACAACGGTTTGTTGTTTTTGTAGAGATTGTAGCTAAAGTACAATTTTTTGATAATCTATCTTTTAGTATGTATATACAAAGAGATTTTATAAATCACTCGAACAATGTAAGTTGAGTTTCCGACAAGTGGGCAATGTAAAGTACAATTACTCCTTATTTCCCTCAATGTTCTTTCCATTTTCCTCTTTGAGTGTCTCATCGTAAATTATTAGTGATGAGTAGGCAAGTTGTCATTAATGTTTTAACGACGATCTTGCATGTTATCGTTAAAGGTTTAACGACGAGTAGGTATGGTGTTGTTAATGCTTAACGACGAGCGGGCATATCGTCATTAATGCTTAACGATGAACGGGCATGTCGTCGTTAATAGTTAACGACGAACATGGTCGTTAAAACCAATAACGTCGGAAGCTATAACAACGAACAAACGACGAACTTTTTGACGTCGTTAAAACTTTTAACGACGAAATATTTCACTTATAACGACAACTTTGTTCGTCGTTAAAAACCTTTTTTCTAGTAGTTAGCGTGCGCGCTAGCCGTGTACCATGTTTCGAAGGCAGGTCCGGGTTGCCTGAACTGGAGAATAATTTTGATTTGGATTATGGAGGATTTGTTGCTGGTTGTTGTATTACATGAACATTTTATTGATTAGCTTCATGCTTATGAATTATTGTGGAATTGAGAGTTGGTTTGGAATTTGATATGCTAATTTATATAACTATATGATGTGTTTTGGATGTACATATTAGTTTGGTATGTATATGAATGACTGATTGTATTATTTTAATAATCTATGGTTTGTTCTATATGTTTTATTTTCATGTTTGGCCCATACCAGGATTGTTAGCTAATGAGTTCATGTTCCATGCTTTTAGGTAAAGATTCTGGTGTGGGAGATGTGCCAGAAGATCAATTTCTGGATGGCGATGCTTGTTCTCGACGTAACGTGGCATAGGGAAAAGATGTTGGTTTAAGCCTTTTTGTTGTTAAGCTAGTCAGTTTTGGTTGTAAGACAGTCGAAGGTAGTGTTGTATAGAAATTCGGTAGTATTGTCAATTTAGTATGTGGTTTTAGTTTTCTTAATAGTTGCATGCATAAATTTTTCTAAACTGATTATAAATATAAGTTAGATATTTTCTTGGCTTTTCTTGATGTGCCTTTGTTGCAAGGTCCAATACCGATGAATTTGTTGTCATGCTAGTTCTGGTAGACCCAAGTGTGGTCTACAACTAAGTAGCAACCCAGTTCATTGGACGAGGTGTTACAAATAAGTTATGCAACTCTCAATTCCTAGCAATACACTTTGAGAGTAGAATAGTGTCCCAACTATTCATTAAAATATGGGAAATACAGTCCCTTTGTAGGAAGGAGTTCAAGCTCTATCTGGGGAAAACAATTTGTAGGAGAGCAAAAAATCTGATTCTAAGGAAGCATATGGGTTACTACAAGGAAGAGTATTCAAGGTAGAATGATTATGTGGATGAGGTGAATAAGTCTAACCTAGGGTCTATATGTTTTGTGTTTGTGGACAACCAATCTCAGCCAGGGAAAGAGTTGTTCAAGTTATATGTGTGTTTTCATGCCATGACGGAAGGATGGAAGCAAGCAGCGGCGGATCTAGGGGGCATGGGTGGGCAACTGCCCCCCGTTCGCCGGAAATGTTAACTAGTGTAGGGAAGGAGCAACGGTCTTGAGGGGCAGGGCGGGGCAGCGCTCGGGGCAGGCGAATGGTGCCATGGAAGAGCACTGTAAGTCGGCGGCTGATTTTCAAGGTTGAAGAAGATTGGAGACTTAGGCTTATAAAAATCAACATTTCAGCCCAACTGGTTTATTGTTTGGGCTTTTTAAAAAAAAGTTTAAAAATTTGAGACAAAAAAGCTCTTGATTCTAATTCGTACACCTCTAAGTTGTTACTATGCCCACTTATATTTCTATGATGTGCCTTTATTTTAATTGGTCTATGTATAAAAAAATTAAATAAGAAATCAAATTACAGAATTATAATTAAATAAATAATGAAGATTGCGATTTTTTTCTTATTGCTTTCCCTAATTTTAATTCTAAACAAAAATTGTATGAGGGTTGAACCTAGCTTATTTTTAAAAAATTAATAAAATTATTAACTTATAAATCTAATTCTAGGCTTACGGGAGGAAAACGGGAAGATGTAATATATGACATTTGAAGAACTTGCTGGTTCGAAATAAGTGCGAAAGGTGTTCAATTGGTAGAGTAAACTCAAATCATGAAAAATAACTGCTAGAAGAAAATTCAAACCTAAATCTAAATCTTGAAGACTATAACAATAACTATAAGTAATATTATGGTAATCGTTTTGGTGCATTTAGTTAAAAATGATTCTACAATTTGATTATAATTCTACAATTTCTATTGGTTTTTCTCATTTAAAATTTCAACTACTAATTCACATAGTAGTTCGATCGGTGATTTGTGACTTTTGAGACAATGAAGCTTTTTTTACTCTGTCGATGCCAAGTCTCCAAAACCGACTCCCTTCAGCAGTCGCCGACTATTGGCCGGGTTGCCCCCCCGTCCAACTGATCTTGGATTCGCCACTGGAAGCAAGGTTGTAGGAGAATTATTGGGGTGGATGCATGTTTTCTGAAAAGGGGTTGTGGAGGACAACTGTTTATTGCAGTGGGAAAGGATGGCAATGGACTAATGTTCCCAATATCTTGGGAGGTGACATCTGTTGAGTCAATTGCTACTTGGACTAGATTTCTGAAAACCTTGCAATCAGACTTGGATCTTGGGAGAGGAGAAGGTCTTACTATAATGTTTGACATGCATTTGGTAAGTATTTATGCAGTTTTTTTTCTTTATTATGATATTCAATTCTAACCTCATTTTCATGTATTATATAGGGTATAAGGGCTGCAGTGAGAATCCATAAGATGAGCATAGATTTTGTGCAAGGAATATCTATGCAAAATGGGCAAAGAAGTGGAGAGGTTGCTGAAAGAAGAAAGAAGTTTTGGGCATGTTGATGGTCCACATTCCCAATTCAGTTGAAAGAAAACCTTGACATCCTAGGCAAGCTAGGTCCTGGGCTGGTAAGTGACTTCTTAGAGTATGGTAAGGAAAAATTCTGCAAGCCTTACTTTAGAAGTGAGATTAATTGTGGTGTGCGTGAGAATAACATGTGTGAAACCTTCAACAGCTGGATAGTGTCTGCTAGGCATAAGGTAATAATATCTATGCTTGAAGACATAAGGAAGCAAGTTTTGGATATGATTAGGAAAATGAATGAATTTGCAAGAACATGGATTTGTGACATTGCTCCAATGCCACTGTTGAGATTGGAGAAGAACAAAGAACTTGCAATGTAGTGTAATATCTTGTGGAATAGGGATAGGGGTTTTGAAGTTCAAGATGGTGACTATGGTCACACTAGACTTAAGGCAAAATACTTGTAGTTGTAGAAGCTAGCAGCTGAAGGGCATTCCTTGTGCACATGCCATATGTGCAATGAACCACTTAAACATTAATCCAAATCAACATGTGGTTCATTGGCACAAGAAAGAAACCTACCTGAGAGTATATGCAATTCCCATTCAACTTGTTTTAGGTATGAAAATGTGGCCCACTTTTGAACACCTACCAATTGAACCACCTGAGATTAGAAGGAGGAGAGGAAGAAGAAAGATCAATAGAAGAAAGCCTAGGGATGGGCCAAAGAAGGTTGGGAAGTACTCAAGAAGAGGGGTTGTGATGACATGTTCTCTATGTAAGTGCCAAGGTCACAACAAGAAGGGGTGCCTTAATAAGGGAAATCCATATGTGGTAGCTAGTACATCAAGAAGTCAAGCAAGGGCACCTCCTGTTGCACAAGAAAGGGCACCTCCAGTTGCAGAACAAAGGGCACCTCTAGTGGCACCATCTCCATCAACTCCAGCTGCACCAGCAAGGGCACCAGTTGAAACAAGGATAAATGGCAAAGAGCAGGTTTGAACCACCTTGTTCTATTTTTGGGGGGGTTTAGTCATGTTTGCTAAGCTCCAATTTGTTAGATTGCACAAGGTAATGGGAAGAGGAGTCAATTTGATGGACTAGTATAAGAAGTGGTAAAAAAGGAAGAATGGCGGGTCTTGGTACCTATACCAACCCAACCATTGGATTGACAGTGTTGAATGTTAGTAGATGTTGCAAGTGTTTGACAATTTTGATATACTTGATTTATTTTACAATTTTTTATGTTGCAAGTGTTCTGATGATTTGGTTGCTTCTTATTCAACAACCGAGCCATGAAAGCAGCGGAATTTAAAGGCTCCAAAAAGGATGGCACATTCTAATTCTACATTCGATTTTGGAAGTCAAACCAATGGTTTGAGGTGGCAAGGCAAACCTGCTGTCATAAGGAGTCAATTGAAAAAACCTGGAAGCAAGGTGTTTCAAGTCCCATTCAGTAGCCAAGGGAGTTCAACCAGACCCTTGTCATTGTGTTTTTAAGCTCTTATATTGGGGTAATCTATATTGCAGATATAATAGGTGTTTATGTAGATGAAGCTATCTTATTTTGTATTTATTGTAAGAACAGCCTAACTAGCATCTTGTAAGAAGTTTAACAAGTCTGTCTAAGAACTTGCCAGCCTTTTGTAACCAATTCAAACAAGTCTGTGTAAGATGTCTAAGAACATCATAACTAGCATTTTGTAACTAGTTGAAACAGGTCCGTGTAAGCTGTCTAAAATAGCCTAATAGCAAGTTGTCTTGTTTTGCAAATATTCTAAGAACAACCCTTCCTTTTGAATATAATGAAGCCCTTATTTTGCATATATTGTGTAATTTTGCATATGAGAAGCTGTCTAATGCAACATATATCTTGTCTTTTAAATATAAGGAAGAAGTTGTCTCATTTTGCATATATATTGTCTTTTGAATATGAAGAAGAAGTTGTCTAATTTTGCAACTGAAAGATGATTATATTCCCATTAATTGTTGGAAACAAGATGGGTACATTACAACTTAAAAAATCCCCAACTACTTAGAACTGCCTTCACCTTGGCACATTACAACCATCTGAACTAACACTTGAAATAGCACTTGAACTCAAGACAACTTATGACAAGATGAATTTGAGACAATGAAGGTTGCTAGTTACCACTACAACATACAACAACACCTTAGATAGACGTCTAGCCTTGTCCCTCTAAACTTCGTTCTCCCTTACTCTTTTCAACAATCCTGTAATAACTTGCTTAGCATGTTCCAAGAATGGTGGATCAAACCATCTGAAGAAATCACAAGCCCCCATTCTCTGCATTGCAATCAAATTTCCAAATTCAAAATACCAAAATAGTTAATCATAACCCCTAAATTGGAATTTTAGGGCATATCACCAAATTGTATATTCAATTACCAACAAAAACACATCAAATGTACATTCAATTTTAGGGTTTACGATCATTCGAACCAAATCCCTATAAGTTAGGGTTCTTAGCAAATTTCTCAAAATAGAACACACTCCATAATTAGGACATCCATAAAAACGCCTCCTTGGATTTGTTCCCGTCCATGAATGCCTCATGGAAGCTACATCGCCACACATGCATATTGGAAATGCGAGATCGGGTTGTCCACTTCTCCGGTGAAAGTTGGTCGACGAGGATGACATTTTAAGGGAGAGATGCGAGAGATAGTGAGGTGAGAGAGAAGATGAACGAGCTCTAATGGGGGAAGGGACAAGAAGGATCTCTAATGGAGGAAGTGACAACTGAGAAGAAGGAGATTTAATGGAGGAAGGGAGAAGAACGAGAGAGAGAGAAGAAGATGGTTGGCCTATTAATGTGCTTAATACGGTTTTTTTTTAAATAAATTCCATGCCATACGCTCCTTCACTCACACATGTGCGTTTGGATTGCATGCACTTCGCCACATCAGCGAAGACGTGCCTAATAGGTCCAAAATAATAAGTACAAGTGCTCTATCAGTCCAAACCAAAGGTGAGGTGTCCAAGTGACCAATTTGCACAAGTACAAGGGGCCATATATGTTTTGAGCCATTCCTTGATGTATCCGAGTCGTATATGCCTGCCTGATCGAGCCTCTAGGCAATACAACCGTGTGCAACAAATACCATGACCCCCTATCTTGCTAATCAAGGCCACATGATTATTTGACCCAAGGAGCTACAAGGTCTCATATGACACGTTCTAGTGGGTTTGGGATGTAAGAAATATACACTCTATTATTCTAGACCTCATAGGACCTCTAGTCACGGATGACGAGTCGACTTGTTCTTCAGATTATATAGCGTGGATGATCCCCATATTCACTTGTATGTGAGTCCGTCTGCACAAGGTGCGAAGCAGGTAATATTTTTTGATTTTGAAGTTTAGGCCAATAATTTGGTATGTTTTAAATATTTCTTATATACAACGCATGCAACGGGTTGTGAACTATCTTTCACCATTTGCTATGGTTGGCTATCTTGAGCTACACGAGGCCACTAGAAGATCTATTATTGATCTAGGAGGATAGTGGCTCTTGCCTAAGGTCGGAGAGAGGAGTGATACTAGGCATGATGATGATCCCGACACATGATTTTTATGTTTTTCTGAATCATGATGTTTATGTATTTTCCGACTTATGTATTTTGGTGCAAGAGCGCTCGATCAGTGAGCTATTACGCACTTCTGACTTATGATGTTTATGTACTTTCTGACTCACGATAATGATGTATTTTCTAAGTTATGACATTTATGTATTTTCCGAACTTGGTAGAATTCGATGCTTATGTATGCTAGAAAATCTATTTGAGGATTCCAAGTACTATCCGAACATGATTGAAACTCGATTCTATGGTTGACATGAATGCCAAACCAATTGAAAAACAAAAACAAATTTATGAGAACACATGTCTTTATGACATAATAGCCCATGGCAATTACGATCAGTCATAGCAGCCAGAGTGGCATCGACCATAATTGTTGATGTTGCAACGATCGTAACTAGGGGTGTCCAAACCCGGTTGACCACGATTTCGGTTAATAGAAGTTTGATTAACCATGATTTCGGTTAGTTAAAATCATAAACCGAAACCGAACCGTGAATCTCGGTTAACCGTAGTTCGGTTAACCAATTTTTCGGTTCGGTTTTCTCGGTTAACCGATAACTATTTATATAATTTTACCTTAAATAATTAGGACTAAAATAATAAATTTTGAATAAAAGAAGTCATCAAGCAAGACTTTTATTTTAAATACGTACTTATATCATATTATTTTGGTTGTTGTAAACAAATATCGAGAGTATATACTACATTGTGTGAAATCAAACATTGTGTGTATAAATTTTTATCCCATCAAATTTAATAAGCGATTCTCATATCAATGAGAAGTGGAAAATATTGTGTAAATTGTTAAAATTGAAGAAGAAAAGACTCAAACTACATTAACACCTTGATGATCATAGAGTTTAACAACTAAATAAATCAAAGATAACTAATATTTGAAAAAAATATTAATATATTTTCAATTTTTCGGTTAACCGTTATATGTAAAATCGTGAACCGAAATCGAACCAATAAACCAAAAATATTTTCAGTTCGGTTAACCAAACCGAAAGTTCAAAAAAATTTGGTTCGGTTAACCTAAAAAATAATCCGTTTTTTCGGTTTTTTGGTTCGTTTTTTCGGTTTCGGTTTTTTATGGACACCCCTAATCGTAATGACTACTTTAACAAAACAAACAAACAATAAACAAAATCAAAATACATTTGAAAAACAAAACACAAAACAGAATACACACAGTTAACAACATGTAGTTGAAAGTTACAGATTAGTGTTTGTCTTCCTATTGAGACATCAAATCAAGCATAACATGGTTGCCATCACCCTTGAACTTGTTCAAACGGTCTTGGATTTAAAGTAGTAGATATAGTGAATTATTATCACATTTTTGTTTCTGTTGTGAATAAACATGTCACATCGGCGATTCGTCCGAGAAAGATACCTACAATAATAGATGATCACATAAGTATGAAGACATGGAAACATGTACACATGGATGATAATTAAATTTCTCTTACCAATATAAAATGAGCTTCGTTTGGCAAAATCAAATGAAGATTGTCCCATTATTTAATATTTTGGTAGGGGAAACTAACGGAAGGTACGTTTGATTCAATGTGGTCCCACACATGCAAAAGAACAAGTGAATGTCGTTGCCACCAAGAAACCCATATCTGAAATTGTTAACTAATAATCGATGGGGGCGAATCCATTACCAAAAAATACCAAGTCTTCACCTCATGGTTTCACCTATATGATCATAGAAAGTACCCCTAAAGTAATCTTCGTGCTCATTAAGTGTATAATCATGCTTTCACGCACTTTTCTCTAGTTGTCTTGAGCGATGCCAAGAGAGTGTGCAAATACTATGTATCCACATTTTTATCAGCCACAAAATATGAAAAACCAGTGAAGTATGGCCTCATACACATATGGATGTCATCCATGTATGAGAAAAGTGCTCTACGAGGGGCTAGAGTGCTCTGCGGGGGTGTTGGTGGAGTTTGGGGCACTCTTGAAATAGTTGGTGAATTGGGGGTTCTTGGGTGTTTTGGTGGCTTGCCTCTAGGTTTCTTCGACGATGTTTTATTCAACTCCTTATCAACGTGCTCTCACTCGCTCAGAAATCTTTTGTTTGGGCTATTCTTATGCCACCCCCTATGCTTCTTCTCACTTATCAATTCTCATAGAGTGGTCATCTCAGGATGAATTATCTCATATACTACATTCGCACACTGATGCTATAGATCGACAAGACGACAAATATTTGTGGGAATTCATTCTTGTAGAAGTCATCCATCAAACATCTTGCAACTCTACGCTTGCACCTTTCATCATCCGCTTTGTACTACTCTCTCCATGTCGAGTGTCCTCCAAAACACATGCACGACACTCAGATGAATGAGAATCTATTACACTGGATACCATGTAATTGTATGAAAAAAGGCAAGTTGTTTGTCACCAGTCTCATACATGTACACCATGAGTCTAGGTACTTATCTTCACCCTTATAGTACTCCTCGATAAGAAATTCCATGCACTTGCCAGAGATAACCTATTTCAAAAACTTGAAAACATTAACTGTTGCCACATGAGAACGCATCTTCAAATGATAGGCATTGAAGGACGCCTTTATGTTATTCACTTGGAGTACTAGTACGTGATACATGGTATTGGTTGAACCTTGTGTTTAACCGGTTGTTTACAGTCTTAAGCCAATATTTCAAAGGATGAGTGTTGTCCTTCTACCTTATAATTCCTAATAACTATATATTTCCAAATATTATTATGAAGCCCATAAAACTCTTTTGGAAATAATTGTGCGTACCTGTTTGTTTTACTACACTCAAATGTCAATATTGTGTATGTCCAAGCCATTGTTGTTTGACATATCGTAGCAAACTTAACCATATACTCCATTTCCTTTCTATCCTTGTCAACTCCATCTCATAGCCATCTATGGTCATTTCCATGAACAATACCCAATAATTATTTGAAAAGTATTTTGCACTTTGCATATTCTTCATTACACTCTTTGCTCTAGCATCAATATTCTTCTCAATATGATGCCTGTAGAGGAGATGCTTCGATCTCGGGAACATCTTATCCAATGGATTCATCAAAGCTAACTCACGATCCGTCACCATTAGTGGCGTAGCCAAGAATATTTGCCAGTGGGGGCTAAATTTCTTCGATTATAGAAAAATTCTTGGCGAAGCTAGATTTTTTTTGGGGGATTTTCTTATAAAATATAGAAAAAAAATTACAATAATTTGCTTCTTACAATGACATTCTTCGATTTTCCATATCTTGAAATTGTACAATAATATCTTCAGTTTCAATACAACCCCCTTTAATTCTTAAGACACTTCCACTAATGCTCTTAGTAAATGTAAGAATGAGTTGTTTTTTCTTTGATTGATTGTCTTTCACAACAAAAACATTAGAATAAACAACTGAATAAAAATAGGAAGTGAGAAGAAACGTATTTGGAATTTATGATATGCTAAAGAGCTAAGTTTGGATATTTATAGAGAAACAACATTTAAGACAAGATGGAAAAGAGCTTAGGTATTTTTTTAAATTAATCCCATTCAAGTTTATTAAAGACTGTCCGATTTTTCTACTCTCTAATCATACTCTCTCTTATACTCACTTGTTTTAATTGGTTAGAAGATATTTTTTAATATTTTACTAATATTTTTTTTAAATGTAATTTGAAAATTAATCACCCAATCACGTCGTAGAGGAATATAGAAGTGAGTATATTTTAGGGAGTAAAAGATTTGATTTGTATTAAAGAATCATGTAAATGAACAAATCCGCCCCTGATAGCTCTCGTTCTTTTCAGGAGAGGCCGTTCACTTAACCTTCTAAACCTAAACAAAAGTATTTTTTATATATTTTAAAAAAATATATTTTTTTTTTAAATCCCAGTGGGGGCTACAGCCCCCCACTAGGCACTGAACAAATCCGCCAGTGGTCACCATGCAAGTAGGATCAATAAGTGCCATTGAACAAAGCTTTTGAAGTTGTTCCACGGCCCAAGAATAATTTTCTTCCCTCTCATAGGCTAAGAAAGCACCCGCTACAGTGGAATTTAGTCATGTTGAGGTAAATCCAACAATTTTCAAAAAAAGGCATACCACACTTGTACGGAGAGTTAGAGGGTTAGCTGTATGGAAACTTATTTTGTTGAATACCGCCGTAACGACTAGACACATAATGGTTGTAATGGCCATATGCCTTTTGACCATAATGACCATGCACCGTTATAGCCGTAACAACCACATATTCTTTGATCGTTCCGGCTAAATCCAGCAGAATAGAAGCCTTGTCTAAAAGAAGAAGTGCACAAAACTGAAAGATGAAGAATAAGACTTACTTGATTGTAACTTAGGTGGAGTCGAGTACTAAAACGTATGAAAATGTCTTAAGAAGTGATATTGAATCAGGACTAGCGAAGAAAACATCAATGATCATGTTGCTTTGGTTGTCTTTTCTGGCTTGGTTGCATATATGGATATCCACTACAATACAAATCTCGGGCAAACAAAATCAATTCTGTTTGCATTTGAGGATATCCACAGAATTTTGACATACATGATCAGTTTGTCCATCGCAATTCATCAAGTCCATTGTACACTTCATTCTCTTCCTACACATATTAAAACAAATATTGCATAAAAATCCGGTCATGTACTAAGCAAAAGAGTGGAGATAACATGCTGTCGACATGTGGCCGTTACGGCCAAAGACTTCTTAACTATTACGCCCAGTGACACTGTTACGATCAGTGACACTGATGTAAAGATATTTAATTTAATTCGATTGATGAAAACTCTAAGAGCATGTGCTATGAAGGGGGATTGGTAATCCCCTCTTCCTTTTTTTACCCATTTTTTATTCAAAATGAGGATACTCTTGGATGTGGGTTGGAAGAGAGGATCCTCTCTTGAGAGAGGAATGAGGTGAAATCCTCTATGGGTAGAGGAATGTGCACATTGGCTTTTGTGCATTCCTCTCCATATTCACCCAATCAAAATTTGACATGTGTCTCTTATAATCAACTACATTCATTTATTTTCATTACATTTAGCATTAACAAATTACAAATAAAAATATTTTAAAGATGATATTTTAAAAAAAAAAAAAATAATAATAATAATTCTTGCATTTTTTTTGTCTATAAATTGAACCTAATATTGCATATCTTTTTCATCTATCAACACAATCATTTATTTTCATTACAATTAAGCATTAATAAATTACAAAAAATGATATTAAAAATATGACATTTTTTAAAAAAAATTCCTACAACTTTTTTTGTCTATAAGTTGAACCTAATATTGCATACATTTTTCATCTCATCCTATCTTACTATCTTCCTCCCTCATCATCCCATGGATAATCATGATCCAACTAACCCAAACTTGCAAAATAATTCAAATTCCCAATATACTACCCCCTCTTTTGGCATCGGATTCGGATTGTGAATAAATTTTTATGACAATAATGTTGTTATTTATGCTTAATGTTTTCATTTTATATCTTATTTTATGTTGTTGTTTGTATTATCTTAATGTAATCAAGATTTAATTATTAGTAGTAATCAATTTAGATTGCCATAAGTAATATATATTTTTTTTATTGAATGTTAAATTAATTTATTAATTAATTAAAATTATAAGGAGTGAATAAATCATAAATTGATAATATGAGTATGTGATAAACTATATGTATAAAAAATTGGAAGAGAGGAGAAGAAATGATCCTCATTATTGCGGGTGAATATAGAGAAAGAGGAAAAGGAAGAGGAAAGAGTGATGTAAAATATAGGGTAGGTGATGTGTCAAAAGGAGGTGAGGAGAGAGAAAGTGAAAAGAGGATTGGAAATCCCCTTCATTTGTTTTTTGGTATAAAAGGATGGGTAGTCCCATTTATTTAATTATCATAAGGCTTACATATCAGAACTAATAATCTTATCATTCTCAATAATAACAAACAAATCTCTCGGAGGAGAATCAAACAACACCAGTTCTTCATTGGCATCTATGTTGGCGTGAGCAAACCAGTCCGCCGCTCTATTAGCTTACCTCGGCACATGCTTGATCTTGATATCCCAGGCCTTGTCCCTTACCAAGTCTCTGCATTGTGACACAATAGCCCAACAGCGAGTCGGCCTAGCTTCGTCACACGTCACAGCTTCCAATAATCCAAGTGCATCAGTCTCCACTTCCAACCTGAGACTCTGCATTTGTCTAGCGATCGTGAGCCCTTGCAATAAACCAGCAGCCTCCGCCATGAAAGCAGACGATCCCCTTCTTTGTAAGGAAAAGCCTTGTAGAAATTCACCGTTACTATCCCTCAGTAGGCCGCCAGCTTGCACAAAGTTAGCGCCTTCCATAAAAGCCCCATCCGAATTTAGCTTAATCCAGCCTCCCATAGGGCGTCTCCAGCAGTCCACCATATCATATCCAAATCCACCAGGAATGCACCTGTTAGAGGCGATCTGTCGGTACTCTCTCGCCCTGTTAAGAACAAAGACATGCTTAGGGCCATGAATCTTCGTAGCAGCGCCGAAAACTCGGCCATTCCTCCATTTCCAAGCCCACCACATGCCGTAAGAAAAGGTGGAAGTCCACGAATCGCTCCGATTTAATTCCCGCCTAAGCCAGTCAGTTAGGTCTCCAGAGTAAAACTCCATTTTCTTATCATCAATCAGTAACCAATCCCAAATCTCGCGAGCGTCAGGGCAATCCCTTAGAATGTGCAAAGTTGTTTCCGGAATGTTCACACAACGCCCACAAGCATCAGAGGAACCAAGATGCCTCCTAACTCGATTTACGTTGCTCAGGATACAGTCGTGAGCCATCAACCATAGGAAAATCCGAACTCTTTCCGCCACCTTCAATTTCCAGATTTTGGACCAAACGGAGCTCCTAGTTGGAGTCTCACGGCATTGGACGATCCGCAACGCCGACCGGGTAGAGAAATTCCCAGAAGCTTCTGGTGCCCAGTAGAAATTATCTCCTATTTCCTCTGGAACAACCCGCAGTTCGGCAATCTTCATGAGAATGTCCATTGGGAGTTTTTCAGCAAAATCTCCCCAATTCCACGTACCATTACCCCAGTACTCACAAACAGTCTTGCTCAAATCTTCTTCCGAAAGATCCCCAGTTGCCAAATCCACCAACGGCTTGTCACCAACCCATAAATGATCCCAAAAAAGGGTCCTTCTCCCATCACCAATCCTTGAATGCACCCCTGACAACAAGTGTGCTTTAGCCTTCACTAACCCTCTCCAAAGATTCGACTCCCCGGGTTTATGGACAAACATGTCCCTATCTTGGCGTCCATTGCAGTATTTGCTTCGGACAATACGAGACCAGAGAGATTCAGAATCTGTTAACAGTCTCCAACCCATTTTTGTCATGAAGGCCGAGTTGACCTGCCTCATGCTCTGCAATCCAAGGCCGCCTTCATTCTTTCCTCTCCTCACAGTTTCCCAGTTAAGAAGATGTACCTTACGTTTTTCATCTGTAGAACCCCAAATGAAGCTTCGAGTTCTTTTTTCAATGGCATCACAAACATGGAGAGGAAGATCCACCGTTTGCATCGTGTAGTATGGTATACTTTCCAAGGCCGACTTCGCGAGCATCACCCGCCCAGCCATGGAGCGAACTCTCGCCTTCCAGTTGGCAAGTTTCCCATCAAGCCTATTGAGAATGTGCTTGAACATGTCCTTCGAAACCCTCTCCTTAGTCATAGGTATTCCAAGATACTTCCCCAAGTCATCAGTTTTGGGTATTCCTCCAGCACAGCTAATGTTCTCTGCCAAGGTACTTTGGATGTTGTTGGAAAAGCACACTTTCGACTTCTGAAGGCTGATTTTAGCCCCAGACGCCACACAGAACTTGTCTAAACAATAGGTCATAATTCTCATTTGCTCAACAGAAGCTTCCCCAAACAAGAGTAAATCATCTGCAAAGAATAAATGCGATAAAGTCGGACCCCCTTCAGAAAGAACAATCGGCTTCCACGCCCCAGCCAAAACAGCTTCATCAATTATGTGTCCGAGCCTCTCCATAACAAGGACAAATAGATAAGGCGACAGGGGATCACCTTGGCGTATACCACGGCTTGGGGTAAAGCTGTCTCCCAACTCTCCATTCCACAGAACACGCATAGAACAAGACGTTACGCAATTCATTATGATTTGAACAATCTTACTCGGCATCCTCGTCTCCATGAGTGTGTCACGAAGAAAAGCCCATCGTACTCTATCGTATGCCTTTTCGAGATCAATCTTCACTGCCATAAAAGAAGATCCCCTCGTCTTTTTCATCGAATGCATGACCTCTTGAGTAATAACGATATTATCCGTTATTTGACGCCCCGGAACAAAACTCGTTTGATTAGGGGCAACGAGCTTTCTCATTAATGGTTTCAAACGAGCCACAAGCGCCTTGGTTGCAATCTTGAAGGCCACATTGCACAAGCTTATCGGACGAAGTTGATTCACCGTCTCCGGGCACTCGACTTTAGGGATAAGAACTAGGAGAGTCTCATTCAAATCCTTTGGAACGTGCTGCCCATTCAAAATACCACCAACTGTTGCCTCAACCTCCTCCTTGACAATGCTCCAATTCCTTTGGTAAAAGACGGCATGAAATCCGTCCGGGCCCGACGCTTTGAAAGGGCTCATACTGTCAATCGCCTCCTTTATATCTCTACCCACAAACTCGCGATTAAGGCAATCTAAGCAATCTGGTTCAATCATGGGGAAACGCCCTCTAGGCACATCAAAAGGGCCTTCAAAATCAAACTCTTCAGTGTATAGGTTTTGAAGATGTTGTGCAACCATCCCTTGCATCTGTTCCTGATCCCACACCCACTCACCAACCTCATTAACCAAGCCTTCAACCCTATTTTGGCGACGCCTTACCACAACACTTGCATGATAAAATCTGGTGTTTCGGTCCCCATCAACGAGCGCCTCAGATCTCGCCTTTTGCATCCAGAAGATATTGATTTGTTCAAGGACTTCAACAAGTTGATTTCTAAGCTTTCGTTCGAAGACCTCGTGTCACTCTTCTCCCCAAGGATCTTTGAATACCTTCTATCCTTCTCCATAACCTGTCTCGTCTTCGAAAAAGATTCCCAAAGACATTGAGGTTCCATTCATCGAGTTGTAAAGCAAGATTTGACAGAGCAGCGCACAATTGAGTACCCTTATGCCAGTGGGAAGCTAAGAAATATTGAAACTCATTGTGTGCTAGCCAAGCCGCCTGGAACTTGAAAGGTTTCTTGAAAGGAGTAAATCCCTCGCTTCCATTAGCACTCATCAGCAACGGGTTATGATCTGATTGGACAGCTGGTAAATGCCTTATACTCCCATTCTCAAACTGGTGTCTCCACTCTAAATTGCATAGCCCCCTATCCAATCTTGCACTTGATCTTGTGAGCGGATCCCGACCCCGGTTCCACGTGTATCTCGGTCCAGCAAAGCCGAAATCGAGCAACTCCATCACCTCATCGATCCATCGATTAAAATTAAAAGAACGACGCTTAACTTCATCAGAGTCACCAGTACGCTCCTCAATGGATCGAGTCTCATTAAAATCCCCAATGAGCAGCCAAGGCATATTGGTCATATCCTTGAAGCTTCTCAACCTCCTCCAAAGAGCAGCTCTAGATGTTGGTTGCGGGCTAGCATAGATACCTGACAGAAGCCAAGTACCTTCACCAGCACGCGAGACCTTCACCGTAACCACTTGGGTATGGATATCCACACTATCCAGCCTCACTCTGTCCTTTCTCCAAAGAATCCAGATGCCACCCCGAAAACCAACAACTTCGGACCTTATAACTCCATCGAAACCAATTCTCTGACATACCGCATCAGCTTGTTCACCACTAATCTTGGTCTCAACCAAAATTAGAATAGAAGGATCATGAGATCGCACCAAATCCTTAATGACTTGAAGGCAAGCTCTACTCCCCGCCCCTTGAACATTCCAAGCGATAATCCTTAAGTTTGGAATCATCATATGAAACAACCTGTAAAGATTAAGGTCTTCACTAATGAGGCTTTCAATTACGTCCGACATCTGTCGAGTCCATGTCGGTATCCCCATCTTGAATGCTGCCCTCGACTCGCCGAGTAACGAGAAGTTCCTCCGGAACACCATCCTCCATTCGGACGTCCATTCCTGGACCCTTCCCATTGTCGGAGTTGAGTTCGGTAGCAACCAATGCCATTGAGTCATCTTTTTGAATGTTTGATTCGCCACTAGTGCAGTCAAAGGTGCTTGTTGTAGCTAGTGCTGATGAGTTCACGCCTTGCCTTGGGGAGAAATTTATATTGGGGGGTTTCAGTATTTGCCAAGAGGGACGGAGAGAAATATTGCCCTCTTGATCCTTCCTAAAAATTGATCCTCTGGTATCACAAATTTTTGGGAGTCCTTCCTTTTCCATTGTCAATCCCGTAATGTGTGTCTCTTTCTCGTTTGCCTTTTTCGACTCTATTACTTCTGATTTCTCCTCTATTACAGCACTATGTTTTTCCTTATTTATGGAAATAATCTTCAACCCTTCCTTTTGCAGCTCTTCTTTTTCCTTATGATTTATCCTCAAAGATCCTTTGGAGACGATTGCTTTCTTTTTGGAAACTTTTTTATTCTGCTTTGATTTTGCATCCAATCTTGTTGCCCGGAATTCCCGGTGATTTTCATCCGTTTTCTCGGTTACCTGCAAATCTTCATCCCCAAGCGTTTCCTCATCCAAAGCAATAAGATTGAATCTTGAACCCGTGGGCCCCGACTTATCGTCCTTGTTTTTATTTTGCCGACTCGGGTTTGAGGTTTTATTTCCTGATCCAGCCGGGTTCACAGATTTTCCTTTTGCATTGTCTGCTTTTCCGGTGTTAGTATCTCCACCAGCGGCACCCTTGGATCCTTCTATGTTCTTCCGATTTCCGGGACCCTCCTTCGTAACCCGTGGCCGGAAAGTACGTTTCGCCACCATCCATTCACCATAGTCTTCTTCCATTTCCGGTGAAGGATGTCCATGAGTACTGTCGTTAATTTCATCTTCCACCGTTGCATTCTCTAGTGTGATGCTTTTGCAACTCTCTTTGCTGTGTCCCAATTTACCACACTCAAAGCATATATTTTTCAAGCCTTCGTATTGAACTTTCCAAATCCTTCCATTCATCCAAATCTTAGATGTCAGTTTTTTGGATATATCAAGTCACACAAAGTCTTGTATATCGACCTCTCTCTGCTGCACATGTGGTTCTGTCAATTTTCAAAACTTTACCTAAGTTGACACCAATTTGGGTCAGTATCTGGTTGTCAAAATACTCCATTGAAAGACTCGGAATCCTCACCCAAACAGCGACCGATGTCAACTGCTCCTCTTCAGCAATGAAATTGGGTCTCCATTTTTGTATTGTGAGATAGCTGTCCCCTATCATCCACGGCCCATTAGAGAGAACATTGTGCAGATCATTCTCATTTCGGAATCGGACCACATAGAATTCGTTCCCGATGTCAATCATGGCCACATCCCCTTTAGGTTTCCATTTAGCCATTAGACTACTCCTTAAATACATATATCCAATGTTATCATTGAGTGCCTTAATTATGATGGCATTCTTCCATGGTTGTCTTATCCGTTTCTTCTCTTCAGCTAGATAAGAGGATCACAGGGCATCCAATATCTTGGCCTTCTGGAGGAACGTCGTCAAGAATTTCTTCTTCGGACTCTTCCTCATCCCAGAACGGATTATTGTATTCTACAATCATTCCATCAGATCTTGTACCAGCCACCGAGTCTTTGTAAGATATCCCAATAGTGTCTGCCAAAAGTGGGAATTCAACCTCCCGAGAGTTGAGCGGGGTTCCAATCGTATCCCCTCTTTTCATTTTTTGCTAGATCGAATTTCTTTTTCCGGTGACCTAACGTTTCCATTGCCCGGCCGTGCCGGCGGTTCAGAATTTTCAACGTTCATAAACAGAGATAATTGACACGTTTTTTTTTTTTTGGAAATCCCCTTCATAGCACATGCTCTAATCGTTACAGTCAAATGCATCATACGAATGAAGCTACTTAAGCCGTAAGAGCAGTCTACTATGAAAAGGGTGAGAATGAAACATTTTTTTTTGATGAACGGAAACATTTTTTTTAATTTAACATCAATGATCCTAATTTTAGAGAAGGGTGAGACTGAAACATTTTTTTTTTGATGAACGGAAACATTTTTTTAATTTAACATCAATGATCCTAATTTTAGAGGATTTACAGGACCAGACAGAGCAGCTCCTGGCCTCCTGTGTATTCCATCGGTGGGGCGCCATAATAATCCCGACTAGGCGTTGTAGAAACTAGGAACAGTATGTTTGCACTTGTCTTCTCCACAAAAAAGAAGGAAAATTAGTGAATCTACACCTACAGCAACACACTCGCTCTTCCCATGGCGCGCAACAACTTCGCGAGAGAGGATGTACCGCTCTCGAGATTCGGTGTGCTGGTGGCTCAGCTGGAATCGATCGTTGCGTCCGCCGCTCAACAGCACCCCGATCCTCTTCTGTGTTTCGATCTCCTATCTGATCTAATATCCGCCAATGGAGATGAACCTAAGGTCGGCATCTCGGCAATCTGCATTTCCGTCTTCTTGATTTGTTTAGATTTCTTCTACTTTGTTGGTGCGGATTTGTTCTTACCAGTGTTGGAAATCGGAATTATTATTGGTTACTAGAGTTATCAATATGCTAGGATTCGGTAGCTATGGACTGCTTGATTGCATGGCTTTGGTGTGATGGAAAGATGTTTCTTGCTACTTGGTCCGTTTGATTTGGGAGTTAAACTATAGACTTGATGGATATATGTTCCTGTTTGCAGGACTCAGTTATGCTATGGCAAAGGAAATGTGAAGATGCACTTTATTCATTACTTACAATAGGTGCACGGCGGCCTGTGCGTCATTTGGCTTCGGTAGCCATGGTCAGGGTTATTTTGAAAGGAGATCCAATTTCCATATACTCAAGGGTCAGTTCTCTCCAGGGCTTCTTATCTGATGGGAAGAGAGTTGAGCCTCAGAGAGTTGCTGGTTCGTTATATTTATATAGCATTATGCCTTCTGTGTTCCTTTGTTTGATTTGTAACGTGTTTGATGCTCGGTATTATGTAGTACTGTTGAAATTTAAGGAGATTATCTTTGCCTCTTATGCTAATTGAACATTTGGATCTGGCCTGCTTTGACTGAAGTCCATAGTTGTGATGCTAAATCAACAAAGTCACCAGGGCGTGCTCAGAAAATTATTTCCCTCATTATTTCAAGTTGCAATTATGGCTCCATGCCATTTTACATTGGGGTGGAAGTTGAATTCTGCTCAGTAGAATCTTCCTTTTCCTTTTCCCTTTTTTTTTGGGTGGAGATTTGGTGCAGCGTTGGGGTATTGAGATGTAAAATGCCTGCTTTCAGCTGTTTATTGCAGTAATAGATTAAGAAGATAAAGAAATCACCTTTGGATCTCTGTAATGTGATGTGATCAGCCATATTTAAATTTTGGTTAAATTATTATCTTACTGTGGTCGGTACGTGATACCATGTACTTCGAACTATTACATTCTTAAGTCTTAACCTGCTAGTAGTATGGGCCGTGGGGTGGGGGATAAAATTGAAGTTTGAATTAGATCTCTGATTTTCTGAGTCTTCTGTTGTGCATTTGGTTTTTAATTTGTGTACTTCATGTTTCTTAGTCTCCTTTTATAGCCTGTATATAGCCTGGACTGTTGAACTTTTCTAGCTTGTTTTATCTATTTTTATTTAACTTTGCAGGTGCTGCTCAATGCCTGGGGGAACTATATCATTTCTTTGGGAGAAGGATTACTTCTGGTTTGCTTGAAACAACTAGTATTGTTACTAAATTGATGAAGTCCAATGAGGTAATTTCATTTGGACAATTGGACATTGTAGATTAAGCTCTCATGTATAAGGTCACTAAGTTTGATGTTCATACATCTCATTCTGTACATAGCATTTTGTGGTCAATATTTCATTCTTGCATGTAGGGAATAATGGCGAGTATGAATGGTGCCTTTCAAATAAAGTTGCTTGCTAACCTTTTATGTATCTTGTTGCTGAAATCTTAAGATCTGGAAATGATTGAAAGACAATGGTACAATAAAACCAGAATTAGAATCCTTTGCATGTATCTGATTGTATTTTATACAGGAGTATGTGAGAAAAGAGGCACTTAGCATGCTTCAGAAGGCTTTGGAAGGTTCTGGTGGTACTGCTGCTTCTGCAGCATATACCGAGGCTTTCCGTCTTATAATGAGATTTGGTGTTGTTGATAAGTCATTTATTGTGCGGATAACTGCTGCTAGATGTTTGAAGGCATTTGCTAATGTTGGGGGACCTGGTTTAGGAATTGCAGAGTTTGAAAATTCAGCTTCCAACTGTGTCAAGGCAGGTATCCTCGGGCTTGCTTTTGTGTTTTTTGTTTTCACTTTGCTTCCTTTTGTTCTGTCTTTGGTCTTGTTCTCGTTCTGTTTTGCTTTCGCTCTTTGCTTGTTACAACTGTCGTGGGTTTTCGGTCTCTTTTGGTCTCTCAGTCGCACCTCCTAGGGGTGCCCCCATCTTGACCCCCCATATACTCCCTTGAGGGGTACTGAACTGGGTCAATGTTGTTGTTGTTGACTTGTCATTAATCTGTTATTGTACCTGATCAGGCACTTGATGATCCTAATTCATCTGTTCGGGATGCATTTGCTGAAGCTTTGGGGGTTTTGCTTGCACTTTGGATGAACCCTGAGGAGCAGGTGCGATTTTTTCAAGTCTGAAAGTTTTATTGTTTTAATCATTATTTACCTTTTAATTTCCCGAAATATGATCAATTTTCTTTCTTGTATGTAACAATATCCTATATTTTTCTTTCCTTTCCAGGTGCATCCGCGGGGGAAAGGCCAAACAACTCCTGCAAAGAAAATAGAGGGCTGCTTGCAGAAGTTCTTAGCACATCCTTTCATGAAAGGTAGTTTCAGCACTAGATTGTCCAAATGCTTCTTGTTTAAGAGAGTGCAAAAAAAAAATATTTCAAAAGAAATTGATTGTACATTCTCTTATTAGATTTCTCATAGTTGAGATATCAATGCGATGGTTAATGATACGGGTTAGAGACAAACTTTTTCTGAGGTCAGAGAAGCAGCATTCTTAATAAGGGTGGTTTCTTGCTGTCTGCATATTGACATTTGAGACATCTTGTCCATCTTAGTTAGCTTGGTGTGTTACGAAAATATGAAGGATTGTAGGTGTGCAATGAATTTAAGGATGTCACAAGTTGTCCTTCAAAAATCTGCTTGTTTTCTTTTTTTTATATTTTTCATCAGTTAAAGAAGAATTCATTTTATAACATATGAAGCTTCTGTAATGGATTTTTCCCATCCATTCACTTGAGAGTAAGACATTTTACACAAAGTTCAAAGGGTCTGCAAAGATGCATGATAGGCAATATAATTCCCAAGTATATCACTATATCCTTTTACAACAACAAGAACAACAACATATATCCTTTTAGAAGGCTAATGATTAAGAGCTCTTTATTATCCTGTCGAGCCAAATGCAGAAAATAGTCCAGAAAGAAAAGGGGAACAATAAGTAACTCTTTGTTATTCAGATCTCATTGTACTCTATCAATATAGCCCAGCTAGAAAAAAAATTCAGGATTGATTTAGTTGGGCTGTTTTAACTTGTTTTCAGATGCAGTTCAATTGTGGCTTTCATGCTGTATCTAATAACCTTGATTCATATCTAATTCTTTTCATAATCTCGTAGAACTTAATTGTGCTATATTTATTTTTATTTTTATTTGTAATTGTGCTATATTTGTTTGCTTCTATTTTTGCTTACATGTACTTATTAAAACTTATTTGCTTTGTTTTATTTAAATATAATGTCTTAAATTCCTTATTCTGCAGCTACTGGCTCTAGGTTGATGCTTCTCAGAGTTGGCCTGACTTTGTCATGGGTGTCTTTCCTACAGGTAGACATGATCTTTGTGACCCCTGCCGAATAGATTCTTTTGAACTCATAGGTGATTGTTTATGTCATTGCATGCTGTTATGTTGATTGTATTTATGAGACTGCATAGTTTTTAATCATTGCTTCAACTCTAGTGCCTTTTCCTATTTACTTGAAAGAACTCTTTATAGAAGTATTAGATTTGGTCTGAACTGGCTTCTTGTAAATTATTTCTATGTAATGTTTTATTTCATGACTCCTATATTTTATATTGCTGACTTGCATTAAAGGTTTATTAGTACAAACTAGTTATGTCTTTGGTATGTCTCCATGGGTCACAGTTTCTTATACCAACTCATGGCAGACTTATGCCTTTGTGTTTGAGCTCTTGCATGGCTTTGTGAGCTTTCCTTCATTACTAGTCAGTCTGATTTGAAGATTTTAACATCCTTTTCTCTCTCCCTTTGGTTTTATTACAATAAAACAACTCCTGATAAGGGAATTATTCAATGTCTGACTATGTTTTTGGTAATCTCAATCATTCAAACTATTGCAATCAGGTTTATATTCTGCAGTTCTGTGGATAGTAGTTGATTCTATTAGTTATATGGTTCACAGGGATATTGCTTAGACAATTTATGCTCAAAGGGCAAGTAGCAGCTAGGATGTGGGATTTTATAGCACTTAGCTTTCGATAAAGTTATTGTTTGTCTTAAGTGGACATATTTGATCATTGTTTGTCTTTTGTTTTCTGATTCTTGTTTATGCATCCTTCTGTAAATGGAAATTTCAGGCCATACGACTCAAGTATTTGCATTCTGATACTGAGCTTCAAGACTATTCTGTACAAGTAATGGATATGCTTCGGCTTGACACTTCTGTTGATGCACAAGCACTGGTAGTTACATTTCCTTTCTCAAATGGCTTTTTTTCTTTCTCAAATGGCTTTCATTTTTTTCTGAGCATTGAGGATGTGTGAACGTCAGAACATCCTGCACTATGTATAGTTGGAGCCTGTAAGTTATTTCATGCTATCTGCAGGGATCCTTTTATTTTCACATAATTAATATTTAGTGATATGCTTAGTTTTTGGTAACAACGCGACCAATTTAGCATGTTGCTAGTAGAGATGAGTTATAAGAAGAACAAAAATCAATTGTTTGATGTTGATTTTCACTGGAGTTCATTGTGAAACCATTAAAATGTAAAAAAGATCCATCAGTTGTAATAGCTAATTTATGCTGGATGAAAATGTCAGTTGGAGTACTCTGTTCAGTGATTTCTGCCTGTTTGTAAATTAATTGCATCTGATTGATTTTTTGTGAAGCAATAAGAGACTTCCTTCCTGAAAAGAGAATTGCAAACATGCTCCTTGTTCTGCAGGCATTTAGTTGCCAAGTTTTTAGTATGTAACTTAGATATGGTCATGAAAGTATTAATGGTCTTCTCTATGCTATTGTTTACTAATAGATATATTTGTGGTTTTTCCCAGGCATGTGTTCTTTATATTCTTAGGGTTGGTGTGACAGATCAGATGACGGAGCCTACTCAGCGTAGCTTCTTAGTTTTTCTGGCAAAGCAGGTTTTGCATATCTTGCCAAGTTAGATTATTGATTGACATATAGAACCTGAAGTTTCTCATAAAAATGTTTTGCTTTAATTTTCAGCTTCAGTCCCGTGATGCTAGTCCCGCTATGAAAGTTGCTGCACTACGTACTCTGTCATATACTTTAAAAACATTGGGTGAGGTAAGATATTATACTGCACTTGATGTGATTTCTAATTTGTTTTTGTTGCATCCTCTCTTAGTGACCCTTTGGTGTCCATATTGAAATTTTAAGGGTAGACACAAGGAGAGAAATGAGAGAAGATGATAGGTAGTACCAATTTGTTATTTTTTTTAGCATGTTGCTTAGGCTTTCTCTTTTTGTTGATAAAGGTCTGAGCTTATTGTTCTCATGTTTCTCTTGTGCATTATTTGAGAACACTGGGATACTTAATGTTTAATACACATATTCATATGCTCATGCATACACGCGTAACATGCGTACACATTTACACATAGATAGATACATACATATTCCTATGAGAACTCTTCAAACAATAAAAACTCCAATTCTGTTGCAATTCTTAACCCTCAACTGTCTTTTTCCAATGGCAAAGAAAACAAGGCGGCATATGAATTTTTTCAACACCTTATCACTTTGAAGAAAAAGCCCAGAGTTGTTTCTCTACTCAGTCAGATGTCTTTCCATAGATATCACTAGTGTGGAGATTTCTAGAGAGAACCTCTATGCAGTAAGAATTCTATTTAGTATAAATAGTCTTTATACAACCATTCAATTTTGATCCCTTTGCTTCAGTTGAAAATTTATAACACCATAATTTGGAAAATAGAAATAGCTTTTTTATTCTCTACAATTGTATGCTTCCATTGTCTTATTTCCTTGTTTCAGCTTGACAAATTCCATCCATGATCCTTATTCCGGCAAGCTTCGTTTTAATTCTTTTGCGATTGAAGTTCCGTCTTATTTCCTTCTGTTGTCAAAGCTCCACCATTGTTTTCTCGGATTTGATTCACTGATCTCTGGGAACCAGAAATCCTTCATCTGCTTGTATGTTTCCCTTCCTGATCAATGTGGTGTTTTTGAGATTGTATGCTCCTTCATTGCCAGTATTGCACTAGTCTTCAATTATTATTTTTTTCTTACATCCAAACAATTAAGTATTGAAATTTCTTTCAAGTAGAATTTTCTGTTTTCACAGAAATCTTGTACTAGTTTCTTCTTGATTTATGAAGCATAATAATTACTTGAGTTGTCCTTTCCTTTCACAATCCCAATCTGTAACATTGGAGCAAAGAAATAGACCTCTTTATGATTAACCTGAGCATAAGCCTTGCTGATGAATTTTGCTGAACTGATTTCCAAAATATCAACTTTTGAGGTAATAAGATCGACTTCCGTTCCTTGTTCCCCTGCGGCAACCCCTAGGAGACCTGATTCTTCAACTTGTACAGGAAACGGCAATCCCATCTTCTACTTCTCTTACTGAGACTTCCGAATTTCTGGTGTTGCTGAATTTAGGTTTGTTGGTGGAGAAGATATCATTGATTATGAGACTTTTGCAGTCCATCTGAGCACAAATTTCCACTTGATGTCATCAGCCATCTGAGCACAAATCTCTTTGTAGAGGGGTTGTGATGATAGGACCAGAACAAACGGGAAAAGCCCGGACGGCATGGTGGGTCATTTGGTTGGTCACCGTCCATGCTATTCATTAGTTACGGTTTGGCCGGGTTAGGTTGAACCTTCAAATTTTACAGCCTCTAGAATTATATATTGTTTTCTTCGGGTTTTTGACGTGATCTTAACCCCTTATCAACCCTACTCTCTCGGGACATACAAAAAGCGTGCACACCCCCAGTCCCCGCAGAACTACGGAATTTGTTAAGGTCCAATGTTACTTCTTAGGCAAATTCCATCGTTTGTTAGGGAAATTCAGTGGACTAAATTTCTATTTAAAATTTACATCAAACATAGAAAAAAATACTAAAATAAATGAAATAAATGGGCTAGACTCAGGTCTGCTATATCACTCCTGTCCAAATCCTCCCGTCTACTCCCCTATCTAAGCACATAAACACCCATATATAAATATAAACTTAACAAATATACAGGCTTCAAGATCTGCACAATCTATGGGTCAGGCTTGTAATAGGCAGTTTACAATACAATGTAAACTCAAAATGTGAAGTAATAGATCTTCATTAAAAATAAACCCAACTAGCCATATATGTGGGCAATGCAAGTGGACCTAATCAAGTATATAGGGCCACATTTCCCCTTCGTCTCGTTCTGAAAAAATAGAATGGGAACTTGGACTAGGCCTTTCTTTTTCTTTGCTCTAAATTAGACCGCTTTGCCAATATAGGTAGTTCCCCCCCCCCACCCCCCCCACCCCCCCCACCCCACCCCACCCCCTTTATACACAAGAGCTTCTTCATGCCCTGATAAGTGCGGATGCTTTTTTCTCCAATCTATGGTCTTTAGTATGATGCCTCTTTCATTCAATCAACAAGAATATCTCATCATGCTCTTATGCAGAATTAACGGTTCGATCTGCTCGTGTATATTCAAATTGTCCATGTTAACATATAGTAGATTTTCATAAATGGAAGCAAGCTTGTTTACATGCATTGCGTTGCTAGAATTACATCTTTATTTGATATTTCTTACTTGCTTTAATCCTACAACCACATTATGTGGTCACTGTTGACTATTGAAGTTTTCATTTCACCACATTTGCATAGAAACCTAATCTGCTTATGCATTTACAGGTTCCATACGAGTTCAAAGAAGTTCTTGATGATACCGTTGTTGCAGCATTATCACATTCTTCTGAGCTTGTGAGTTATTCTAACATCTTAAGAATTTCTTTTTTCTTATTTCTTTCAGCTTGTCAAACATCAGTAGAAGGAGATCTGATTTCTGTTTTCCCAATATACACACATTGCATGCTCTGTTATGTGATATTAATATTGTACCTACTGATTATTTATCCTGCACTATACGTGATTCACTGTGTATACATGCTTATGGCAATCGCTCCCAACTTATCCATTTCTCTCTCTTGGTGCAAAAATGAATTTAATTTTGTATCTTGTAAGACAAAAGAAAGATAATGTAGGCTGGTGAGAAGTATGAAGAGTTATAAATTTACATACCAAAATCACAAGCAATTAAACGTATGTGACCCGGTCATAATGGCGTAGGAAACCAATTCTGCTTGAAAGGCTTGATGCTTTTTGTGCTATCTGTGTTTTGGCCCTGTATGGTAAAAAAAGAAGAAACTGTTGTAGCTGAAGGGCCCTGTGCTTAAAACGTTATATATTTAGTGTGTGTATGTTGGATAAAGCATCTTTTTTATTCTGAAAAATGCACGAGAGGATTTTTGCTTTTGACTTTTTAGTTTGTTGATTTGGTCATTTCTGTTTGAGATTGTTGCAAAATGCTATATGTAGTTGAATTCAAATGTTGCGCTGTGTTATGTTAGTTTGTATATTTGGTCGCTGTGTTATGTTAGGTTGTAGCTGAAGGGCCCTGTGCTTAAAACGTTATATATTTAGTGTGTGTATGTTGGATAAAGCATCTTTTTTATTCTGAAAAATGCACGAGAGGATTTTTGCTTTTGACTTGTTAGTTTGTTGATTTGGTCATTTCTGTTTGAGATTGTTGCAAAATGCTATATGTAGTTGAATTCAAATGTTGCGCTGTGTTATGTTAGTTTGTATATTTGGTCATCTCTGTTTGAGGTTGCTGTAAAAACTTGTTGGAGTCTAGGTCAGAATGTATCATCGTGCTATTCTGGTCCTCTTGAAAAGGGTTGATGTTACTTCCATGCCTATAATGTTATTATAATTGAACACGAGCATATATTGTATGACAAGTGGTGCAGGCTAGAATTATTTTTAAATGATAAAAGATCTATTAACACCACTCAAATGTCATAGAAATATGCTATGGGCAAGTGTATTCTTTTTTAAATAGATGTTTCCATATTAGTTTGCTATACTGTTCTGCAATGGCATCAGGTTTATCATACTTAATATAGTTAGCTGATTTGATGCCAGGTACGTGTTGAAGCTGCTTTAACTGTGCAAGCTCTGGCTGAAGTTGATCCCACCTGTGTTGGTGGTCTGGTTTCTTACGGTGTTACCACTTTAAGTGCTTTGAGAGAAAATATTGCATTTGAAAAGGTAAGAGTATGTAATAAATAAGCATTTTTTTAATTCTTATCTCATCTCAAGCCTCTGGCAAACGAAAATCACTTTACATATTGAGGTGTTAGTGAATTACAACCAAACAGACTTCTGTTTGTTGTCCAAATAAGCCTTTGGCAAACGAAAATCCAAACTATTGAAGCGTTAGTGAATTACAATCCAACTGTAAATAACCATATCTGTATTTTGCAAATACTCCATGTTGGACATGCTCAAGCTGAGCACACTTGATATCACTTTACATACCAGACGTATTTATGGTGGACATATCGTGGTCAAATATGTGTATAACTATTGTAAGCCAACCGTTTATTAAGACTACTTTTGCACACTTCCTCTACATGATGGAGCTAGTTTTTTTAACAAATGCTGAATTAAAAACCACCCAACTGAGATATTTTCATAGAAACAAATGAGTCATGGGATTTATGCCAACATAGGATTTTTAGATGTCGTTGTGGTTCATCATTAATACTTAGTAGGTTATTTATGTGTTCACGAGTTATGTTCTATCTTAGAACATAATTTTTTTTTCTTATAATTGTTGATAAATCTTCTTCCATAATATTCAAATAATTTATATCTGATGATGGAACTTAATTGACCCATAAAAGTTCTTTCTTATGATTGTTAATAAATCTTCTTCCTCAAGTTTCAAATATTTATATCTGATAATGGAACTTATTTGACTGTTCTCTGTGCAGGGAAGCAATTTGAAACTTGAACTTGATTCTTTTCATGGACAAGCTACTGTGCTCTCTGCTTTAGTATCAATTTCACCAAAGTTACTTCTTGGTTATCCAGCTAAGTATGTCTATTCTGTAATTTGTCTTATATATTGCTGTCATTGTCTGTCTGTCTGACTTCAGTTCATCGTTTTGAGCTTCTTGCTAGTCACGTAGTTATTTGATACATTATAGTTTTTTGATGTCTCTATAAATTTTGTTTTCTATTTAAAAGAAGCTATTAAAATGCTTCTTGTATCATCATGTCTTTATCTATCGAGGAGTCTGAAACAGTACGCATTGAGTTTTTTGGATGGTGCTGCTGTGTAATTTTTGGCCCTTTCTATGTTATAGGCAGAAAGACTGTATTTTTATATCAGCATATGGGTATGCATAACATTTAAGGTACATTTTTTTTTCCATAAACTTGCTAGAATAATAAAAGAAGATAATAGCGACCTGCTACATGTCAAGAGGATCTTGTATAGTGTCATATATTGATAACCTGTAAAATATATGTTTAATGCACCTTCATTGTACCCAAATAACAGCTAGCCTTCTTTAATTTATGCGCTAGGAGAACATGCTTAATGCACCTTCATTGTACCCAAAGTTTCCAAACTTTCTATTCATTATATGCTTGAGATGGTCTCTGAAAGCTTTCTTCTGTTGAAAGGATTTGGGTGTTGGATTTTTTAGTTACCCATAATATTGTTGTTTCTGGATGTACACATAAAACTTGCCTTGTTGCTTCTTAAGAAGGATAATACGATGTAATACCTATGTCCAGATTGCCCAAGTCAGTGCTTGAAGTGTCTAAGAAAATGTTGACAGAATCTAGTAGAAATCCAAGTGCTGTGACTATTGAGAAAGAAGCTGGATGGTTACTCTTGTCAGCGCTATTGGCATCTATGCCAAAGGAGGTTGTGGGGATTACTGATTTTCACTGTTCTTGATAGTCTACGAGTGTTTATAGAATACTGACGCACAATATTTTGGTGCAGGAGCTTGAAGAGCAAGTTTTTGATATTCTCACATTGTGGGCTCCCCTCTTTACTGGAAATGCAGACATTGAACTTGCAAACAGTGAAGATTTAACATCTAAATTATGGTTAGCAACTACAACGATATTTCTGATGCCAAAATTGCCTGCTTGTATTGACTTTTTAAAAAGTGCATATGAATAGGTGCCTCTGGTAATAGGGGTGAAAATTTGAAAAATTATAGTGATACTAAAGCGCCTCAACCGAACAGGAATTAGATTTAAAGAAGCCCTCTCTAGAGTCGCTGCTCTTTACTTCTGTTTAGAGCCTAAAAAGGTGGTTTCCTAGAGAAATAATAATAATAGAAACCATTTGCAAGTTGGATGGAAATCTCTATTTGTCAAATATGCTATAGATTTTGTAGGTTTGTTTGTTAATTGCAAATCAAAACTGTCTGCTAATAGGTAAAACACAATTATAAAATAACCAGTCTTTCTAACCTACGTTCTTGGGGTAATATATAAAAACAATACCGTAAAAAGGAAATAAACTCTTGGAAAAAAAGTTAAATAATCACACCTAACCAACTATTCTACAGTTTCAGTAAAATCCAAATAATAGGATATCTTGAATATATCTCTCAGGCTTCATCTGGAGTGATGTTCTTGTACATATAAGGAGCTTACAAGTACTTATAAACTTCTTATTATTTCATAAGGACATTATGCCAAAGAGGAACCCTTGAGCCTGAGGGTATTTTACTCATATCATGAAACACGGTACCTTGCTGAGATTTATGATTAGCATTAGAAACTGAGCTTATGTGCAATATTGTATGCTTATTAGGCTGATCTCTTATATTATATCAAAGGCAATTCCCTCTCCTCTCTACGCCCCTCCTTCCTTCAAAGCGGCTTTTAACATGGATTATTTTCTTAAGATGGCAAATTTCAAAAATAGATGTTTCAGATATTATGAAACTAAAAACTAATATTAAATTTTGAATTTGTTTCTTCTTTCAGTGTTTGGTCTTCGTCTATTGATGCACTTACAGCATTTGTAAGATGCTTTATCTCTCGCCAAGCCATGAAAAATGGGATTTTACTTCAACCCGTTCTGATGTACCTCAGTAGGTAATTATTTGATCATGATATCTAGAGTCTTACATAACTACAAGGAGACTTCTTATTTTCTGTTTCAGTTACAGATCAGTGCCTTTTAATACTAAAATTTGGTTTCTGTGGGACAGTGCTTTATCCTATGTAACAGCCTTAACAACCAAGGAGCGTCTGAATGTTAAACGTGCAAGGGATATATTTGTCATTAGAACATTAATCGCATTCCAATCACTCCCTGACCCAAATGCCTATGTAAATGACCACTCCCAGATTATCCAGCTATGTACAGCTCCATTCAGGTTAATATTGACACCTGTTTTTGTGAAATTTATACTGTCAATTGTGGAAAGATTTTAGTGTTTTCATTCTCTTAAATGATTTATTGAGTTTTCCTCACCCATGTTTTGGTTTTTCTTCTCTCTGTCACCTACAAACTTCCGCACAAATCTGGCAACACAGGAACCCATCTGGATATGAGGAGAGCTCTTGTTTAAGGCTGTTGTTGGACAAGAGAGATTCTTGGCTGGGTCCATGGACCCCTGGAAGGTGGTCTATATTATTCATCTTGTTGGGAATTGATTTTCATTTTCTGTCGTAAGAACATTAATTATTTATAAACAAATTCCTTTTTAATAGTGCTTTGTATAAAAGTCTGCCATTAGGTGTAAAGTGACAATAATCTGCTAGTGCTAGCTGCTAAGTGTCAGTATTGGTGGCTAGTTTTCTAATTGTTGGAATAGTGTGCAAGTACAAGGCTAGCACTAGTTTTTTCTCTTTTCTGGAAAGAAGCTTATGGGTGTTTAGTTTGCAAGATTATGTGATCGATGAGTATTTTCTTGCTTTCGTATGTATATGTATCAGAGGTATTTGCATAAAGCCAACTGTTAAATACCCATATTGCAGTAAACCACCTGTTAAACTTATTCCATTAACAATCAACCACCCGAGCCATTTCCATCAATTCTCCTGTTAACGGGTGGTTTACTGCAATATGGGGTATTTAACGGGTGATTGACTGCAATATGAGTTTAACAGGTGGCTCAAACTAATGTTATGTATTATAATGCTTTTAAATCCTAATGTCTTTTATTTCTGATCTTGACCATTCCTGTCAAACACCTACTTAAGTTTCTTTATTGCACTACTTAACCTCTTCTTTTTTACTCAGAGATTGGTTTGAAGATGAATTACGTGCGTTTCAGGGTGGAAAAGATGGTCTAGTTCCATGTGTTTGGGATTCTGAACTTCCTAGCTTTCCTCAAGTAAGTCTCTTTGGTTATAATCCCGTTATTCTGTCATGTGCTGGGACTCTGAACTTCTATTCATGCTCTCATATTGCTGTAAGGATTAGTAACACGTTCTTCTGTTTTTCTGTTCATGATCCTTGCATACTGTGCAGATTTTGCAATTATGCTCACTAGTAGGATAAATACTGATGTTGGTTCTGTTTTTCTTTTCTTTTTTCTACTTTGATATGTTTTGTGTGTGAATTTGCAATGTTAGAGCATGATATATCATTTTTCAGCTCTTTATATTATTGAAGACATCTATAGGACATTTTTCACTCAAAAAAAAAAATTATAGGGAATTCCTAAGAATGGTCTTTGGCATCTTGTCACATATTTTCTAATAGTTCATCTACCTTGCTTTCAATCTATAGAAGTGCCAGAAGTTCCATGGGGTTAATGGAGGTGGGGCTGACTATGGATAGTTTGTTAATGTTTTGTGCATCCTTTTTTTACTGGTTCAGTATTTTTTATGATGTTTGGAATTTTTATGCTATCTATATTGTTCCAGTCATATCTGCTTTGCTTTTTTGCTTTCAATCTCCAAAAGAGCCACGTTTCATGGGGCTTTTAGTTATATTATGCACTGTGGAAGAAGGAATGGGGGAAGCCTATGAAAGTTTATATTTATTATTAAAGAGTTTCTCTATTTCATGTGCTTCAATGGTTCAATATTTGTTCCAAATAGAAGCATTATCTCTAACAGTGGTTCAGTCTAGCAGCTTCTTCACATGTTTATGAGCAAATAAAATTAAACATTTAGATGTGGTTGAATGCTTGAATTTCATGCTTCATAGGTACACCATTCTAACTGTATTTCTCTTGATGTTGAAGCCTGAAACTGTTAGCAAAATGTTGGTCAACCAGATGCTCCTTTCCTTTGGTACCATGTTTGCTTTTCAGGTAATTGATGCTTCAAGAAGCATTTGCCTATTTTTCTATTCATTTGCATGTTTGTAGCATCTTTATTTGAATTTGAATCTCATCTCAGGATAGCAGTGGAATACGATCACTTCTTGGGATCATTGAACAGTGTCTTAAAGCTGGCAAAAGGCAATCATGGCACTCTAAAAGTGTGACCAACATATGTGTTGGATTACTTGCTGGATTAAAGGTCCCAAACATTAGTTGCCTTGTTGCTATGTTTGCATCGTCTACTTTCTTTTTCTAGCTGTCTCATGTTCATTCCTTTGTTTTTTTGGTCTTAGGCTCTGCTCATTTTTCATCCTCAGCAACTGGTGTCAGAAATATTAAGTGTGATGCAGACAATTTTTCAGGTTTTATTGCCTTCCAGACCTGGGTTCTTGGAGCATGTGCCCTTTCTCTTTTTATCATTTAAAATTCTATCTACTGGATTTGACAGGGCATTCTGGCAGAGGGTGATATATGTGCATCGCAACGTAGAGCGGCTTCAGAAGGTCTTGGATTTTTATCTCGTCTAGGCAATGATCTGTTTACTGCAAGAATGGTGAGTTCATCTACTCCATCCCCTCCCGACACAGAGGCTCCCTTAGGAGTTTCAATTTTTGCATGTTTATACTGCTCTATATACTTATGAGCCCTTTTCTTGTATGATAAACAACAGACAAAATCTCTCCTTTCTGATTTAGCTGTCACAACGGATTCCAGCTATGCTGGGTCTGTCGCTTTGGCACTTGGCTGCATCCATCGCAGGTAACACAGTTCCCTATCAGTAGGAATATGAGATCAGAAAACGAATGTGCATGCTTCTGTAGTGACGTGTTCATGTTCTCATTGCCTAGAAATTTTGGGTAAAAACTTACAGGCAGAAAGTGATATTGAAAAAGCTTTAAATAAAATAACAATGCTCATGTATCATCGAACCATTGAAAAGGGAATTTATCCTGAAGTTCTGCTCCATAAACTATTGGAAAAAGAAAAAGAAAAAGGAATCGACATTGAACTATTCAATGTCTCTCTAACCAAAACAAGGTTCTGGTCGGGGAGCAGAACCCTCATATAGAGATCAATTTGGTTGTTGAAAGGCTTGGAGGTGGGTAAATGAAGGGTTGTGTATCTTTTCATTGTTGGAATAATTTGACCATTAAGCTACTGGACATCTGGATTAGAGAGAGAAGTGAATCTGTCCTGAAGTTTCCTTGCTGGGGATTTAAACTGGCATATCGGTTGAGTTTAAGAACTTATCTTCAGTTATTTTTTGTTTATTTATTGTTGGAATAATTTAACCATTATGACATTTGGATTTAGAGAGAAAAGCAAGGCTGTCCTCAAGTTTTCCTTGCTGGGGATTCAAATGGCATATTGGTTGAATTTAAGATCGCATCCTTGCTTTTTTTTTTTTTAACTTCGAAGTTTTAGAATTATTCGAAAGGGGGCGGCGGCATTAGGCTAAAAAAGATATTAGTGAGCACTTTCTTCACCCAACTCCAGCAGAACATTCCAGGTTGTTTGCATTGTCCATCATTGTTTTCTTTCTTTGGATTATATTGCACATACCAACGATATTTTCAGTTATTTTGAACAATTTTCCATTCACAAAACTAGTTTTTTTCTTTCCAAAGCTTTAGGTGGGTTTTAAGTATCTAACTATTTTTTGACAATCTTATCATATGTAACAATGACGTATCGCTCTATAAGTTTCAGTCAATATTAACCTTGCCTCTTTTAGATCATTGTAAGAAAATTGTAATTTTGACCTTTAACTTTAATACTCCTCCCTTATATTTGCTATCTTTTCCGCAGTGCTGGTGGAATGGCCTTATCCAGTTTGGTACCTGCAACTGTGAGTGCAATTTCTTCACTGGCAAAAAGCTCAGTAGCTTCTTTACAGATCTGGCCCCTGCATGGACTTCTTTTAACTATTGAAGCAGCTGGGTTGTCTTATGTTTCTCATGTTCAGGTACTGAAAGGATATTGTTAACTGCTGAGCATTGCTGAACTTGGATCTATTGTTTAATTGCTATCATTTTCTCATGCTATGCGTTGCTATACCCTCAATGAACTTCACAAAATCTTAAATTAATTGCGTCTCTTGTTTCTAGTAAGATTTTTTCAGAAATAAAAATCTGTATTTCATAAGCCATTGCAGTTTTTTATGTTTTTTTTTATGTCACAGTACATATCTACCATTATAATCTACTGGCAATTCTATGTTATTTTGCTCTTGACATTGTAGGGAACTCTTAGCCTTTCCCTGGAAACATTATTGGCGGAGGAAAATGGATGGGTTGAGCTTCATCAAGGACTTGGTCGCCTCATAAATGCTATAGTAGCTGTAATTGGCCCTGAACTCTCTCCAGGCAGCATCTTTTTCTCACGGTGCAAGGTACTAGTGATTGCTATGGTGTAAAATTATTGTAATGCTAAATTCTTTATGCCTTAGATGTTTCCCTGTGGATGCACTTCTGTGATTCAGTTGTTTCATGATGTTCTCTCTTGCGCTTTTCCTTTTTTATATATTTATTCATGACTTTGATTCTTTTTCCCAGCAATGCCTTGCAGAGTTGCAGTGCGCTGGTACTAATGAATTTATTACTTTTTTTTTTGTATGCAGTCTGTGATATCAGAGATAAGCTCCTGCCAAGAAACAGCAACACTTCTAGAGTATGTGAGATATAAGAGCTCCTCTTTCGTATTTATATTATCTATGCTTTTTCTGTCACTATTGTGTTTGGAGCTGTTGCTATATAATGTAAAATCAGTCCTCTTCATATAGATGAATGACTGATCCTGTATGTGCTACTTATTAATTTGGCAGGAGTGCACGATTTACACAACAACTTGCTATCTTTGCCCCTCAAGCTACTTCAGTGCACTCACATGTGCAGACTCTTCTTCCTACTCTGTGCTCAAGACAGGTTTGCCTTATATACTTCTAACAGTTTCCTGAAATCATTGTTTTTGTTTCTGAAATCACATGTGCAGACTCTTCTTCCAATTCTCAGGTCATTTCTGAAATCATTGTTTTTGTTTTTGTTTTTGTTTTTGTTTTTGTTTTCTGACAGCCAACTCTTAGGCATTTGGCTATATCTACCTTGCAACATCTAGTTGAAAAAGATCCGGTGAGCTCTTAGATCTGTTTCTGGAACTGTTTCTGTATTGCCATTTTTTTTGGTGTTACGTTTTCATCTGTCTCAGTAAGATATAGACATGATCTTCCTCACTTTGATGTGAGATATCATGGTGCGGGAGATTAAAATATTTAAGCTATATTGCTAAATGAACTAGCATGCTCTCAAATTCTTACACTGTTTTTTTCTTTTTGAATTCCTAGTTTCAACAGCTTAGACAAGTCAGATAATTGGCAAGTTATCTGCTATATATATCTAAATTTAATTCTCTGAGCTGATGGAAGAAGCCTTTTTGAACAGATATAGAAATATTTATTTGATGAGAGCAATTTCGCACAAAGGATGCTAATGAAGTTCTACACAGAATGGTGAAAGAACAACAAATAGCCAGCCACGTAAAATATAAACTAATATAGCACCTTCATTTAAAGATTAATCCCGTCATTTATTTCTTTGACATTGCCTATACTTGAACAAATAGGTTTGGCGCTTTGAAAAAGTTTTTAACGCTTTCAAGAGCATGTGTTCATTCCATGCTTTGATACTATCTAGACAATTGGAAGAGGATTATGTGAGATTTTATGTTGGTTATATGCTTTCACACACATTCCTGGACGTATTTTAAATTCTGAAAGAAGCTCATTCATGCAGACCTAAAGAAGGGTGCCTTTTGTCACAGTTCATGGCTTCCTCATGCTAATTCCACTATGACCTCAATTACTGGGTTTTTATTTTTTGATGCAGCTCAGTGCATTAATCGTCTAATACCAAATATTCCATCTACCTCCTTTGTAGTTTGCTAAGACCAAGTTGAAGTGCTCTGATGTTTCTGTCATTATTGAAACTCAAAATTAAGATGTTTTGTGGTGGTTGATATGTTAATTGAAAGAACAAAATTGAGTTAACACGTGCAAGAATATTAGAGTTTCACTAGAAGTGAGAATTTACTGATAGTGTGCACATAAGGAATTGCCAAATGGATCCTCAACTGTATTGGAGTTGATATGCCTTTCCCTTTTATTTTTTATTATAATAGTTTATACTTATAGTGCTTCATAATGTTAGTGTTTGCCTTCATTTCAGTGTTGGCAACTATCCATAAAGTATGTAATATGTATCATGTAATTTTTATTTATTGATGTATTATTATGTAACTGTGTTCTTGTTTTGATCTTTGTTTCAGGTTTCAGTAATTCATGAACAAATTGAAGTTAATCTGTTCCTCATGTTGGATGAAGAAACAGATTCTGAGTATGTACAACTTGCCAATGTTTGGGCTATAGTCTTTATAAATTCACTGATTTTACATTTTTAGAAAACAATACACAAATAGGTCAGATATTTCCTTCTGTGGATCTCTAGTCTCTACATATCCCCCCCCAACCCAACCCAACCCAACCCACCCACCCCCCCCAAAAAAAAAGAAAAAAAGAAAAATGCAGCATGGGTCAAAAGAGTTGGCTGTGTGAAGCATACTGGCTTTTTTTTTTTGTCAGAAAGTTAACATGTGCTGCTGTAAACTTCACCTTAGCTGACTTACTGCAGCCGTACTTGGATGGCTGTATCAGAGAAGATATACTGTATTTTTGTTAGGAAGTGCCTGATAAATTTGCACAAAAATGTTGCATATATTGCTCAATTCAGGTTTACCTTAGAATCTTGAGGAGCTTCCCTTCAAGTATCCCTTTTCTTCAACTTAGGGTTCCACATATGATTTATCTCTTCTGTCAATATGGAAAATACAGTGATTAAAACCATCATCTTCTAATACATCGGATACCCCAGTATCTATAAAATTAACTTGTTCATTTTAATTAGCTTCATGCAGACCATGTACTTGAACTTCTACTCTTTTACGTTGGCTGAAAAACACCTTTTTCTCTATTTAAGGATAGGAAAGTTGGTTCGCGGCACAATAATGCGGCTATTGTATGCTTCTTGTCCTACTTGCCCATCTCATTGGATATCAGTGTGTCGAAAAATGGTAGGTCTCTGTATTTTAGTGACTGTGATTTGGGTTTCTCTATTTCATACTACCTCGATTAATGCTAAAACTTGCCAAAACTAAGACATTCATTTATTCAATTAATGTATTTCTAGTTCCAATAACACATTCTTAATACTAATAAATCTCACCCATTGGGTAATATTATATGATTCATTCTCAAATTAATTGTTTACGTAAAAAGCAACATCTCATCAATAATTCCATTTTAAGCTAGTCTTAAAATCTGTGAAAAGTGAAAAAGGGACCTATATTGTGAAACGGAGGGAGTATATTATTTGAATTGGACTATTCATTATTTTTTTACATAGGAAAATTCAAGAAATAAAAAGGATGGGAGTATGAATTAGTGCTAATCATATTAAAGAGTAGTTGTATATCGGATAACCGATGTTAAAACCTTTGCATGTCCTTGATATACACCAGAAATCGAAATTTTTGGAATGTTTTTCTTGTAGATCCTATCACAGATTCACAGTGGGAGTTTAGTGTGCCTTGGATAGATCTCTCCCTTGATTTATTTATTTGCTTTATTTGACAAGTGACAAACATGATTTTTTCTCTTAATTTAGGTTCTTTCAGTTTCAACATCAGATTCTAGAAGTGGTGATCCTCATTCAACGTATGGGCAACTAGACCATGGAGAAGATGATGAAAGCATGGTTTCCAGCTCTAGATCCACATCTAAGCAAGACTACCCCCTTGATTCTACTGGCCTTAAAAGAAATAAGCACCTCAGATATCGGACTAAAGCTTTTGCAGCTGAGTATGTTGTCTTTTTATGTCGTCTGTAGAAGACATTTATATATTTCTGTTGTGGGCATGTAAGCACGATTTTTCCGTCAACTAACAATTGATTGAAGGGTTAACAATTGCATAGCTAGATGACATTTTTCCCTCTCCAAATAACACCCAGAAGAGAAATAAATGTCTTTTTCCTCTGCAAAACTTTACTTGAGCATATTTGGTTGGCCACATGATAGCTTGTGAACATTTTCTATTAAGGATTCATCTATCACTATTAAAATATGTCCGTGAATGCATAACCCCCGTTGTAATATTCATGATCTGTGCTTCTTTTTTGAAAGAAATAGAAACATACTTTCTATTGTTACTTTGTCCTCCTTTTTTTTGGAGATTTTTTATTGGTGCTTGTTATGTTCTAGTTGATTAAGCTCCCTGTTTCTGTATCCTCTCCCCGAAATGAGGGCTTTGAAGTAAGGCTTGTGTTCATGTAGTCGGAAAAGGGAGATTAAAAGCTGTAGCTAGTGCTATGGTGTGATATTAGCACAAATTTTAGAACCAACCTAGTCGATCATTCAACTACTTTTATCTCTTTGAAGAGATGAGCTGGCTTTCTCTATATGTGTACTATATTAATTGAGAAATAATATTCAGGTGTTTAAGTCATCTACCTACAGCTGTTGGAAAGAACGCTGCACATTTTGACCTAAATTTAGCAAGGAGCTTGTCTGGAAAGGCTCATGCCTCTGGTGATTGGCTAGTTCTTCAGTTGCATGAGCTATTAACTCTAGCTTACCAGGTACTGAGAAAACCAAAGTACTGTATATAATTAAAATCATGTTCTTCGATTCGAGTTTATCAATTCTAGATAAGTCTAAAATAAATTCTGGATTAAACTTTTTGTTGCAGGTGAGCACAATTCAGTTTGAACATATGCAACCTATTGGTGTTGGACTGCTATCAACCATCATAGATAAGGTAAAGGGGCATAACTGCATCCTTGGGTTTGGCCCTCCAGATTTTAAATGTCATGTTTTTATGATTGTATCTAACATCATGATTTTCAGTTTGGAAGACTGCCAGACCCTGAGCTGCCTGAACGCTTGTTATTGGAACAATATCAGGTACCTTGTTCCTTTCAATAATCTTCTTCAAATTAAATTATTTTTCCACAGCAGTGTTTAATTTCTGGGACTGAAATTTAGGCCCAATTATTGTCTGCCCTTCGGTCTGCCCTGGATGCATCTGCTGGTCCTATACTTCTCGAGGCAGGCTTACAGTTGGCTACTAAGGTTCACACGTCACCTGCATGCCTTTCTGTTTATGCTTTGCAGTGAAAAAACTGTACAACATGAATTTTAATGTGTGCTTTGTTTCAGATACTAACCAGCGAAATAATTCGTGGCGATCAAGGTGCTGCCAGGCGAATATTTTCTTTGATCTCACGGCCACTTGATGATTTCAAGGAACTTTATTATCCCTCCTTTGCTGAATGGGTATCCTGCAAGGTATGTATCCAATCTTCAATCCTCCTATCTCATTGCAGTAAATGTTTTATGTTTCTTTCTGTCTGTCCTTTATAACTGTGTTTTCAGGACAATTTCTGAGTTGTCATCTTTCTCTAGATCAAAGTAAGGTTGCTTGCTGCACATGCAACTCTCAAGTGTCATACGTATACATTTTTGGGAAGACATCCATCCGAAATACCTGAGGAGTCTATGGTGCTGCTACCGTTGTTTTCAAAAAGCTCAAGATTGTTAGGAAAATTCTGGTTGTGGACGTTAAAAGATCATTGTCATATTTGCTTTAAGCTCCATTCCAGGAAAAATGTAAGCCTAGGCTTTTCTTATTGTTTGCTTTTAAATGAGAAAATTGCAATCTTGATGCCTTGAATATCTATATTAAGCTTCTGATTATTTTTCATGTGTTGCCCTGTTATTACAGTGGAAGCCATTCCTTGATGAAATTCAGTCACCTGTGGTGTATGGAAATTTGAAATTGTGCTTGGAAGAAGCGTGGCCTGTGATTTTACAAGCTCTTGTACTAGATGCTATTCCTGTGAATGTTGTTTCTAAATCTTCCGATAGCACTGAGGAAAAGACAATGGAGAAGGACTTTATTTCTGGATACAGTATGGTTGAGTTGGATGTGGAGGATTTTCATTTCATATGGGGCCTTGCTTTACTTATTCTCTTTCAGGGGAATGACCCAACATTTGACAAGCAAATAATGCAAGTGGATTCTGTTGAATTGAAACGTGGAGATTCAATGGTTGAAGATGCTAAACCTAACCTGAAAATGCATGAAGCTGTATTGCCTGTATTTCAATATCTTTGTACTCGAAGGTTTTTTATTGCTGGATTTCTTACTGCAGACCTCTGCAGAGAATTGTTGCAGGTTAGGGTTTCATGTTTCTCTCTTGTTAATCTTGTTGTAAATTTGGCCCTCTCATACAGTGCTTAGAATCTTCTGGTCAACATTAGTTCTTATGCTCATGAACATTTGCTTTTGGCCTCTGAGATCTGAATACAAGAATCTTCTTTCTTGATAAAATCCTTTCAGCTGCACTACTTATTAGTGCCAATATTAGACAAAAATTGAAGTAAATATTTACATGATATGTCAATCATGATTAATTTGGAGGAATACAGGAACATTAACTATAGGAATTCGGGTTGGGTGGGGCTTAAGAGTGCAGTATAATTTGCTTTGTTATTGGCTCATAGAGAAACTAGGTTGGGGTAGGTTTCTCAATATTTTCTAGGATACTTGATCTCTTCTTTGTGTGCTTCTGATTTTATCAATAATTTTAAATCAAAAAAAAAAATTTAGACCCAATTAAAACCCGAAACAAAGTTGTCTAAGCATGTTAAGAGTACTTAAACACATGTCCTTGACATTCCTGAATAAGCTTTCAATATAATAATATTTTGAGACCTTTCTGTGATTTGTGAGGTGCAGGTTTTAACATATGTTGGTTGCAAAGGCGAGTCATGGGACAGCCTTGTTGTTGCTATTTTATCACAGGTAATAGGAGTATGAATGAACCTGAGTGCTTATTTGGAACCACTGGTGTTATCAGATTTTAGGATGTCATATGCTGTAACTTATCTGATTTCAAGATGTCATGTACTGTAAATTATCTGATTTCAAGACATCATCAGCATAATAAAAGATGCATATAACATATAACATAACCCGAATGATGCAACATATACTTTTGGGACAACAACCATAACCCTAATGATGCAACACACGCATGTTTAATGGTGTAACAGTCTTTTGGCATTAGAATTTGTTGGAAAATCAACATTGTAAAAATGTGTGGGTATACACCTGTGTATAATTAAGGGAGTGCCACACCACAAGAGCTTAAGCTTTTGTTGAAATGGACGATTAATGCACTGAACTCGGACATGTCCACTGGAATATAACTGACTTAACAGATTTCTTGCTTTTTCATTTTGTCAAAGCCTGTGCTAATTTTCAAATTCATGTCCAATGTTAGCATTACTGCTGCAACTTATTGTGGAAGGATGGATGAATATAGATGTTTCTATTGTTGAAAGATTCAAGAACAGTCATTTTCTATCATGTTTCTATGTATAGATTGTAAAGAACTGCCCTGCGGACTTTCTTGACATGGAGGATTTTGGTGACCTTGTGATGGAAATAAGTTTGGCATACCTCTTCAAAATCTACCAGAGGTAAATTTGTAGTGTTATAATAAATAAATCTTTTTCTATGAATAGTTTAAATAAATAATGGCTGATTGATTTGGTTTTTCATTCAGTGTCCATGCTACTACTCCGGATGGATCTAGCAGTTCCAGTGATGATATAATTTCTCAGTTATTTACCACACTAAGGACACTATTAAACCGTTTTGACCTTAAGGTGCATTAAAATTCTCTTTCTTGTACTTTTTCATCTGTAAAATTATCCTTGTTTGGAGACTATGCTATTTGATAGAAATGTAGTTTGGCAATTTCAATGCTCTAAGCTTAGACAAGTGGAACATGAAAGCTTGTGATATCTAATTCAGAAATAGTTATTAAGTGGAATAGTTGGGTACTAGTTAGTGTGTTAATGTTGTGCATTCGGGCATCAAGAGGTTGCCTGCAGAAGCAATGCCAACACTTAGACATTCTGTTACAATGGTGGTTGGTCATTGAATGATTTATCAGTGCTGGTAGTACTGGTTACAGTTCTGGAGTAACAAGTTGTACTAGATACAGCAATGCCAACACTTGGACATTCCGTTACAATGATGGCTAGCCATTGAATTGTTATCAGTACTGGTATTACTGTTACAGTTGTGGAGTAAAAAACGTTGTTGGATTAGGTTCCTGATGTATTTCCAAATAGTTGTGGACAGCTATAGCTGCAATTTTTTGGTCAAATAGAGTATACTTTGGCGACATTTCACCAAGAATTAGATATTGAGACTGGCACTATTTTTGTATGGTGAAAGTAATCCATTTCAAATTGAAGGGAAAGGGGTTCCTTGAACCTGAAGCTGAATCTTTTTTTTTCAATATGATAATGGTCCAGATGTCATTTTCATGATGAATTGGCTAAACTAGATGTTACTATCTGAATGTGCAGAATTTCACAGCTGAATGCTCTGCTTTTGACTTATTTGTGGTATTGATATAGCTTGCAAAAGTGCTTACTGTTTATGTTTTTATAAACACAGAAAGGACTGAAGTATATGCTGGCTTTTATGCTAATCACCTACCAGTGCATTAGAGTAACTTCATCTGAGATCAGTTTCTCAAAGATTAATGAATTTGTCCAATCAATTGATACGTTGTTGAGGACATTGGTTGAAGGTATGCTACTTTAGCTTTCAAGTTAACTTTTATCCTGCTTTGAATTCAATTGTACTAACTTGTCTTTCTTGTCCGGTGCTTTCTATCATGCACAATAGTACTTCATTTACAGCATACCCCCTCTAAAAATGAAAAAGATATCGTGTGACCTAAGTTCACAGCTATCTAAGTCTAAAAACTATCTAGCACCTATTGAGAATTTGAGATAGTGTTTTTGATGTTTGCAAGCCCAATTTTCTTTTAGTTGAAAAGGTATAAAAGAAATTTTCACCTAGTGTGGTTGATCAACTAAACGTCATATATGTGGCAACCTTTTGGTGTCTAAATTTACATCAAGCCCAATTCAAGCCAGTTCTAGCATTTATTACCTAAAGCACCACTTCCTAAGAATGTGGAAGAGATAGACACAAAGAAATTGCCTCTATTTTTTCCCCCTTATGCTTGGTGAAAGGAGAGGTGGGAAAAAGCGTTGAGTTTCTCCAATGCAATCTAAACTGCAAGTCTGCAATCTTATAGTGTCAAGTAATGATTCTTTTAAAAGTGAGTGCACTGTTAATGTGATGATGTATTCAAACGATTTCAGCATGCTGAATCAACTAGCTTAATTAGTTTGATGTGATTAAGCAGAAAATGCTTCTTAGAGAGCTAACCCTTTTTACTTGGCAGATGAATCCAAACTTAATGACGACACAATGCTGCAGATGCAGATGATCATTACAGCTAGGGAACAAGCTATGAATAGTTTGACGATGGAATGTGTTGAGGCCATTCATCTTTCAGAGAACACGAAGTCCAACTTACGAAGATTATTGCATACAAAGCTTGCTTTTTGTCTTGAGCAAATGCTAAACTTTGCCAGTCTGGTTTGCAAATTTGAAGTTCTTCAAGGGAGGGGATCCATTGACTCAACCAGTATGGCTACATTTGCAGATTGTGTCAAGTGTATTGATCGTGTCCTGATGGATGACAACATACAGGTGCTCAAAATTCTTAGAGATGGCAGGCATTTAAGCATGTCAATAATCAAGGTTTTTTGTTGGCAAAATCACCTGAAGAATGATCCCCCCCCCCCCCCCCCTCCTTTACAGGTACAAGCAATTGGCTTACAGGTGTTAAAAAACATATTGCAAAGGACGGTTGCTGTAAAAGGTGACTCTTCTGTGGTGATTTTGACTGGGGAGCTATTTGGAGGCATTATAATGGTAATCCAGAAAATACTCCAGGTACTATCACAGATCAGTTAAGTTGTAGAATCCTTATAGTTTATCTTGTATCACTCTAATGGAACATATGGGGCTCTCATCAACAGAAACCAGTGACTAGAGAATCTGCAGCCCTAGCTGGAGAATGCTTGAGAACCTTGATGCTTATGCAGGCTCTTCCAATGGGTATTGAATGTCAAAAAGTTCTTTTGACCCTACTCTTAGAAGCACTTGTGATGGTTTTGTCTGGCACCGAAGATGGTATTTCATTGGTATTGCTCTAAAATCCTGGAGGCTTCACTTCATTTTTCTTACCATCATTTCTTTTGTTGCTTCTAGAAGGTATTTCGTATTAGTTACCTAAATTTTCGCGGTCCATTGGACTCACAGGAAGGCCGTGAAATAAGGAGTGTGGCTATCAAGCTTGTTTCACATCTTGTTCAGATACCCTCTGCAGCCCTGCACCTGAAAGATGTGTTATTAGAAATGCCAACAAGTCATAGGCAGCAGATTCAGGTATTCCTGTTGCTTTCTGTTCATACTTTAACCTTGTTCAATCCCATGATTAGGCATTTTAATGGTTACTGATATCCTCAACTTAGGATGGAATGGTCAGATACTCGAGTCAGAGAAGCCATTTTTAGATTAATTATCTGCCATCTTTTGAGAAAAAAATCAATCAAATTGACATTGACTATCTTCTTATCCAAAGTCTTACAATACATTCTCGTAACTTTTCAGAGTGTCATCCGTGCATCTGTAACACAAGAGCATAACAAGGCACCAATGAGCCACAATTTGGAAATAAAAGTGCCACTTCCGTCAGAAATAAGCAAGACATGCAATGACGCAGCTACCCTTTCACCTCCAAATGAAAATGATGATGATGGCAACGGTGATGGTGATGATGATGATGATGATGATGATGATGATTGGGATGCTTTTCAATCTTTCCCAGCATCTACAGATGCAACTATGGCAAATAATGAACTAGAATCATCTCAAGTGCAGCAATCCTCAGTTGAGGTTTCCTCAGTATCTGAGTTGGATTCACAGTATGACAACTTTCAACATGTTTCTGTTTCCCAACCTCATAACAGTACAGAAGAAACTAATGCTGAAGATCCTACAGTACATGACGTTGCAAGTGACCAAAATGAAACTGAAACTCATGGTTCTGAACCTGAAGAATCTGTTTTGTACCCCTCGGGTAGTCAAATGATGGAAAAGGAAGAGTTTGGACAAGAAGCAATTGTGAATAATGAATCGACGGTATCTGATCCACAATCGTCTTTTGAAGGAATAAGATTGACGGAGGAGGGCCAAATTGATCCAAATGACTTAGAGGCACAGTCAAATGAGTTGCCTGTGGAGGAGAATGATGATTTATCACCAGATGGAAGCAAAGGTGATGGATCTGTACAAGGAGAGCAAATCCCAGTAGAGAATGAGAACTTCCAGAATCAATTAGATGTAGATAGTCTTGGATTATCCAAAGAACAAGTTACTGATACTGATGATGTCAAGGAGCCTTTCTCCCCTGTGGAGAGTCCTGAAGAAAGTGCTTTAACAGAATTCTCAACGAATGAACACCATTCTGAAACTGATGACGATCATGTAAGTTCGCCTGAAGTACGAGATGATTGCACCATGGCTGAACAACCCAAGGAAACGCCCACAGATTCTTCAGCCAAGAGCTCAGGTGAAAGTGAGGGTGCTGATCAGAAGGAAGAAATCTACTGAACAAAGAAAAAGTCAAAATGAATCATAAGAATCCAATGAATCATAGTTTGTGTTTGATGCGTCACTTGTTTCTCTTTCTTTCAGTCGAACGATCTGCTATTTTGGTGGTGTGAGATGTTAAAAGAAGTGCATAGAAACTTGTTTGGTTGTTTTAGTGTCATCTTGCATATGTATTATTTTAGGCCAAAGAGTGACCCTATGGTTGCTGCATTTTGTGTTCTGCCACCCGAGATGTATATTGGAACTTGTTCTTCTTCACATGTTTGTGTTAAAATCAATTCAGATTTCAGAGTAAGACTTCACATCATACTAACCAATCATACTAACCAATTAAAGCAATTAAACTTCCGGCCTTCTCCTTCTGCCACGTGTACATCAATGTAAGCCATTTTTCTTTTATTTTTTGGCCCTTTCATTATAGAGCACCCTTCATTTTACATAATAGAGCATCCTTTTTATATATAAATAAAATTTACTCCAAAATTACATCCCCGCCACACATTCATTTCTACTCTCTCACCACTCCCTTCTTCCATTCCTCCACCTCTCCACCTCTCCATTTACCCAAATCTCAAGATTATCCATTGAAATCACTACAAAAGAGGCATCAGAGCAACATTTCAAGAGCAACCACCATTATCAAGGTAAGTTTTGTTGTAAAAATTGCACTTTTAGGGAAATTTCATATTTGGGTTTTGTTATTAGAAGGAAAGATTGAGAAGTTTTTCTGATGTATTATTCCAGGAAAATAAAGTCATATATGTACAAGAAGATAAGTCTTGGAAGCTTATCCTGTAAGCTAACTAGAACAAAGTCAAATAAGCTAGACTGAAAAGAAAAAGCTACAAACAGCTACCAACTACACCTAGTAGCTACAGTTGTTACCAACTACACCTAGGAAACTAATATAATAATTATATGTAAGGGAATTATAAACTAAACAAACACTCCCCCTCAAGCTGGGTGGTAAAAATCTACCAAACCAAGCTTGGAAGTCAAATGCTCAAATCTTGAACAATGAAATCCTTATGTGAGCAAATCTGCAAGTTGAACTTCAGACTTCACAAATGCTATTCTCACCACCCCTTCTTCCAACTTTTCTTTGCTAAAGTGTCGGTCAATCTCCACATGCTTGGTTTTATCATGCTGAACAGGATTATGTGCAATCCTAATGGCAGATTGATTGTCACAATTTTAGACCATTGGCTCGTTCCAATTAACTCTAAGCTCCATTAGGATAATTTTCAGCCATAACATCTCACATAATCCTTGTGCAAGAGCTCTAAATTCTGCTTCAGCTGAAGATCTTGCTACAACATGTTGTTTTTTACTTCTCCAAGTAACCAGATTCCCTCCAAGAAACATGCAATATCCAAAGGTAGATCTTCTATCAACAACTGAACCAGCATAATCTACATCAGTGAAGGCTTCTATAGTCAACTTGTTCCCTCTTCTAAAGATCAACCCTTTTCCTTGACAACCTTTTAAGTAGCGAAGTATTCTATACACTTCATTGAGATGAGCCTGTCTTGGATCATGCATAAACTGGCTTATGACAGAAACTGGATAAGCAATATCAGGTCTAGTATGGGATAAATAAATCAGTTTCCCACACAACCTTTGATACATTTCCTTATCAACAACCGGATCACATTTGGAGTCTCCAAGTTTATGATTTGGATCAATGGGAGTCGAAGCTGGTTTACATCCACTTTTACCTGTTTCTTCCAACAAGTCGGTGATATATTTCTGTTGAGAAATAAATATCCCTTCAGAAGAATGAGCAACTTCAATTCCAAGGAAATATTTAAGTCTACCAAGAGGCTTAATTTCAAATTGAGCTTCCAACTTTTTCCTAAGCTCCTCTTGTTCAATACGATTGTCACCCGCTACTATGATATCATCGACATAAACAAGAAGAATAGTCACTCCCCCTGAAGCTGAATGTTTGAAAAATAAGGTATGGTCGCCTTGACTTTATTTGTACCCGACACCTTTCATTACGGATGTGAACCTCCCAAACCATGCCCTCGGTGATTGCTTAAGTCCATAAAGACCTTTCTTTAGCTTGCAAGCCTTGTTAGGAGAAGATGATGATTAGGAACCTGGAGGAATTTGCATGCATATGTCCTCATCAAGAGTACGATGGAGAAAAGCATTTTTGACATCAAATTGCCAAATGGGCCAGTTGGAAAGAGCAGCCAAGGACAACAAAACTCTGACCGTATTCATCTTTGCAACCGGGGCAAGAGTTTCTTGATAATCAATCCCGTAGGTTTGAGTGAAACCCTTAGCAACTAGGCGTGCTTTGTACCTTTCCAATGCTCCATTAGCCTTATATTCGAGGGTGAACACCCACCTACACCCAACAATATTCTTATCCAAGGGTTGAGGAACAATCTCCCAAGTGTTATTCTTTTCCAAAGCACACATCTCTTCTCTCATGGCTTCTCTCCTTTCTTTGTTGTTAAGGGCTTCAGAAACATTTTTAGGAATGGGAATTTGATTGAGATCTTGTATGAATTTTTTGTGGGAAGGAGAAAAGCGGTGTAATGATACATGGTTAGCCAAAGGATAAAGAGGTTGTTTTGTGCAAGATCTGGCTCCTTTTCTAAGAGCAATGGGTAACTCCGAATCAGGAAGTTCTGGACTGATGGAAGGAACATTAAGTTCAGTTGGTGAAAAGTTTTCTTTTGGTAGCATAATTCCATTTACAACACTTGGAGATGATGGTTGATCATGTTGTTGGAGTGAAGTATGCCTCTCTTTTCTTGAATAGACCTTAGGAAAGTAAGAAAAGGTTGGGTTTGAGTCAAGTGAGTATTCCACAACTTCAGATTCTAGTTGTGAAGTTGGTGGATCTGTTTCAGCAATTGGCAACGGTGAATCTATTACAGCACGTGATGGTTGGCAAGTGTCTAATGTGGGCAAAGTGTTTTATGGCTGAGTAGGAATAGAATCAAGAGGTAAGGTTGGAGCACCATTTGAGGGATAAAAAGGCCTGGTTTCAGCGAAAGATACATCCATGGACACATAAGTTTTCTTAGTCACAGGATTATAACACTTGTATCCTTTTTGGGTTGGAGAGTAACCAATGAATATGGATTTGATGGAACGTGGATCAAGTTTCCCTCTTTGTGGACCATGAACATGAACAAAAACAGTGAACCAAAGGTCCTAAGAGGAAGGTTGGTTGTTTTGAAGTTTGGATGTGTTTTTCGAAGACAATCAAGGGGACTTTGATGATCTAAGAGTTTAGAAGGTAAAAGGTTGATAAAAAAAACAGTGAGAAGTGCCCCCCCCCCCCCCCCCAAAGGAATTTTGGAACATTGTGTTGAAATAGAAGAGCCCGATTAACCTCAAGGAGATGTCTATTTTATCTTTCAGCAATGCCATTTTGTTGCGGAGAATACACACATGATGATTCGTGGACAATCCCCTGAGTTTGGAAGAGGGATGAAATAGAGTTATTGAAGTAATCTTTGGAATTATCGATCCTAATTGTTTTAATTTGTGCCCCAAAACTGAGTTTGGATCATTGCAAGAAACCTAGGAAGAATAGTGCTAACTTCAGATTTTTGTTTGAGGAGAAACACCAATGTCACTCTAGTATAATCATCAATGAAAGATACAAACCATTTAGCCCCGGGAATGTTTAGAGTAGAAGATGATCCCCAAATGTCACTATGAATTAATTCAAAAGGGGCACTACTCCTTGTATCACTAATGGGAAATGACACACGAGTATGTTTGGCTTGCTCACATACATCACAATGAAAGGAAGAAGCGTCAATCACTTTAAAATTTTCAGGGTAAAAGTGTTTTAAGAGGTAAAAGGATGGATGTCCATGTCTAAAATGAAGCATCCAGATATCATGGGTGGAGTTTACATTCAAGGCCTGGTAAAAAAAAGGCTTATTGTTTTTCTTAGGGCAATCAAGGCAGTAGAGGTCATTCTTCTCTTTAGCAATACCAATCTTCATCCCCGAGCCCTGAGCTTGTAAAACACATCAAGAATGAGTGAATGAAACACAACAATTCAGATCTTTGGCCAGTTTGTGAATAGAGAATTAGAGATTAGGTTGATAGAAAGTCTAGGAACAAGAAGGACTTGTTTCAGAATAAGATCCTTGGAAATTTGGATGGTTCTTTCCCCAACAACTCGAGCTAATGACCCATTTGCAGTTAGGATTTGTCTAGGCTCTGAACAGGGTTGTAAAGTATTGAAAAAATTCTTGGAATTGGTCATATGTTCAGTGGCTCCGGAATCTAAAAAGTAAAATCCATTGGTTAGGATTGGAATCTTAAGAAGTTCTTAAACATAAAGAAGTTGGAGGATTACCTGAAAGGGCAAAGGTTCCAGGACTAGAGGAAATATCACCTGATTGTTTGTAGACTGAGTTGAAGAAGGTTCTGAATTTTTCAACTTCAGCAGAACCTATGCATTCACAAAGATGAGTTTTGCTCTCAATTGAATGGTTCCTCAAAGGATAATCAATAAGAATAGATGAGGTTTCATCTTTGGAAGTCATGATTCCAACAATAATGGCTTGAAACGAGATAGCCAATTTCAGCAATGAAGGATGAACAGATAGAGGATAACTCAGCAATGAAGGCTGAGGGATAAACAAAAAAGGACTCAGCAATGAAGGTTGAAGTAAACTGAGATAAGAACTCAGCAATGAAGGCTGAGATGAAGTGTTTAAGGGGAAAAAAAGCAATGAAGGTTGAAGCTCAAATTAGATGAACCGAGGCTCTGATACCATGTTATTAGAAGGAAAGATTGAGAAGTTTTTCTAATGTATTATTCCAGGAAAATAAAGTCATATATGTACAAGAAAATAAGTCTTGGAAGCTTATCTTGTAAACTAACTAGAACAAAGTCAAATAAGCTAGACTGAAAAGTAAAAGCTACAAACAGCTACCAACTACACTTAGTAGCTACATTTGTTACCAACTACACCTAGGAAACTAATATAATAGTTATATGTAAGGGAATTATAAACTAAACAGCTTAACACGTTTAACAAGTTAGGGTTCTTTTATTTGATTTTGGGTTTTAGAATGAAATGGGGGGAATTAAGGAGTTTAATGTTCAAATGTCATGTACAAATGGCAATTTCATGGTGGAAATGGAGGGATTTGGGCAGTGAGATGGGGTTCAGGTGGGACACTGGATGGTACGCGCAACTTCAGAGTAGAGCTCGATCGTATGACTGCGAGAGATGTAAGTATATACAAAATACACGTTATAAACATTGTTTTGTTTATTACATAATCTATATTAAAAATGTTATGCAGTAGGTCGATTGGTCGTCGTACGGAGAGTTAGATTTCATCCACAGTCTAGCCCCTTCACGTTTCCACGGCGTGATATCTTGTCTTGATATTTCAGCCGTATATGCCCGATCGAGCCACTAGGCAGTACCGTCGTATGCAGCAGATACCACGCCCCCCTATCATGCCTCGTAGAGCCACACGACCACCCGTCGTACAGAGTTACATTGTGGAGTATGACATGTCTCGGTGGGTTTGGGATGCATAGAACTTCCACTCCATTAGTCTAGACCTCATGGGACCTCTAGTGACGGATGACCCGTCGGCTTGTTCCTCGGATTATATGGCGTGGTATGGGCCTCGTACTCATATGTATGTGAGTCCACAAGATGCGGAGCAGATATATTTACAGCGCAGGCAGCGGGTTGTGGGTTATCTTGCACCATTTGCTATGACTCCCTATCGAGACTTGGGTGAGGCCATTAGGAGATCTATTATTCATCTAGGAGGACAGTGGCCCCTTCCAGAGGCTGGCCAGGGGAGTGGTTCCGGACCCCACGATGATGATGATTATCCCACCATTTGATTTTTATGTTGTTTTGACTTATGATTACTATGACTTATGTAGTATTTTTCGTACTTGATGTTTTGACTTATGATTACTATGACTTACCATGACTATGCTGAGGGCCTTCCGGTCGGAACGGACAAAGGGTGTGCTATGATGAAAAAAGTGGCTCTTCTGATGACACTATGCCATTTGATGTTCTGATAACACTGTGTCATTTAATGTTCTGATAACACTATGCCATTTAATGTTCTTATGACACTATATTATCAGCTTTTCTTATGACAAGACCTATGCATGCACATCGCAAATTTAGAGCAATTTCCAAGCATAAAGGGGGACTTGATCTCCAACTTCAAACCCAAACCAAAATTCCATCTCCAATTCATCCATGGCTCAAAGGAAAGTGTATTCCTATCGAACCTTCCCCTTTGTTGGGCCCTTGATCAACATCTCCATCGTGCTCGTGCGTGGGGTTATGGAGAGAAGAACGGAATGGACCATGTTACCCGGGGCACCCTAAGAAACATGATCATATCCTGGAGCCATTCTGGCGAGGGAGCACCACCAGGATATTGTCGCTTTTTCTTGAACGACAACGATATAACAGATCGTATGTTAGCCAAAGAAACGGTCGCGCAACTTCGCCTATTCGAAGGTGCTGAGATTCGGGCAGTTGATTATCTAATATATATATATTAGATAATACATACATTAACTCTCGGTTAAAAAACCAAGCTGTAACGGCCAGAGGACCACCGGCGGTACCGGCCGGAGGTACTCTGACCGTTACGGACGGGCACCCTCTGGCCGTATCGGCTAAGTGTGCGCTAACCCCTTATTTTTTGCCTCTAAATTCAAGAAACGACAATTAATAACTTCTACCGTTCAATTTTCCCTTCCACGATCTCAAAAACGCTGAACTACTACTCTAAAAAAAAACGTTGAATCCCAAACAGGCGAACAAAATACTTCTCCTGTATTCTTCTCTCGCTTACTCTCTTCTAAAAATTTATTTTGCAGCAAATCGGGAAAGAACAGATTTGTAGAATGGATGTAATTCTATGAACGACAAACCCCCAAAATCCTAGCTCTCCGCGCAATGATTGCAACGATCTACTCCAGATCCCTCGAAGCCCCGGAATCCAAACATCCAGATCCCCCATATCTTGAACCCAAAATCGCATATCACAATCTCCAACATCCGGAATTGAGAGATCTAGAAGAGACTAGGAAGGTATGATTAACTCTCCCTCTCCCCAGCGGTTGCCTTCCATGAGTGCTCCCAGCGATTTCTATCCCGGCGGGGCAGAAGGGGCGTCCTGAAGAATGTTCCTTACCTCCACCGTAAGAGGCTTGCTGATCTTGAGAAGAAGTCTCGGGGTTTGGCGGAGAACCTGAAGGTCGTGCCCTTTGTTCCCTGCAAAGTTGTCGACTTTTCTAGACACGAGGAGCATTTGAAGTTTGACAAAAAGGTAACTTCTTTCATATTCATCCTTCTTGACTCCCTTTTCCCTTCATTCTTCTACCAACTTCTCAGCTCTTTCTTCTTTCAGACTTGATAATTATCACAACCACCATACCTAATGCCTAACCGGGCACCAGTAATGAGTCATTGCCGTTTAGCCAATCAACCACGCCCTTGTTGTCGTTCATCACTGTTTATCATGCACGACATCATGTGAACCAATTCTTCAATTTTAATGATTTTGCTAGATTTCCATGTTTTTGTGGATTTTACTTGGGTTCTTAGTTGAAAGGTAACAATTTCTCGCTGTAAGATCCAGCAACAACAGGTGAGTCCGTGAATTCGAGCAACCGATCAAGTTGGGGTCTATTGGTGTGGAGAATCCGATCAATCGAGCAAGTCGTGGTCAGTTTTTGTGGAGATTTAGAGCAAGGTGAGCCAATATAGTATTCAATTTTGATTTTGATTTTGGCTTTGATTTCTTCTCTCTTGCTTTTTTTTGCAATTTCTTTCTATTTTGCAATTCTCCTTCTTTTTTCAACATCAATAAAAAATTTCCACTTCTGAATACTCATAAAATTTTATGTATATATAAAAATGATCATGATTCTTGTAATGTTAATTCATTAATTTGACTCACGACCACAAGTTGGAAAATGAATGTTTCATCCTTAGCCCGGCGCGGGCCCACACACTAGTTTTGTATTAAGGAGTACTCTTGTTTAGACTTTGATGAAACCCGAAATAAACCGTCGCTAGAAGACAAGAAACGAGATTACTTTTATTCGATTGTGCAAACACTTGCTCTTTATTCATTATTCTTTACAGCGAGGTTACAAGCCACGAGGTTTACACATCAGACCTCCTAAGAGTATTCGAGATCTCGGTCTAACAAGGTTCGAGATCTCCTAATCACTAAGAGATTCTATTTCCTACAGGCTACTTGACGAACTCTGGCGGCGAGATTGAGTAGTTTGAGTTTGAGCGTGGTGACTATGGCTTCCGGGACGATGTAGCGAGGTCTTTAGTGTGAGCGAAGGCTCTTGGTGCGACTTGATGTCTTTTTGTGAACTTCACTTGTCTGTAGCGAGGTCTTTGACGATGATTCAACACGTCGATCTTCAACGAGCAAGATAGCTCTTGAGTTCAAGATGTTTTTCGACCCCTTGCCACCTATGAGGTTCTTCTCTATTTATAGTGTTTTGAGAGGATGGGTCTTAGTGTGTGTTCGATGTGGGTCGCCCGAGATCAAGCCTTTTGATTGGCCGAGTGTGAGGCAGTAGCCTATTGGGTGATGAAGCAGTGATCGCTAACTGGTCCAGATAGGGCGGGGATGTCAGCTTTAGGGCAACGAGGTACAGACCTCGTTGCCGAGGTCTCGGGACCTCGTGGAGGTAGGGTTTTGTTTAATTTTGAGATGGGTAAGGTAATGGGTCCCATAATCCACCTTGGGAGTCCCGTCGAATCCGTTTCTTTCTCGTACCCCGGGCCCACTTCTCATTCTACCTTTTTGAGCACCATCAGACTTAACAATCGATTTGGGCATGCGAGGTTATAAATTAGAATTTCCAAATATACAGCATCAATTGCACTGCATCATCTTATTTCTTTCTTTTTCTTTTTTTGTCCATAGAAGTCATTATGCCATTATAATGGAGAAGGGGATTCGATCTCCTGATGCTATGCTTATTAGCTAGTTGGACTCTCATTGAGTTAGGGTTGAGATTGCTTAAAGTTTAAAGGGTTCTCGTACTTTGTCCGATGACTCAATGACTTAGGGTTGAGATTGCTTAAACTTTAAAAGAGTTCAATGGGTGTTAGCGAATACTTGTGAGCAAACATTGGTTCGGTTCTAATTGAATCGAGAAAAATCGTCTATCTTAGAATTGGAACCGGCGGAACCAGTTCTCATTTGGTTCTGGATATTTTGGAACTGTGGAACCGACAGTTCTAACCCGGTTTGAAACAGTGGTATCGTATCGGGATTCTAAATTGATGGTTCCACGGTTTATTTAATTATTTTTTTAGGAAAATTAAGTTTTAGTCATAGGGTTTTAGAGTTTTGATGTTTTTTTGCTAAATTTACTAATTTAGAGTTTCGGGTTTAATTTTGATGTTTTAGTTATAATATATGGTTTGGGTACATTAATTTGTATGTAATCTTGGAATTAAATTTTATTTTGTAATATTTTTATTTTTGTAGATTTAAAAAAATCATGGAATCTACATGTTAATTGTGAGAGATTATTCTTTATTGTCACTGGTTTGCACTTTTCATATTCTATACGAAAAGTGCACTACAAAGTACGAAAAATGCATTACCACATACGAAAAGTGCACTACAAATCAAGAAAAATACATTACCAAATTAGTACAAATCCTCCCAAAATTAGTTTTTTCCATCAATCTCACCAACATAATTCACATAAGAACAATTTACACGAAGACATCAATCTCCGAAATTGATTTAAGAAAACTTTTTAAAAGTGCACTACAAAGTACGATAAGTATATTATAAAATACGAAAAGTGCACTTCAGAATATGAAAAGTGCGCTATGAACTATAAAAAGTACATGCGTCTCACATTTTAGGATAAGAGTTTGTTTTATTTGAACCAAACTCTATTCATAACATAGCAAGTATTACTTGGCACGATGAAACCAACTAATTAATTAACTATGTTGCATAAAGCTAACTGTAAGCATTCAACATTATGTTTAAACGTCTTTACTAAATTGTTCATTTTTTCCTACAACTGGTTTAATCTAACCTATATGTAAATCTGTATTTTTTTACATTCAATGCTTTGAATTTATAGCATTCAATTACCTGATATGGACTTAATGTCATACATACCTTACATAATATATCTTAGCCTCTTGACCTTCCACACATAATATTTACTTAATATCATACATCAATCATATATACTTGATCTTTGCCTCTAGGGTTTTCACACATAATATTTACTTATTATCATACATCATACATCATACATCATATATCATACATACTTAATCTTAGTCTCTTGGTCTTCCACACATAAGATTTACTCAATATCATACATCATACATACTTGACCTTATCATCTTGGTCTTCCACTATAATATCATGCCTATAATTTTTTTATTTAGAAAACTTTTTATAAAAAAAATAATAAAAAATATTCATAAATTAAACATTTTATGAAATCAAAATAAATTATTAGTAGATATTGAATAGGTTTCATAATCTTAAGTAGAAAAGGTGCACACTAAAAAGAATTAGTATGAATTAAAAATAAGTGTTGAGAGCTAGAGATCAATAGTTCATTTAGATCGCAGATAATGTTTAAAGAAGCACCAAATAAATTCATAATGTCATTGAAAAAATTAAAATATCTCATTTTTTATAGTTCATCATATAGTCTCTACCTTTTTTAATATACCTCATTTTGATTAATAAAGCAATATTTTATATATTATATTACTCAATTTTTTTTATTAAAATCGCATAGTCTCTACATTTATAACCAAAATATTAATTAGCACATTTAATTAGGAATATCTTTATCTTTCAGAATTAATGACATCCTTATCTTTTTTTCTTAATTAGAAAATATCAAAAGCATTTAAGTAGGAATCCATAGTAATGACATCCCTATATATTTTTTCTTTCTTCTTAAATCAAATAAAAAAAATTCAACTTCATACAGAAAAAAAAAGCGTTGAAGCTTATTTTAATTAGGAGTCTAAAGTGGAAAACATTTAGTGACTAATATGGTTCAACTTGAAGACAATTTTGCTCTTAATAAGGTTGAATGTCAGTTTGAAGGGTTTATTCGTTTTTCCTTTCAACTCACTACTTTTGATGATATTCCAAAGGATTGAACAACATTTTTTAAGGATCAAAGGGAGTAACATTTCTCTACTTTGTTTTATTTTCTCAACCTATTTATTCACTCCTAAATCTGTGCAAGGGAATGATAAATATTGTTTAAACCATGATAAAATATTGTTGAAACATAATATACGAGACAACTAAAATGTAAACACATAAGAACATTATAAGCAAGATTATTGACCTATGCGAAGCACGGGCATAGCCTTCTAGTGCCATAGTATAATACTAAGTGCTGAAACCTAGCATACAAATCATTCATTAGTTCATATTTACATAGGTAATTTGTAAATGCAAACTCTGAAACACACAAAAATCTTTTAATCCGTAAGAAAATAAAAGCACAATCTTTTTATACAAGATTAAGCTCCTAGAGAGTACAAACTTTTGTCTTCGAGATGTGAATCATGTTCATCTCAATTTGCACAAAAGATTTACCTATAAAATATGGTCAATGTATAGTCATTCGCCCGAATAAGGCTGTCAAAACTTGAACTGACCCGACTCACCCGACTCTGAACCTAACCCGACACCTGAAAAAACTACCCGAAACTAGTAAAAAGCTTGAACCAAGATTAATACGAAACCGATTATATCCGAATGGACAAGCCCGATACACTATGCTACCTAATTTGAAAGCATCCGAAAATCCGAAGTTACCCGACCCGAAATCATCCGAAGATTCAAAGTTATCCGAGCTGAAATAATTTGAAAGTTATATTATGTTTTAAACATTAATAATAGTGAATATTTATTATAATTATATTTTTAAATTTAAATGAAACATTAAATATTTAGACCAAAAGTACAAAAATCATTATTCGATATATGGTCTCAATCGAAATTCGGCTCACTAGAAATCTGATTAACCCGAAATCCAACCAAACCCAAAACTTGACTCACCCGAAACTGACTAAACTTGAAACCCGACTTATCTGAAATCTAGTTAGACCGATAATCGAATAACTCGACCGAAATTGACCTGCAAACTTAACTTTGCTTAATCAATTGAGCATCCAACCCGATATGGATCAACCCAATTTGACTCGAATGTTGGTATCTAAGAAGCTTTTGCCACCAAGTCGCCGCCCAACAACCCGAACATCGACTACCACTAGCCCCTCCCCTGTCAAATCCCGGCGACCCGACCTTGTGTAGACCCCTCCCCCATCCCTCCCGACACTCTATACACTACCCATCAGCCTCGGCGCCCACCTCATCCCTCTACCCCACCGGTCCAAATCCCGCACCTAATCTGTGCACCACCGCTTTCTAGCTTCCCCCTCCCCTTACAAAATCGAAGCCCTCCGTTTCCCCCCAACACCCTCCCTTTATATCCTTGTTTCCTTCAATCGCCCATCTTGTCGGCATGCTCCAAAAGCCTAGGCCGCTCTACAAGATTCGGTTGCCTTGGCCCCTTGTGCCATAAATCCGGTGGCCCTTTCTGACGGACTCGCCTTGTCCCTCCCCTCAGATCTGATGGGATTGGTCCCTCGTTTCCTCCCATCCCAATTTGGTTCCCTTGACCCTCATGCCTAGATCCAACGACCAAGCCGGTTGGATGTGCAGTCTGGAGGCCGCGACTTTCTCGCCGACTGTGCAGAAGGACTTTCGACCTCTCTACGCAGGTAACATTGTTCATTTTCCCCCCTTTTTAAGTATTGGGTGGCAGGTCGTACCTACTCTCTTCTCTGTACCTTTGTTCTTTGCTTGGTTATCTGGCTTGTTTTGTGCAGCTTGTGGTGAGCTATTGTCGGTTTTATTTCTCTTTTTGTTTCTATCTCCTTGTTGTATAGCTTGTGTTTGTGCTATTTGTGTGTGTGTTTGAGCTTTTAAAAGTGGTGTGTGAGCTGTGTGTTACTCATTTTGTTGTTTCCCTAGTGTTGTGTGAGTTTTGCAAGTGTTTCCGACCATTTTGGGTGAGTTTTGTGTGCCGGATACCAAGGCATAGAGACAATTGTGTTACACGCAGAGTTGTTACAAGTTTGAGGATAGGGTTGATAGCATGCATTTAGGTGTTAGTTTTAGGGCATATTTATGTTTAAATCTTAGGTAGTTGCATGTGTTTTGCTTAGTTTTCGTAGTTTTTGCATTTCGGTGTCTACTCTTGTGCTTTCATGCTTTTAGGTCGTTTTGACGAGTAATGATTGGTTAAGTTGAAGGATTCAAGATTAGAGATATTCAATTATCTCTTCAAAGGATATTCAAGCCACCTTTTATGATTATTAAGGCCCAAGAAATTGTGGAAAGAACGCTGAAATTCGGGCAATACATCGGAGTTGTTGTTTCGACACCACTTTCTTGTGATGCTTATTTTGGGAGCTACGGTGATTGGATGAAGCTGAATTTGGCATCATTGGAAAGCTAACTAAAAAAGCTACAATTCATATTTTTACTCCAAGTCCAAATTCCCACTCTAAGGTGGTCAAAACATCTTCCGAAAACAGCATTGGAATTCTGTCACGATCAGGTCCGCGATCGCGGAGAGTGTTCACCGCGCCCGCGGAGGTCCACGTCAGCATAAATCCGAGGCAGCGATTGCTCTTTTTATCTATATTTGTTATAATTATTTCCGATTATTTTATTTTCGTACACTTAGTTCGAGACTATTTAGACCTACTTTTTGAGCTTTGCTTTGGATTCTCTCTTAGGTCTAGTTTCCCAATTATTCAAACTTTTGGTGTTTTCTCTCATATGAAGAACTAAACTTCCTAAATCTTATTCAAGTTGAAGCTTTTTAGACTCAAGTTGTTGTGAGATTCTTCTTTACAGGTTTATTTCTACATGTTATTTCAATTCTCTTGTGCGTAATTATTATTGATTTTGTTGATTTCTGCTTGTCTGGCCAACTTGTTGGAATTAATATTATCTATTGCTAGATCTAGGTTTTCTCGTAGCAAAGCCTAATCTTTGTAGCAACTCAATTGATTTAGGACTCGTTGGACTAAAACAATTGAGAAAGAGATTTGAATGCATGTTGATTGTTTGACTCGTTGGAATTCAATTGCATGTATCCTGCTTATCCTTGTTCTCATTGCTAATATCCCTATTATTTATGATTGTTTCATGAGTTGTTTGGATATTAAGTTTGCATGTCTCGTTGCCATGATATATTTCTGATCAGGATAGGAATAACCAAAAGGAATAACTTGTTTGAATCTATGATCAATTGCTTGAGGAAGAAAAGTGGATACCTGAAAATGATTGTTTTTCCTAATTGATAAAAAAATCCAATCTTTTCCTTGTTTGATTTATTGCTTTGCTTTGTTTAATTTTTTCTTGTTGTAGTTTACAATTCCAAAATCCCCCTTTGTTACTTCTTTGGCTTGATAATAATAAAACTTAGATACAAGTGTCTCTTGGGTTCGACCCCGACTTACCAGCTATACTAGTTGTGTAATTAGGGATTTATTTTTGATTTGGCACGACGACTTTAAGCCAGTCAAATTTTGGCGTCGTTGTCGGGGACACTTTTTTTAATTCTAAGATTTTATTTTTATCAACTTTTGTGTGGACCTATCTTACGTTCCACACCCGTGCTACTAATCAATGGCTATGCCTGAATGTAGACAACTACAAGATGAACAATTTCATGTGTATTTCTCTAGAGTGCAACAATAATTTTATACACTTGGTTCTTGGCGCTATCATCCTTGTGAGAGGGAATTATGTCACTGCATTCTAGATGGGATGAATTCTGAGACTCTACAATTGGCTGAGTACATGAGCAATTATAGGCTATGGTGTATGCTACCAGAAGAGTGTTGGGATTTCTTTTGCTACATGAGCTATCAATGTGAGCAGGTTGAACAACATCCACCTACGCTTCATCCAGTTGAGAACTCCTCTTTCAATGTTGAGGAGATGTTTGCAAGGCTTGCTAACATAGTAGACCAATTGGGACAAAACACTCAAGACTAGTATCCAGAGCACTCAAGCTAGTCTAAAGAACATGGAGACTCAGATCAGTCAAATGATCACCACTGTGAGTAGATTGGAAGCAAGAGACTCTGAGAAATTGCCTTCTCAACCCATACACCCGATGGAGAATTTGAGTTCCATTACATTGAGGAGCGAGAAGGAGATGATCGAAGACGATCTGAATTCTGGTGAAGAACCGCAACCGCTGTTGGACATCTGTGATCGTGGATCTGCCCCAGAAACTGATGATGATTATGTACATCCCGACTTTCCTCCTCTTAACTCTCAAAAGCCAATGTTCATATTTCCTGAGGCACTCAATGACACTATGAAGCCTGTAAAACCAAGTGAGCCTAAGATTGATACAAGAGATTACATGGAGTTCATCTTTGGTAAGAGTGGTAAGTTGATGAGTTCTTTGATCCATACTGTAAGTATTCTTTGACTCCACCACTTGTGTTGAATTTGTTTGATCATATGCCATCTCATGAAAATTGGTCTCATAAGTTTGATAAGTTGAAGCGGTTTTTAAATGGGTTATTATTCAATTTCAATTTATCCTTGTGCTACTTATGTTTTTGTGAGATGTGTCCACGGGCTTTTGACAGGTTGTTAAGGACATTGATAATGTCTAATCTTGTGAATTCATTCCTCTCCATCTATCTTGTGTGCTCACCACCAGACTGTTGCTACTTTGAACCTCCTCCATATTCAAAAGAGTAGATGACTCTGTGAGTGTTCTCTCTTCCTTTCTCTTTTATTTTATACATTGGGGACAATGTATTGTTTAAGCATGGGGGAGGGGAACATTTATATGTTAGTATAGTTTTGCATTGCATATAGTTTAAATTCTTGCAAAGCATTAATAAATTTTTGCATTCATATTTGCATAGAAAAAATAAAAAATAAAAATACAAAATATCATGCATTTTAGGTTTGTCATATTTCCCCAAGCAAAGGAACCATTTGTCCTCTAGTATTTTTGATGATGATTTTTGCCCCTCAACTTGCTTGGACTGCTTGAAGCTTGATAATGTTTATTTCTTAAAGAGCATGTTTGATAATTTGATTGAGCATGTATATCCTTGAGATCTAAGTTACATGGAAGTTCTAGGCAAATTTAACCTTGTGAGATTATTATTTTTGGCCTTTCTAGGACTACACATCTTTGAGTCCTCTTTTTCATTGTGTGTTCTCACTTTAATTGCTTCCTCTAGAACTTGCATTTAAATATCTTTTTCAAGGCTGCATTCATGACTTTTGCATATGACATTAAAATGATTGAGGCATTGTTTTATTAGCCTATTATTCCCTTATCTACCCATACATATGTTCCTTCTGTGAAGCCCCTTTATAAGCCTTAATAGCCTAATTTTTTTGGAAGCTCCACAAAATAAATCCGAGCCTTATATAAGCTTGACCCATCCGGGAATTAGATTTTTACTTGATTTGCTTTGTGGTTGTGAGCCAAGTATGAGGGAGTTGAAAGAGCAATTGGTGCATGACTATTTAAATCTGAATTTGAAAAATGAGGATGAAAAGAAAAAATAACGAGCTTAAAAGTTGAAGTCTTCAATTGGTTGAAAAAAAATTATATGAGAGTTGAAGCAATAAGAAGAAAAAAAAGAATGAAAGTTAAGAAAAAGAAGAAGATCAAATGGAGTTAAGAGAGAAGGAGTTGGGAAAGAAAAAGAATTGAAGTTTGGTGTTGATTTAGAATTGAATTGAGTCTTGATTCCCGGATTTAGCACCACAAGACCAAATGATTCCCTACCAAAATCTTATTACCTTGGCCCCATTACAACCCTCAAAAGACCTCATGATTTTTGTTGTATGCAAAGTCTCTAGCGGTTAAGAATTAGAAAACTGATACAAGCTTATGGTAGCTAGGCTTTCAAAGTTGAGTTTTAGTGAAATACATATACCTTTAAACACACGAGTGAGAGTGAAAACACATGTTCTTGTTCCTAGTGAGCTTTAGAATGGATGTGTTTACTTGATCTTGTTGGATTCCAAAATACATGCTATGATGTCAATTGTTGAATCATGTCTCTTGTTATTCTTACTTAAGCATTTATCAAAGTGGATGCATGAATTGCTTGTTTGTGGGGTGTTGAATCTATTTCTTGCTTGAGGACAAGCAAGGTTTAAGCATGGGGGAATTTGAAAGCATGCATTTAGGTGTTAGTTTTAGGGAATATTTATGTTTAAATCTTAGGTAGTTGCATGTGTTTTGCTTAGTTTTCGTAGTTTTTGCATTTCGGTGTCTACTCTTGTGCTTTCATGTTTTTAGGTTGTTTTGAGGAGCAATGATTGGTTAAGTTGAAGGATTTAAGATTAGAGATATTCAATTATCTCTTCCAAGGGTATTCAAGCCACCTTTTATGATTATTAAGGCCCAAGAAGTTGTGGAAAGAACGCTGAAATCCGGGCAATACATCAGAGTTGTTGTTTCGACACCACTTTCTTGTGACGCTTATTTTGGGAGCTACGATGATTGGATGAAGCTGAATTTGGCATCATTGGAAAGCTAACTCAAAAAGATACAATTCATATTTTTACTCCGAGTCGAAATTCCCACTCTAAGGTGGTCAAAACATCTTCCGAAAACAGCGTTGGAATTCTGTCACGATCAGGTCCGCGATCGCGGAGAGTGTTCACCGCGCCCGCGGAGGTCCACGTCAGCATAAATCCAAGGCAGTGATTGTTCTTTCTATCTATATTTATTATTATTATTTCCGAGTATTTTATTTTCGTACGCTTAATTCGAGACTATTTAGACCTAGTTTTGGAGATTTATTTTGGATTCTCTCTTAGGTCTAGTTTCCCAATTATTCAAACTTTTGGTGTTTTCTCTCTTATGGAGAACTAAACTTCCTAAATCTTATTCAAGTTGAAGCTTTTCAGACTCAAGTTGTTGTGAGATTCTTCTTTACAGGTTTATTTCTACATGTTATTTCAATTCTCTTGTGCGTAATTATTATTGATTTTGTTGATTTCTGCTTGTCTGGCCAACTTGTTGGAATTAATATTATCTATTGCTAGATCTAGGTTTTCTCGTAGCAAAGCCTAATCTTTGTAGCAACTCAATTGATTTAGGACTCGTTGGACTAAAACAATTGAGAAAGAGATTTGAATGCATGTTGATTGTTTGACTCGTTGGAATTCAATTGCATGTATCCTGCTTATCCTTGTTCTCATTGCTAATATCCCTATTATTTATGATTGTTTCATGAGTTGTTTGGATATTAAGTTTGCATGTCTCGTTGCCATGATATATTTCTGATCAGGATAGGAATAACCAAAAGGAATAACTTGATTGAATATATGATCAATTGATTGAGGAAGAAAAGTGGATACTTGAATATGATTGTTTTCCCAAATTGATAAAAAATCAAATCTTTTCCTTGTTTGATTTATTGCTTTGCTTTGTTTAATTTTCCCTTGGTGTAGTTTACAATTCCAAAATCCCCCTTTGTTACTTCTTTCGCTTGATAATAATAAAACTTAGATACAAGTGTCTCTTGGGTTCGACTCCAACTTACCAGCTATACTAGTTGTGTAATTAGGGATTTATTTTTGATTTGGCACGACGACTTTAAGCCAGTCAAGGGTCGTGGAATGTGGGTACACTCATTGAGAAGTCTATTGAACTGTTAAAGATGTTATAAAGACGTAGAGTAGAGATTGCGTGCATCCAAGAGACAAAGTGGAAGGGAAGACAAGCTCGGGATATGGATGGATGGAAGTTGTGGTACTCAAGAGTTGTTAGTAGCAAAAACGGAGTGGGTATATTAGTTGATAGAGAGCTGAGGGATCAAGTAGTCCAAGTAGTATGAATAAGTGACCAGGTGATGTTGATAAAGATTGTCTTGGGGGAGAAGATCCTTAACGTCATTAGTGCATATGGTGGTTTGAGTTCCGAGGAAAAGAGATGGTATTGGGAAGAACTGGATGGTTTGATAAGGGGCAATCCAAGGACAGAGCTTTTCTTGACCGATGGGGATTTTAACGAACACATTAGGAAGGTTAGGGAAAAATTTTATGAGGTGCACGAACGTTTTGGGTTTGGGGACAAAAATAAGGGCGGTCGAGCCTTGCTAGATTTCTCAAAAGCATTTGGATGCATAATAGTAAACTCATGGTCCAAGAAGAGGGAGGAGCAGTTGGTCACTTTCTAGAGTGCGACGAGTAAGGAAAAATTACATTTTTTGTGACTAAGAGGGTTGATAGGGGAGGTTGCAAGGGCTGTAACGTGATTCCATTTGAAGGTCTAACGATGCAACACAAATTGTTAGTTTTGGATTTTAAGTGGTTAAGGAAGAAAAGGAAGGTAAATAGAGAGGCTCAACCTAGGATCGGGTAGGGTCTTCTATTATAATCCAATGGCAAAGCTTGCGTGAGAGGATCTTTGAGGAGGCAGAGGCAAAGGGAGCTTGGCAAGTAAGGAGTAACGTAAACAAGATGTGGGGCAAGATGGCAAAATGTATTCGTAGAGCAGCATATGGGGTGTTTGGTATGTCGATAGGTAGATTTGATAACGGAACGGTTGTAGCGTGGTGGAACGACGAGGTTCAGGAGAAAGTTAAGGACAAGCAACTAGCCTACAGGTCATAGTCGAGGAGTAGCGAGTCACAAAAATAAGAAAAATTTGCGGAATACAAGGCAGCAAAGAGAGAAGCCTATAGAGTGGCAACGACTGCTAAGGATAAAGCTTACGAGGGCCTCTACAAGGCACTAGAGGACCAGAAAAGGGAGGAGAATGTTTGTTGTTTAGGATGGCCTGGCCAAGGGAAAGGCAGAGTCAGGATATGGAAAAGGAAAAGTGTGTCAAGGACAAGAATGGTTGCGTGTTGATGGAGGATAGTCAAATTAGACATTGATGGGAGAGGTAATTCTATAGTCTTTTAAATGAGGGTTGTGTTGCAGAAAAGAGTCAGCAGGTTCTGAGGGGGCAAGAAAGTTGTTTTTTCTACAAGTGGGTCACTTTGGAGGAAGTAAGGAGGTGGTCCCAAAAATGCATAACAAAAGAGTAGAAGGATCGGATGAGATCCTAGTGGAAGTTTGGAAATGATTTGGGGTGAAAGGCTTGGAGTGGGTAACAACGCTTTTCAATGTCATATTCAGGACAACTAAGATGCCAGATGAGTGGAGACTTAGTAGGTTGATTATGTTATATAAGAACGAAGGGGATGTGTAGCAGTGCAGCAGTTATAGGGGCATTAAACTCCTTAGCCACACAATGAAGGTGTGGGAGAAGGTAGGGTTGTCCAACGGGTGGGTTGACCCGTAACCCGACCCGACCCACCCGTAAATTTACGGGTTACGGGTTAAGTTTTTTTCATATTACGGGTCGGGTTACGGGTTTAGATTTTTTAGATTACGGGTTACGGGTCGGGTTGTGGGTCGACCCGCCGGGTTACGGGTCGACCTTTAATATTTAAATATATATATATATATATTACCATTAATAGTTTAACACATTATAAGCTTTTAATTTGGGACTTGGGCCAAAAGCCCAAAACCAATGTGAGTAACCCTAATCTCATTCTCATCAGGCGGAGACTCCGCCTCTTTCACTCCTTCCCTTTCACATTATATTAAGGGAAATTTCGGTTGGTGCCCCTCAACTTTGCACTTTTCCGAGTGGTGCCCAGAAAAAAAAAATTAATCCGTCTGGTACCCGTGAGCTTTTAAATTTGTTCGGACTGTGCCCTTTATTGCCCAATCTCCCAACTTTCCGTTAACTTATCCTTGAAAAAAAAAGAAAACTAATTTACACATCAGATTTAATCATCCAAAAAAAAGAAAACATTAAAAAAATTGTTCCCTTCTTTTCTCGTTCAGTGTAGTACGATAAATCAAACACCCATTAACAACGACAAAGACATCGATAGAGCTTAGGCTGCTCAGTGACAGGAACGACGAGAAGGCCGGAGACGAGGGCGTCGCGGGCTGGCGCCTGAAGACAGTAGGCACAAACGTCGGAAGTTAGACGAAGGCCGACGAACAGTAGTCTTGAATTTCCAGGTATGGAACTGAGGCGATTTAGGTTTTTTTTCTCAATTGATGTGTTAATGGGTGAAATTTGGGTGATTTAGATTGTAAGTTACTTGATTTTAACCTTAATTTGTTATTTGTATGTTTGATTTGAGGTGACATCTGATCTAGAGTACAAATTAGGGTTTTAGGGTTTAATTGGGGAAAAACTAACGTGTATGTGACTGAGGGGATTACAGGCTCGTATATTTGAATTACATAATTTAGAGCATATGAACATTGATGTATATTGTACAGGCTCGTATATTTGAAATACATGAGTAAATGGAATTACAGGTTCACTGAATTATGTATAAATGGCATGCTAGTATGTTTGCATTCACAATAGGACAAATACATGATACTAGGATAAATTAGTGTCTGCCTTATTTCTTAAATTTATTCTTGAATTACAATAAGCAAGAACTTGCAGAACCTGTTTTTGTATTTATTCTTGAATTTATTTCTTTATGTTTGTCTTATATTTTGCCAATTATGCAGTTTGGAAAGTGACTTTAATATGAGTTATTTTAATAGTACTTGCAGTATGGGAGATAAAAAGATATTACGAATGCGTCACAACTCTGCTGACTACTTAGATATTGTGGTGGATGACCCTGACAAGTCCAATATGTTGGATGTTTTCATTGAGCTGTTAGAAGGGGCTGTAAAACAAGGGATGTGTCTTCCAGAAAATCCAAGTTTATGGTATATGCATGAATCTAAAAGCCACAAGTTAGAGAGGGATAATAATTTGCTAGAGATGTTTACCTTACTCCATGAAAAAAAGGTGATTAGCATTGCTATTGGTTCTGATTAGTCTCCATGTGAAAATCTTCTTTTAGCAAAGGGATTGATTGAATCAAGAATCTCATCAACTGGCACAAGCCTTCCATCCTCTCACCATATTGTCCCATCCACGGGATATATGGATGAAACACAACCCATACCAGCTCCCAAACTAGTGCCAGACGAACCTGGTCAACCACAACCAAGAGCTAACAGTGAGCCAACAAGGAGAATTTTGTCCTTTGATATGCCTTTACATGACCTTCCCACAACCTCTCATGAACATCCTAATGTCAAAAGCTTGAGTTTGCAAGAAAAGAAGATTCCGGCCACCTCTGCAAGACGAAAGGGGATATATGTTCCAACCAAAAAGACAACTTCTGCTGGCAAGGACATGACTTCTGGTAGCCTTAGTAGAACACGAGAGAGGCCCCGCATTAATGAAAACATAGCCAGTGATGCTGGAGTTGTTTCTATTCTTGATGATATTGATTTTGAGGATGATGATTACGAGCCATTAGATAATTTAGAAGAGGAAGATTCACTTGAAAACCTCAGCCAGGAGGATGAATTTATTGATGAGGATGATACTTGGCCTATTGATGTTGATGATGGAATACAAGGCAGCAAAGAGAGAAGCCTATAGAGTGGCAACGACTGCTAAGGATAAAGCTTACGAGGGCCTCTACAAGGCACTAGAGGACCAGAAAAGGGAGGAGAATGTTTGTTGTTTAGGATGGCCTGGCCAAGGGAAAGGCAGAGTCAAGATATGGAAAAGGAAAAGTGTGCCAAGGACAAGAATGGATGCGTGTTGATGGAGGATAGTCAAATTAGACATCGATGGGAGAGGTAATTCTATAGTCTTTTAAATGAGGGTTGTGTTGCAGAAAAGAGTCAGCAGGTTCTGAGGGGGCAAGAAAGTTGTATTTTCTACAAGTGGGTCACTTTGGAGGAAGTAAAGGAGGTGGTCCCAAAAATGCATAACAGAAGAGTAGAAGGGTCGGATGAGATCCTAGTGGAAGTTTGGAAATAATTTGGGGTGAAAGGCTTGGAGTGGGTAACAACGCTTTTCAATGTCATATTCAAGACAACTAAGATGCCAGATGAGTGGAGACTTAGTAGGTTGATTATGTTATATAAGAACAAAGGGGATGTGCAGCAGTGCAGTAGTTATAGGGGCATTAAACTCCTTAGCCACACAATGAAGGTGTGGGAGAAGGTTATAGAATTGAGGTTGAGGAGGCTTGTTTAGGTAACAAAGAATTAGTTCGGTTTTGTGCTAGGGAAGTCTTCTATGGAGGTTATTCATCTGTTGAGGAGGTTGATAGAGGCGTATAAAGAGAGAAAGAAGAATTTGTATATGTTTTTTTTTTTGTCAATTTAGAGAAAGCTTAAAACAGTGTGCCGAGGAAGTTGATTTGGGAGAGCTTGGCGGCCAAAGAAGTGTCAAGCACGTTTATTAGAATCATTCATGATATATAAGAGGGTTCGATGACCAGTGTTTGCACCCGGGAAGGAATATCGAGTTTTTTAAAGTGGGAGTGGGCCTACATTAGGAATCGGCTTTGAGCTCCTTTCTGTTCACAATGGTGTTGGAGGTTTTAACGAGCGGGATCCAAGGAGAGTTTTCATGGTGTATGATAGGGGTGCTCACGGGTCGGGTCGATGACCCGCAAATTTTTCAGACATGACCCACGACCCGACCCGCGGGTTGCGGGTTTTGCTGGTCGGGTCGCGGGTCGACCCTCTAACCCGCATGAATTTCAAAAAACTGAAAAAAAATATGTTTTTTGGCCTTTTAACATTCTGCAGAATCATGTAGCAAAACAGATCCATTTTGCCAAACTTCTAGCTTTAATTTCTCCTTGGTCATTTAGATTACCTAAAATACTTAAGAAAGTTTAGATCATCATCACCATGCACTTCATTATACTTAAGAAAGTTTAGATCAGCATCACCATACACTTCATTATACGTATTGATTGCTAGTAATTTAAACAGGCTAAAATGCCAGATTGGTATTTAAAAGTGTACCGTTTGGACAATTGGGTATATTAAAATGCTCTGATGTCAAATTGGTATTAATTAAAACATCGGTGGTCAATTGGGTCCACTTTGTAGCTAGAAGATTGAATTCCCTGCGCGTGTTCCATACATAAGAAAGTAAACCGGCTCTATCAAGTTCAACCGGTTATGCAATCTCTACAATTAAGAAATTTAAGGTAAAATGAATTTAAAAAAATAGGAGTAGAAGAAACCCACCTCAATATTTAAGTCTCTGTTACATACACCAAGGCCCACAATTTACTAAACCCTTCTTCCCCCAAACAAGAAATCATTCAACAGAGAAGATCCAAAGAGGTCCCGATCGAAGATATTCTGCACCTACCATCCATGAAATTGAAAGGAGAAGAAGACAATTAAATTGAATCAGGAAAAGGGTGTCTACAACTACAAAGTTTCAGGTTCGTTCATTAATATTTTTATCAAAAAGCTGGCAAGTTAGAAGATTTAGGGCTTGATTGAGAATAATAAAATTTAGGGTTAAACTCCAAATATACTATAAAATTAGTATTTTAGTACTTACAAGGTTCAATCTTCGTCTAATATGTTTGTCTAATTCTTAAAGGTTAATGACTTTGTAATTGAAAATAACAATTCGTTTGTAGAGTATTACTTTTAGAAAAGATTTCTATGCAAACTCTAATTACAAGCTCTCTGTTATTATTAGCTACAAATGAGGTAGGTGTTTAATGAATTGTAAATTTGAGTAAGCACTATCCTGCTTGTGTAGAAACTTTATACTAATTACTACTTACCATTTGTTATTAGGAGATGGGGACACCACCTTTACAACCACGTTTCCCCCCTCCATACAATGATTTTGAACAAAGTGGATCATCATTTGTTCAACCCCTTCCACCTTTACAACCACTTGTTCCCCCTCCATATAGTGATAAGGGTAAAAAAGTTTTTAGCTTCACTCACATGTTGGAGACCGAAGATGAAGAGGAACTGGAGGATTTTGAAGCAACGTGTGGTGTAGATTCAGATAATTCAATTGAATGTGATGATCTAGTTGAAGAGGAGTTGAAATATGATGATGCTGAATTGATGGAGATAAGAGGAGTTAACCTAAATTTGAGAAAAACTCAAAAAAACAGAGTTGGACCTTCTACCCACTATGATACAGGTGTGTAATTTAGTATTTTATATTTTGTAAGTTTCTTGTAAATTTAATGTATAAAGCTAAATTTATCTTTCATTTTTGTGCCATTAGGTGTCATACATAATCCATCTCCAATAGTATCACCTCAAGAAATTGTGTTGGAAAATGCTGCTCCACATGAACATCAAATTGTGCAAAAAGAGGGAGAAAAAGTCTCAAGCAATTAGCCTTCATATTGGACCACATATGAAGGAGGATATGAATCAGATCAAAGGGATAGTGATGATGAAAGCTCTTTACGTGATGAAGAAGAAGAGACTGATGAAGAAATTGCAAATAGAATGAAGGTCAAGAAGAATGCTGATTGTCAATATTTCAACGAGAAAACTGACATGAAAAATGTGCATTTTGAAGTGGGTATGAGATTTTCATCACAAAAGGTATTGAAGGAAGCCATTTTGTGGTATAGTATTCAAGCTAAGAAGGATATTCTCTACATAAAAAATGATCAGACCAGGATTCATATAGGATGTGCAGGTTGTAAATGGGAGATGACGGTTGGACCTGACTTGAAGCATCTTAGTGGCTGGCAAATAAAATCATTTTATCCAAATCATCGATGTGTAAGGACATTCAACAATCGTCTTATTACTTGCAATTGGCTAGCAAACATGTATCTTGACAAAATCTTGAGAAATCCTAAGATGCTACCAGCAGAGATTAAAGATGACATGAAGACTAGATTTGACATAGCTGTTAACCTCAGAAAGTGTAGTAGAGCAAAAGATAAAGCTTTAAATGATGTGATCAATTTGATGAAGCGACAATATGGGGTTCTAAAGCCATATATGATGGAGTTGTGCAAATCAAACCCCGGAACAACATGTGTGCTCAAAGCAATTGACTCGCCTATAGGTCAACCAGCGGTATTCCAAAGATTTTATATATGCTTTGATGCTTTGAAAAGGGCTTTCATTGAAACATGTAGACCTATCATTGGGGTCGATGGATGCTTCTTAAAGCATGCTTGCGGTGGACAGCTTTTGTGTGTCGTTGGAAGGGACGGGAACAACCATATGTTTCCAGTAGCATGGGTTGTTGTAGAGACTGAATCTAGAAGCAGCTGGGAATGGTTTTTACGACTTGTTACAGAAGATTTAAAGATGGAAGATGGTGAAGGATGGACCATAATCTCAGACCAACAAAAGGTAAATTTACAAAATTAACATTTATATATACAAGCATAAAATCTGTTTTTTTAGTAACATTTTTATATATTTTTTCCAAATAGGGGTTGGTGTCGGCTATACATGAAATTTGGCCTAAGATTGAACATAGACAATGTGCTAGGCACATCTACTCAAATTGGAACAAGGTGCACAAAGGAAGACAATTACAACTACAATTTTGGAAATGTGTCAAGGTAACTTCAATGGGTCAATATTCTGCTGAAATTCTGAATATGAAGATGCTATCACAACAAGCTCATGATGATTTTTTGGCTCGAGATCCTAAAACCTTTTGTAAGTCACATTTCAAGACTCATAGTAGTTGTGATGTTGTTGATAACAACATGGCTGAAACTTTTAACTCATTCATCTTGCTAGCTAAATATAAGCCTATTGTTAGCATGTTAGAGGACATAAGATTAGCTCTCATGGAAAGAATGAGAAAAAAGAAGGAAGAGGTATGTCGATTTATTGGTGGTGTTGCACCTAGGATTAGTGAAAAACTAGAAGATGCATATGAAGAGCAAAAAAATTGTGAATGTAGATGGAATGGAGGGGACTGTCAAAGTGGATTCGAGGTGTTGCATAATGGTGTAAGTCATGCAGTAAACTTAGATAAGCGAACATGCTCTTGTCGAGTTTGGGATTTGACCGGTGTTCCATGCCCACATGCCATGAGTGCTATTTTGTATATGAAAAAAGGGCTTAATGAGTACTTAGCCAAGTGGTACAAGGAAGATACATACAGTCAAACATACTCTTTCTTGCTACAACCGGTTAAAGGATGTACCTTTTGGGATCAAGATGGAAATGTAATGATATTACCACCTGACATAGCAAGGAGACAACCAGGAAGGAGAAAGACTAAGAGAAGAAAGAATGCAGATGAACCTAGAAAGAAGACCAAGTATAGTAGAAAGGGTTTACCCACTAAATGTAGCAATTGTGGCAACACTGGTCATGATAAGAGAAAGTGTACAAATCCATCTTTGGTGAGTTGTTATCCTTACAAATAGCTTCTAAATTTATGTTTTATATTCTGAAATTTAACTTTTTTTCTCTTATTTTGGATACAACAGGTAAGACCAACTAGACAAGAAGGAAATGAGACTAGAACTCAAGCTATTAGTAGAGGTAGACCAAAGGAAAGTAAGTGTAGAATTGGTAGAGAAGATGCTATACCACCAGCTCAATATTTGGCAACCCTAAGAAAGAATAACACAAAAGCATCTCATCAATCAAGCATACCTAATATTGTTGATTCTCAACAACAATCCCATGATTGGCTATCTTCAGGTATAATCTTCACCAACTTGGTATATATGTGGACCCATTTGACCACCGGTGAATATACCCAATTGTCCAAACGGTACACTTTTAAATACCAATCTGGCATTTTGGCCAATTTAAACAAAAGAGAGAGATAACCTCTTAAAGCTGAGCTATGATTGCTAGTATATGAAAATAAATTCCGTTAAATCAAATTCCTTCCTAATTTACAAATCAAACTGAATAACGATAATTATCCCCAATGCCCAAGCGAACAACAATATTCATCCCCCAATATGTTTATTAATCAACATGATCCTAAAATTCCTTTTTTTCTAATTACTGCATGTCTTGAGCAAACAAGAATGAGAGAAACATAGTGTTGCTTGCTTAGGTGCAAAACTGCAAGTATTTGCTCCAATGGAGTTAATAGAAGAGAGAAACCTCTATAATCAAAAGAGATGAAGATCTCAGTTTTACACTATATGGGACAAACAAAGATCAAATCCTCCATCAAGAGAGTTTTCCATTTCTAAACATGAAACTAACAACAACTTCACTCCGAGCAGGCGAGGTTAGAGTGTCTTACACTACAGCAGCTTCACTCCGACTCCGAGGCTCCGAGCAGGCGAGTTTGGCAAGCGGTGCGAGTCGAGGGCGAACAGGCGAGGTTGGCGAGCGGTGCGCTGCGTGTCAAGCCTGTCGGATTCAGGCGAGTTTGGCAGTCGGCTGTCGGATTCAGCTGCGTGCGTGCGACACCAACTGCGTGTCGACTGGAACGACTTGACTCCGTGCGACACCAACAACGAGCCGATCTGGAACGAGTCGACCCACAAGGTTGGCGAATGGAGAGGGAGGGAGCCGATCTGGAACGAGATTAGCGAGGGAGGCGCGAGTAAGAATCGCCCTAGGGTTTTTTTTGGAGAGGGAGGGGCGGCCGGGTACTGACTAGACTACTGAGGCAAATATTTCTGAGGCCCAATAAGTTTCAAACTTTCAATATGGTATTTACGTATTTTTTTTTTTAAAGGGCGCGGGTCTGCGGGTCGACCCGCAATCCGTCGGGTTTGGCCCGACCCGATAATTGAGGGTCGGGTCGGGTCGGGGTCGACCCGGACCCGTGAGCACCCCTAGTGTATGATGTTTGCAGACAATATTGTCTTGGTGGGTGAGTCCAAAGTGGACGTCAGTAATAGGCTCGAAACTTGGAGGGGAGAGGTTGGAATCGGAGAGTTTTAGGCTGAGTAGGACCAAGACGAAATATATTGAGTTCCTATACGGGCAAGATACGAAGCTCAGGGATGAAGGGCGGTTGGGAGGAGAAATCGTTATGAAGAAGGAGGGTTTTAGGTATTTAGGGTCCATTATGCAGAGGGACGGAAGTATTGACGACGGAAGTAGTAGTAGTAGTAGTAGTAGCAGCAGCAACAACAACAACAACAACAGTTGTAGTTGTTGGCAAACCTTTGGAGAGGTGCCACCCACTTTTTAGCCCGGTCAAGGCTTAGTGAAAAGGTCTTGGAGAGTCCTAGTCCGACACATCTTCAGAGCGGCAAACCAAGAAGCGAACCATCTTGCCACTCTTGTTTTGGATTTCCCTCTAGGCTTACATATTCTTAGCCACCCCCTTGTTGGGGTCTATAGTATTTTGGAGCTTGATTTTCGGGAAAGGGCTACCCCCAGACTAGTTGTTTAGTAGCCCCATCCCCCTCTTGTAGTTTGTTGTCTCTTCTATTTTAGTGCTTGTCGCTTTTTCTTCTAACAAAAAAAAAATACATAAATTTGTAATAAATGTTATGACATTTATGTAGCTTTGAGGATAACTTTACAAGTTATATAGATAAGTACCAACAAAATGAACACTAGAAAAAATGTTATCATTCCTCGGAAATATCATACAGTTGCACAATCAAAACAAAAAACACTCTCAAAACTAATCATAAAAAGACAGAAGAAGAAGAGGAGGATGAAACTAAACTTGTAGTGTGAGAGAAGAGATGAGACAAGCGACTCCAACACGATGGAGAGAGAAAGTAGACGAGTGACAAGCAAGCCTGATATGGAAGACGTGCGACATAGTGAGGCAGGCAACGAAAGCAAAAGAGTCAAGCCATAGTTTATTTTGAGAGTTAGAGTACAAAATGGAGGAAGCATGAAGAAATGATATCGCGGTTAGAGTTGATCAAATGTGGCCCGAGCCAAAATGGAGGAAGCATGAAGAAATGATAATCTCTAAATTTACATACATGGAAAGTAATAAAATATAAAAAAAATATAATATTTAATCTTATATAATTTTTACTTTATAGAACCACAAAATGAGTTTGGTCTCATCTTAAATTAAATTAATTAGATATTTTATATAATAAATTATCTTCATCTTTTATATTTTATCATATCTTATTTATTAAGTTAACTATTATTTTTGAAATTCTTATCTCTTCCATATTTGAATATATAATTTTTTTATTCATATTTTATCTTCTTTTTTTAATTACATATTTATGAATTATCATCAAAAAAAAGAAAAAATATAATTATTTTGTCTCAATAATATATTTTCATTCTTAATATTAAATGTAATCATTTCTATTGATTAAAAAATATATATTTTACGAATAATAAATTACTTATATTAAAATTTATATTATATTTTTATTTATTAATATTTTATTTATAATGTCTATAAAATATAAAATTGTGATCGTACATGATACGAAGGGTACAAGCAAATATTAGCAACATTTGCTAATCCCTTAATGGGCTAAAGGGTAAGCATATTTTGCCACTCGTATAATTACACTATCATAACGGGCCTGGTTATCAGCAAATTTTAATCTTTTTTTGGTAGAAACAAATTTTAATCTTTTTGTTGGTAGAAACAAATTTTAATCTTTTTAGTTTTTACGTATCCAATTATATATTTTTTAATCTTGTGATTTTTTTTTATCTTGTGAAATCTTCGGATGGACGAGAAATTCGAAAACACGAGCAACCGGAAAACTGAACTCCAATTTGAAACCAGAGGGAATCTTTCCGGCTAATTTTCGCCTGGAATTTAAAAGATTTCTCCCTTCTGCAAATCCGCGGTTTGAAGAAGCATCAATATGGCTGATTTCGACTGTCGAAAGTTATTCGTTGGAGGAATTCCGCGGGATACGCCTGAAAACGTTCTCAATGATTACTTCAGTCGGTATGGCGAGGTTTTATCCCTTACCATAGCCAAAGATCGTATGAGTGATATACCTAGAGGTTTTGGATTCGTCACTTTCACTGATCCGTCCTCTGCGGACAAAGCCCTCAGCGAACACCATGAGATTTTTGGCAGGAGGGTGAGTTCTCATCAACTTCTTCTAAAACCCTAATCTTTTGTGTTTGTGTTGAAAGCCACAAATGTGTGTTTTTTTTTTTTCGTTTGTTCAAATTGTTGGCTTTTCGCCTTAGATTTTTGCTCCCGCCTTTTATTTAAAGAAAGATTGTGTAGGTGGAAGTGAAAAGAGCAATTCCAAGAAGAAGTGAGCAACCACAATTTCATCATAGCCACGGAGGAACTAGTATAAGTAGCACTAGTAGCAATGGTGACAATCAGTTTAGGACTAAGAAGATTTTTGTAGGTGGTTTACCTGCTAATCTTACAGAAGAGGAGTTCAAGGCTTACTTTGAAAAGTTTGGTAGGATTACTGATGTAGTTGTGATGCATGACAACATGACTAACAGGCCTAGGGGTTTTGGCTTCATAACTTTTGAATCCGAAGACGCGGTTGAAGAGGTTTTGAAGGACAGGCTCTATGATTTAGGCGGCAAACAGGTAGAGGTGAAAAGGGCAATTACAAAAGACCAGCAGAGAAACTTGAATAATGGTCAAATCTCAAGGGCACCTTATTATAGTGGTCATGGGGAAGACAATCACTGGCCTGGGATTTTCCAGTATGGGTTTTTCTCACATGGCTACAATAATTTTTATAGTGCTGGAAACATTGCTGGCTTTGGGATGCCTATGGTTGCTACTGTCAATCCCTGGAATGGCTTCCAAATGGCGAGATATGTACCTTTACCATACAACTCTGAACCTGCTTATCACATGAATGGTGTCTTTGGTTCTGTAACAGTTGATGCACGTAATGGACGCTTTGATTCTGCAACTGGTGTTGATAATGTGCAAAAGGGGAACCTGCCATCTGGCGCACGCCACAGTAATCTTCGTATTAGGGAGATCATATGAAGAGAAAGGAAAAGCCTAAACTTTCTGGCATGCTTGATTAAAATCTTGATGTTGAGCTTGTCTGGAATCCACTGTAAATAACTCCCTCCCCTTACCTACCATTGAGAATCACATCAATCTCATGTGTCGTATTCATTTAAACATTTTTTTACAAGTACTGTTGGATGTTTTATGACCCTAGATGTTTTCTGAATGTTGAATTCAACTGGTTTTCATTGTGATGCAACAAATTGGTACCCAGATTATTCACTTGTGAATGCGCATTCTCATTGTCAAGAGTCATGTTTCTTGCACTGTCTTGACTTGTTCCATATGCATTCTTATAAATTTCTTCACCACAAACTCATAAATCATGAACATGTATGGTATGCAATGCAAATGAAGTGTGTGATATCTTTGCTAGTGTCTCTGAAGTTTGATGATTTATCTACCATATATGTGATAATCTGCTAGTGTGTTTGCAGTTGTTTTTTCTTTGTTTGAGAGAATCTGGAATTCAGTGGATATGTATGCCTGGTATTTGTAGCAGAAGCAATCTGTTTTATTATTAACAACAATCTATATATTGCCTTCGCTGCAACGAGTAAGCATTCTTTGGTTGTGTTGATTTTGTGGTCTTCATCATATTTTAAAGGATCATATTATATTGCAACCTGTTTCATGTCTTCTGTTTTCATTTTTATTCTTAGTGGTAAGGAATTTTTATTGTTTACTTTCACTGATGATTAGTTTTTGTGATTTTGTCCATGTCTAGCATTGGAATTTTGGTAGGGTAAATGCATTTTGATTATTGAAAGCAATTTATTTTAAACAATTGTACAGCCATGCATAAGTGCAAGAGGAGATGGCTTTGCTTGTGAATATGTGATCCAATCTCAATAAAGAGACAAATGATGGCCCTCGGGAATACAGATTACACAATCAACATTTCTCATATTGAGACAACAAAATTGATTTGTATTCCCCACGTTCTATGTTCTTAAGTTCTTTCCACATGCTTTTGTCTCCCTTTCAATAAGACCGCCCCGTCGTTTTATTCGTGAGTCCCTGTCAATCAGGCTGTCCACAATTCATTTTTTTCTGTTTAGATCCTAAAAATATGACATTTTTTTTGTAAGAAGTTGTATACCATTTCAAACCAAGAAATTTCCATCTCACAAGAGAGTTCTTGTTCCGGCACTTGCCAATTCCATCGCAGTATTAGTTTGACAATTTATTCCATCCAAAGTCTTCGGTTTCCCCAAATATGGAGTAAAAACTTAACTTATTGATATCTAGACCATAACTTTTTTCTTCTTACATAAAGAATAAATCCAGAAACGAAAATAAAAAATCCCATCAAACTACATACAAAATCAATACAAAAACAAAGGAAAAAATGCAAAGGAGGGTAAAATTCTCTTCCCTATACAAGGGAGTTCATCTCATTAGATGACCTCCCTCTTCTCTTGCTTTGGTTTCAAATCTCAATCCTCTTGATATAATCTTATCATTTACATAACTCATCTCTTCAAATCTGATACCAGGAGCATATGCCCTCCCCTGATCATTTCGTAACAGATTCATACTATATTCGTATTAATCCTACAAACCCGACTAATTTTTTTAGTGTTTATTCAATTAACCTGCTCCCCAATCAAGTCAAGACCAACAAGGAGGAATGAGATCCCTTGGAAAAGCAGAAAGTAGAAGTGAATACCCTGAGCAGAGAGCAGACTCCTTGTAGCAGCTGTGAGAAGAAGAAAGGCAAGAGACAATTCTTTCATGTATATCCTGTTATGCTTCTTTTTCTTCTTATTCATCTTCTTCAAACCCTTTTCCTCTACCTCAAGCAAACTGGATTCAGAGGAGCTCCTTTGACAAATGGCCGTCTCTTTCTCAGCAAGAGAGACTAAATCTCCCTCAGAAGATCGGCCAGATTTCTTGGTCACAACCCACTCGTATGCACTCCCCAATTGGAAAAGACCGGAAATCATGGCGTTGAATTTTGTCACAGACATTGTGTTTTCAAATAGAAGGTAAGGGACAATAAAAGGAAAGGATTTGGGGGCTGGAATTATGTTGAGGAATGACATGGTTGCTGGGATGTAGCAGACAACCCAAGCTGGGAGCTGTGCTTCTGGGACGAACATTGTCAATGGCAGGATTATGCAGAATAATGTGAAGGAATAGAATGGCAGGATCAGTTTTCTCAGGAGGAAGAACAGGAAAATCAGATTCGCCTTCTTCCAAACTCCAATCTGTACAAGACCCGAAACAGAAAGCCACATTACTTCTCAAATTTAAAAAAAAAATGACCATACTAAAAGGCACAAAGATTAAGAGTAAGCTTATTTTTCTCACCTTTGATTTGAATATTTCTGGCAAGCAGAGGCGGAATAATTGCATAGGCCCGGAATGCCATCTGTGCTGCTGTTTCCTATAAGCTTCATATGATTCCGGCAACTCACATTCACACTAAAAAGTAAGGATCCATATCAAAATCAAAGACGATAACCCATCAATATTGAAGCAGTAAACGCAAGGTTGGTATCCAAATAATTAAATGGAATGAAATGCAATGTCATACCTCAACATCATTGAGAAAGACAAACTTCCAACCGTGAAGATGGGCACGGACTGCAATGTCCATATCCTCTACTGTGGTCCTGTCCAACCAACCACCCGACCCCTCCAGCGCCTTAATTCTCCATACACCAGCGGTGCCATTGAACCCAAAGAAATTAAGGAAGATGCCATTGACTTGTTGCTCCACCTCAAAATGGAAGACCAAGTTTATGTTTTGTAGCCTTGTTAGCAAATTCTCATCCTTATTAACAAAGGACCACCTAGCTTGAACAAGACCCACTTCATCATTGTCCTGCAACGTGAATCATTGCCCAAATTTTAGTTGTAATGACCAAAATTTTAGTTATCATTCTTATATTAAATGGGTTGTGTTTAAAGTATTATGATCAAATTACCTTGAAATGGATGACAGTCCTTTTGAGAAATTCAGGAGTAGGCTGGAAATCTGCATCAAAAATGGCGACGAATTCGTAGTCCTTCACATAGCTACAATTCATTGCTGACTTGAGGTTACCAGCTTTGTATCCATCTCTAATCACCCTGTGACGATAAATAATGTTGGCACCCTGTGCTTTCCACTTAAGAACCTCCTCCTTTATCAGCATTTGTGTAGTTGGGTCATCCGAATCATCCAAAACCTGGATGAGCAGTTTTGATTTTGGCCAGTCTAGATTACAAACTGCAGCTATAGACTGCTGATAAACCTGAGTATCATCACATCACATCACAAACAAATAAGATCCACAATTCACCAAACAAACTGTACCTACTTGACTTTAAGCATATGCAAACAAGGTATTTTTTGGGTGCTTTTGCATCTAACCATCCTCAACATAAACAATAAGCAATGAAAAGACGAAATTGCCCTAATTTAAGTGATTAAGTGTAGATTACTCTAAACAAACAACAGAATAAGGAAGATACCTCTCTTTCATTGCACATGGGGATCTGAACAAGCACCATGGGGAAGTAACCCTCGCCATCACCTGATTCAACATCCAAAGTGATCTTCGGCTCGGGTTTAATCTTCTTAACCCGGATCCAGAAACAACCCAAGCACATGATCAGTCTATCAAGGCTCTGAATTAAGAAGAGCACTATGCAAACATTAGTCAACATCTGAAGCGGCGGAGCCAAATACTCCACCCGGATCAGGACCCATTTCGCGTAAACCCAATCGAACACGCCCCGAAACCCTAGTGGCGTCGAAATCACGCGATTCAGCTGCAAATTGGGGGCGCCGAAATCCCAGCCTTTGAAGTAAGCCACAAATTCGAAGCAAAGCAAGACCAGAGAGAGGGCCAGAAACGCTTTGATGAAAGAGTAGAAGCAGGCCCTGGTGCGACGGCCGCCCCTGCCGATGTCGCCGGCGTCGGTGCGGCGGGACTTTAAGCGGCGGCGGACGGCGGAAGCGAGGGAGGAGAAGCAGCCGGCGGCGCGGTGGGCTTTGAGGAGGAGTACCCACGTCATCTGCCTGGCATTTTTTCCCCTTCTCTTAGCTTCGTCGGTGATGAATTCCTCCTCCGAGGGAGACTCGATCTCGGAAATCGACCAATTAGGGTTTTCCATTTTGATTACCACCGGGGTTCCCCTTTGCTTCTTCTCGCTCTTCCCACCCAGCCAGCCGAATGGCGCCATTGTTTGTTAATTGTGCAGAATTCCAGCGAAATTGATGGGAAATAGCAACGGCGGGATCCTCCGAGAAGGAATGGCTGGGCTACAAAGAGGAGGCCGACATTGCAGATGTGTTGAAATTGGAAAATGGAGATGGAAATCGGGAAGGGAGAGATACTCTGACACTTGGGGAGGGGAGCAATGGGGTGTTGAATTTATGAAGGAAAAGAGTATAGAAACAAGCTGACGTTCAAATACAGCTTGCAGAAAGCAGGTGATGAGAAGATTGCTACGACAGTAGGAGAGAGAATTCGGTGAGAATGTGGGATAGAGAGAGATAGAGAGGCAAAATACAGATGAAAGAGATGGTAACAGCTAAACACGTCTTTGATTTTGAAAATAAATATAATTGTTGTTGTTAACTTGATTTTTTTTAATTATTTATTTTTCGCTGAATTTCAATATTCAAATGTAGATAGCTCAATCTTGCCATGATTAGCTCTCCGAAATGGCGAGATGTCACAAACGACTCATAACGAAATTAGGAGGAGGGTTTATACATTGCAAATCTTGACCAGGAAAAAGACAAAAAGCAGAGGCTCCGACTATTACAAGCACGAACCAAAGAATTAAAGGGAAAACAAATCATTTAGAACGTTTGTAATAAATCTGTTGTGAGATTATTCAAACTTGTATAGTAGTATTCAATCTGTCATTTTTGTTTAATTGTAATTAGAGACCGTTTATAAGTGATTCTCCTTGACCCTTTTCAAATAATAATTTGGAATAGAATCGGTTGAGTTAGGATTAATAAATTAAAGCAGGATTAATCTAAAATATCATATCAAACCGAAACTTATATTTACTACTGCTTTAATTTATTAATCCTAACTGAAATTATTATCCATTGACCATGAATTAGCCGGAATGAAATTAACTGAGTTTAAATGGCATAAAATATTATTAGCGCTAGGACAGTAAATGTAGAGCATTAATAAAACATGTCAATCAACGAAGCTAGGGCGGCAAGTACGTGGTTAACAAGCTTTAAACCACGATAGTGGAATAATTGTAAGGCAAAACCGGTCGAAAATACCCTCCAGTTTTTTCAGCCACCGACACATTTTTGCGGCTTAAAATTACACATTTTTGCATCTTACTTGGTTTTTTTTTTTGGTAGAAACGTTTTTGCATCTTACTTTGTTCTTCGTAATTATGTTATATGTACCGCGTAATGCATGGTTAAACTTTCCAGCAAAAAAGTCTTTTCCTCTGATTTAGCTTATTGTAACTTCCCTAAATTTAAATCTTTATACGAAATCCAAACTTTCTACTAAAATTTAAATTTATAAGAATTATTCTGTTTTTGGATCCAAAAAGAAAAGAATATGCTTTCTAATAGGGTAGGAGGCTCGGAGCACAAAATTTAATTATATTACTTTACAATTCATAAATGATGCTACTACTGTTCACAGATGCATCTCAAGATATCACACAATATTCCACTTTCGAGAAATAGGACATGTAAGAATTTGCAATGTGCTACACGATTCGTAGTAATTTGTTTATGCAAATGACATGTGGGGCTGGACAAGTATTTGACTATTAAGTGTCAATTGACGTGTAAAAATGCACATTTATAATACTCCCTTGTGCATTTTTTATTTTATTTTGGCCTCCTTTTATTTATTCACATTCTTTTTATAATTATACTTTTTTTACTGTACTATTTCTATTTAATATCATTTTTTACCTATTTTATCTAATTTTATCAACTATTTCATCACTTTTTAATTTTTTACATCCATTAAATTACAAAACTATCTTATTTAATCTCATTTTTTTACTTCTATTATCCAATTTTTCCATTTACCAATACTAATTTATATTCTTCTTAATAACTGTAAAATCCGTCTATTTAGACAAATAAATAGAGATTGGAGAAATATATAACATTATCAGGTGAAATCATAAATGTGTTTTTTTTGTTGAAATATAAATGTGCAATTACTTAACAATGCAGGACTTTAAGAAAAACGTTAATGTTTGAAGCAGTAAGTTTTTAATTGATGTGAGTTATAAATGTCGTAATTACGTGAGCCAACTATCAAATGAACAAAATTACGCGTAAAAATATGCATTAGTCATTTCATAGCTAGTCTCATCGATCTTTTTGTCGTGTGAGTTTAAACTTTTATACTACGTGAGTCATTTACACATTCACTAATGAACACTTTAACAACATATAGTATTTGTTGGATCGTAACGTATTAATTAAGTAAATAATTAGTGAACTAAAAATGTTTTCTGGGCGGCGGAAATAATAGAAATGAAAACAAGGTATTTAGAGGAGAAAACGTACTTTTTGACTGACTAATAAATCGTAGAAAGAAAAACATCCATCTCAAATTCAGAGGATTTCAATAGTTAATTAATGTATTAAGTTTTAATGATTACAATGGAAGTCAAGTTTCCATGTAACTTAGGCATGCATCAACCAAAGTTCAACGAACTAGACTTCTACAACCAGGGGCGGAGCGGGGTGGGGGCCTGTGGGGGCCGGTGACCCCACTGAGGGCCAGGGAGTCGTCGGAATTAGTGGAGAGCCGATTTCCGAAGTTGTGGTGCTCCCGCTGTTATACAATCGAAATTTTAGAGTGAAGCTAGGTTGCTGCGTGCTTGTGTTTTCCAGATCTACTTTCTAAAGGTTGAAGATGGTGTTCTATTATTTAAAAAAATAACGTCCTCATTTAAAACAAAAGAGCAAAACGCATCGTTTCAGTAAGATAAAAATAAAAGGAAAAAGGCAAAATTGCTTGAAATAACACAAACTTTCATTGTAGTTGCTGAAAATAACATAAATTTTACAACAATTTAAAATAAACATAAACTAAATAAGCGTTATTAAAAGTAGCATGTATAAAACCATTTATCATGATAACCGGTAAAAACTATTGGATTTACATTTCAAAATTATAAAAATAAAAAAAAAATTGAAAAAAAAATTAAAACCAAGGGAGAGAAGAATCTCGTTCCCAAATTAAAACCAGAAGACCTAGCGGTGTTATAGAAGGACGGCGACGAATTGAGCTTGTCGTCCCTGTCGCCACAACAACCCCAAACAGTAGATCCACTTCGTCGACGTCCACGCCGGCGATCCAACATCCCTCTGTCATATTCATCAATGACGACCCAATCCGTACATCCCATGGTGTCGGACGAAGACCTAGCGGCGCATCTCGCGTTGACCTACGAAACCGCCATAACAATCGATGACGACGTAGCCGCGCCTCCCGCCATCATAACCGTGGAAAGACCTAGCGGCGTACGAAATCGCAACTGTCGATGTAGATTCGGCATCCGAACTCCAAATGACGGAAGCAATCGGCGGTGAGCGCCGAAGCTCTGTTCATTGACGAATTCACCGACAAAATCGTCCGATTGGAGGGAGAGCAGGCGAATCCGCAGCGCTTCGATGCCGAATTGTGGAGGCCCAGAGACGATTTCGAACTCCAATTGCACGATCCGAAGGTTGCAGAAGAGATAATCGCAATCCCGGACGATGAGTGGCAGGTGACCGGCGACAACTATCACAAGCCGTACGCTATCGGCTCCACGTCTTCGATCGGTGGCAGCGATCTAGCGTTCTTTGAGAATTTCAGATTGGTGGTCGAGGGCAAGAATAAGGCGAAGGTCAATTGGTGTGGCCATCTTGAATTCAAGAAACGCCGTCGTTTTCGAGGTGTTGAAGGCGTTGATTTTGCCGGAGGTTGAGATCAGAAACCGGGTCGGTGGGACTGGGACCAATATCGGCGACGGTTAGGAGAGTGAAGAGACCGATGAAAATTTGATCCGAGATCTAAGGTCGTCGGCGACTATAACAATTTGATGTCAACTTTTTTAATTTTATTTTCTTTTACTTTTATAATGTTAAATTGTAAATTCAGAAAATTTACCGGTTATTATGGTAAGAGGTATCATTGTGCCATTTTTAATAACACCTTCTTTATTTATGTTTATTTTCAATTATTTTAAAGTTTGTGTTATTTTCGGCAACTACAAATATAGTTTGTGTTAATTTAAGTAATTTTGCCAAGGAAAAATGAGATCGAGAAAGGCTGTACACTGTAGTCTGTAGGTCTCTTCCGGCTGACTCTCTGCCTCCCCCTTTGACTGACTTCCATTAAAAAATTATTTAATTAAGTTCTCCATTAATTTAATAAGTTAAATTCAATAGGTGGCTTGGTTTTGGATTTATTTTAGATGTAACTGAGTTGAAATTATGTGATTATATTCTGATTGGAGAGTTGAAAAAATTAGAGAAAATTTGAATTTTGGATTATTGCATTATAGTAATAGTCTCCTTTGTAACTTTTTTATTATTTAAGTTCAATAAAAAAGTACCATTATTATTTCATTTTTTAAAAAATATTTATTATTTTGTGCCTCATTGATGAAATTCTCTGGCTCCGCCACTGTCTACAACATATGTAAACCTAAACAATGAATGAACCACCAACCTGAGTAATTAAACTCTCTCGCGGAATCTTCACCGAAAATACCACAACCTCGTGACAACTCTTAAGTTCTCACTTCTCAATTGTTCGTCATCTTCAACAGCACCTTTTAGCCCTAGCTATCCTAGCCAATTTATAGAGCACCTTTAGAATCTGATCTCAATCACAACTTACCAAAGTATGATGATATTCCATTCTGAAGACCTTACTAAAAATTTGTTATTTTTATCTATTTAGTGAATTAAATCTTTTTTCTAAGAGTTTATGCATTTCCTTTTAGGGTTTTAGTTTTCAAAATCGGTATGCTTATCTTATGCCCTAAGGGGCATAGGATAGAAAGACCGTTAAAGTAATGCAAACATCTTTCCAAATCTTCAACTGCTTGGATATTTTTCATAATCGATCAATCTTCGATTTTATCTCGTATCCTTATCCAAATCCTCCGGATTTGATATCATCTTTAATTTTCACAAATGATCCATGCTTAGTTGTCTAATCTTCTCCGCACTCGTTCGTTCAAGATCTGGTAACTTGCCAAATATAGAAAGTAATATAACTTCCGACAAAGGCTTTCTAGATCGAACCTCGTTCCCTCCATCGTTCTCTCATGACGTTCCATCACTCTTGACGTTGTTCTTGAGATACTTATTTTAAAAAAAACATTAAACCGACAAAGTTTATCATTGTCAAAACTAAGAGAAACTATGAAATAAGTAATGTTCCAACAATTTCCCCCATTTTGATGATGACAAACATATTCAAAAATGCACATCTAGAAACCAGTCGATATAAGACATTTAAAAAAAATTCTACAGGTTCCCCCTAAACGAAATCACCGTTGTTCCTACTTACCAAGTGTAACAACACATTCCCCTTTAGCCAAAGTTTTGTCTGTGTTTCCTTGAATAGAACGTATCTTTGTATTTTTCATAACTTTTCTCTTTTGACTTTATCAAAAGGTTAGTTCAAACAAAGAAGACGTAAATCAATCCATCATACTTAATTGAAACCAATACCATTCATACGAATAAAGAAAGTTATTAATTACATAGAATATTATTTTTCCTGAAGTAGCCGCAGCAAAAGACATCTTAAGAAAACATAAAACAACCTAATCCAACAAATCTTAGAATATATGGGAGAAAGTTGAAAATATATATTAATTAAAATCTGATAATTTACACTTAGAGGATGACTAGCTATACCCGTCGTGTAATGCATAACTCCATGAATTTAATACTTAATTTATTTAATGAATATGATTTTAATTTAATACTTAATTTATTTAATGTTCTATAATTTATTTTAATTTTAGATAAAATCTCTTAGATTTATCGTAATTCGTAGTATATAATAGATAACATCTTTATTTTAGATAGAATTTCTCTTGAATTAATTTATCCTATTTCTATATTATCCTAAAATAATATTAACATATATAAATTTTCAAAATAAAAAATCCTATGTGGAGAAATCTTAGGTGGTTTAGCATGGGAACGACACGTAGAAAAATTCTAGGTGGCGCAATGTGGTGAATTTATTCCTTTCGCCTTTTATATATATACATATATTTGCTAGAATGTGATTCTATATATACTTATTTATTTATTGTAAGATTATCACCTCAGAATTTGCAAACATTTCATTAGAAACCAGTTAGAATATATTTATATATATTTATATAGTGAGTTTGGTTCAAATGAAAAAAAAACTCTTATCCTAAAAAATGATAAAAAAAAATGTATTTTTTCTAGTTTGTAGTGTACTTTTACTACTTTGAAATGCACTTTTTTGCATTTGTATTTTTCGTACTTTGTAATGCACTTTTCGTATTTTTTATAGTACACCTTTCGGATTGCACTTTTTGTATTTTGTAATGTAATTTTCGTACTTTGTAGTGCACTTCTTATTTTTCAGGATACGTGTTTTTTTTTCATTTGAACCAAACTCTATATACATAGTAGCGAGTGCACTTAAAGACATATATGTATTGCACATAGAATGAGTTTTTTTTTTCACAGAATGAGGTTAATTTAGTAAATATAATTAAATACCCAAAAGTAATAAAACCAAAAACTTGAAATAGAGGATCTCCATTGCAACCACGTAGCATATATGAATTACCATCGTAATTAAATAGAAATTGCTATCAATGGCTGTCCCATTAGTTAATGCTCTTAGCTAGGATTAATATATGACAAGCTTGCTTAAGGGTAGGGTTAACGTAAATTCTCCAGCATCATCAGATAAAGGTGAAGAAAGAAAGCGACAGGGTGTTGATGAATGAAGAAGAAGATGCCTAGAAGAATCATAAACGTGGAGGGGTAATCATTTGTGAGCCCCAACCCAAAGTTTTTACCAATTAATCAATTAAAAGCCCAGCAATAAAAAGATCCGACCACAAAGAAAGTGTGCTCAGCTCGACGGACCACGATAATCATTCTCCGCCTGCAATAATATGAAACATGCACTTGCGATTACTTATATAGTTATATGTCCATGGATTATTATTCAAAAGCTCACGCTTAACTTATACTACTGTATTGTATAGTGCTAGGGTTGTTCACTGTTTGGTTCGGTTTTAATCGAACAAAAAAACAAACTCAACCAATTTAATTTGATCGGTTATTATATTTTTATGTTTGGTTTTGATCGGTTTGGGCAACCGAATAGTTTTATCCTAAAACAAAACGACATGGTGGTTACTCCAAAGTTTCCAATTAGAGCCTTTGCATTAGTAAATTTTGATATGAATTTTTTATTTTAATTTTTTATGTTTGGTTTTTTTATTAGAGTCGCCACAAGTACTTTCCAATTAGAGCATTTACATTAGTGAATTTTGATATGAATTTCTTCTTTAAACTTTTTATGTTTGGTTTTTGGATTAGGGTTGCCAATTAGAGCGTTTGCATTAGTGAATTTTGATATGAATTTCTTCTTTTAACTTTTTATGTTTGGTTTTTGAATTAGGGTCGCCACAAGTACTATTTAGGCTCGTCTAAAACATCCTCTAGGGATGAAAATTGGTTACTAACCATTTCTAGAGAAGAATGAGCAAACCGCCACCTATAAGTTCGACACGGTAACCTCAGGATACCTACCCCAAAGACCTAACCATTGAACCAGATGCTCGAAGGCATTTAATAAGATTTTATCTTCTATATCCATGAGCTTTAAAATTTTAGTTATAAGGTTTTTTAATAAAATCATCTCCACTTAAATTTGCTTTTTAAATTGAAATGTGAGTACTTTAGGTAAGAGTTTAAAAACTTCTTCCTAAATAGTCCCCGTTTATATTAGTATTTTATTATAGAAACAGTAAATTGTCTAGTGTCATCCCAAATATCATCATCTTCTCTTGACATTTGGCAAGATTGTGTCCACATGACAAATGCTCATGCAGTTGCCACTTGAGTGTAGGGTTGTCCAACGAGTCAACATTACCTGACCCAAACTTGTTCTACGAGTTATGGGTCGACCCGACGACCCGTAAAAAATAAAATTGACTTGGGTTGGCGCCGGAAGGCTGACCGCGGGCGCGAGCTGAGGGACAGGTGCCGCGGTCGCGGGGACAGGAGCCGCGGGGGCATGGGCCGGGGTCGCGGGGCTAGGGTTTCGCGGCGGTTCGTTCGCATCGTCCAAAGGAATTTTGAGGATAGAAAAAAGCTGATCTATCCGACGACGTTGAACCTCTTGTTCCCGACGAGATTGACGGATCTCTAACGTCAGACTTTGGAGGAGTTCCCAGATATCCCGGAGATCCGCGTCTTTGGACATAGTAAATGCGATGTTAAAGAATGAAAGCACCAGTTGATACAGGTTATTGCTAACATGTACAATTTCGTAACCAAATTGAATGAGAAGGGTAGAATGGCCAGGCGGCCGGAGGTGAAGAGTGACGATAGAATGGTGAAAGGCATGGCGGCCCGAGGGGAAGAAACAAACGAGATTGAGGAGGAGAAGATAAGAGATTAGGGCAATTATGATATCTGATTGATTTTCCATAGCAAACAATACATGGATATATATATAATAATAAAACCCTAATTGCTAAAATATTAAAAAAGATACTCTTCCTAATAAGATAAACTCAAATCTCTTAAAAGTAAATAATAATATTCTTAATATAATCCTAATATAATTATCCTAAGCGTATCAGAGACCAACCCAAGCACAAGAAGCTGGTATAGGTCTAAATCGTGAGCTTTGATACCATATTAGCATATGGGCTGATACACTAAGGGTCATACACTGATACACATACACGTAAGACCAATACCTAAATTCAATAGAGTTATATCCTAAAATCAATTAACAACATGAGAAGTATTTCATCAATCTTAATTATATACTAGTTTATTTTAGTTTCAACTCTTCCATGTGAGAAATCCATATTTCAATAGTTGAATTCCAAAGTTTCAATGTCTCTCATCTTCCCACATCCCAAACAAGACCGCTAGTCTCCCCAACCCTTTTCGATACTACAACCTGGCGAGCCCTAAATCTCCTTTTGTGCAAAATCGACTCATATTGATCTTGGTGGTTTCTAATTGCCGAGCAGAACAGTGTCGCCACCCCACCTTCTTAAACCATCTTCCAAAGGCACGACATTGCTTTCATAATCACTTTAATGACCAATTCGTCGACAACGCCAATGTTAATAAAAAAATAGATAAGTTTAAATTTGAACAACATCTTGAGCGAAATCGGGCTTGATTTGAAAAGCATCAATTTGATGAATGCTCAAAGCGGTCTCCACCGATTAAACAAAGCTTCAACATCTCCATTTCATACTCCATTTCATACTTCAAGATGTCGAAGGCCTTTTGTTCTTCTCGACATCAATTATTTTAGTACAATTTTTTTATTCTTTAAAATAAACAGTTTGAGAGGGTTCAATTATCTAAAATGAATTTCTAGATCAAGTTCATAACAAGGAGAAAAATCTTATTTGTTTATAATTAGGTATGATCATTAAATAAAAAAGTACAAATGGCTTATTTTTTCTAGTTTTTGGTCAACTCAAGTCAACACCCTCTTCTATCATTCATTGGATTCAATTCGTCGGTTCAAAACTCAACCAATCTAACCGGCAAAATCCAAACCGAACTTATTGAATTCGGCTTGGTTTCCAAAAATGGAATATTCAATTTTCAGATTGATTCAGCTTTGTCTACTTGGTTCGGTTTTAAACCCTTTCAACCCATGAACACGCCTAGGACTGACTACTACTATTACTACTACTCTCGAGCCTCGACTATAGATAGGGAAGCAAAATACAAGCCAAAGAACCATCCAAGAAAATTTATTTCTGTTACAATATTATAAGATACGGCCCAGCCCAAGAAACACTTGTAAAAGGGGTAGTGAATTTTGGGTTGGCTGGCACGTCGATAGATAGCCCAACGGATACGTCTCTGCTCATATCTTGAAATGACAATTTTGGTTTCCAAAAATGGAATATTCAATTTACAGTTTTAGCTTAAGATGTTGTACAAGTCACCTGCCTGAGATGGCCAATTTGTGCTATATGACTCCCTCTCAACCATCAAAATATGAATTGTATGCTTTGTCCCCGCAGCAGCAAATAAACAAGCTTGTAAAATTACAAAACTGATGTGTAGACTATAATTACAGCGTACGTAAGCAGAGTTATCACAAAGAATGATACTGATAGAATAAGGAAATAATGGAATCCATTTCAAGCCAAACATATACTTATTTGATATCATTGACCTGTATATGAATAAAACGAGTAATATTTCACATAAGGCCGGCCAGTCAATAACAGCATATATATGTCATTGACCAATAAAATGACGTTACGCAAGAAAACCATCTAAGTATCTAAGGGTTAAATATGGATTTGGTCCTCAACGTTTGTGCTTTGTTCTATATTAGTCCTCAACCTTTATTGTTTTCCAAATAAGTCCCCAACCTAATGGTTATTATTTCAGAAGTTATCCTTTCTTCAAATGAGTGCTGAGGTGGATGAAATATATAATATAATGAATGCTGAGGTGGATAATTTATCAAGCACAGAGAAGAGATTTCAATTAGGGACAATTTTTTTGAGATTGAAAAGTTAGGGTTTTTCAGTTGGCTGTCAACCGATCTCCCGATCATATCTTCTACTCTTATTCACAACGCCTTCTACACCGATTCCAGATTCGGCACCATCGTCTTCCCCTTCGACCTCTCCTTCCTCCAACAAGTCCCATGCTCCTCCTCAGTCACACCTCTGCTCTTCCTCCGTTCTCCACCGACCGCCTCAGCTCCCTCCACCATTATAGATCTGGAATCCCTCTGCCCTCCTGTGACCTGTCGTTCTCTTTGAAAGTTCAAAATTCAAATGCAATGGACTGGATTTGTATATTTGGTGGGGTTTAGGTTAGCTATTGAATTTCGAGAAATTTGCTCATGAATCATGAGAGCCTGAGAGGTATCGTATGCTGTTCATGTTGGTCATTGCTTTCAATTTCTGTTGGTTCAAGAGGGATTGAATGTGCAGAGTTTAATTTTCTTTTTGCAAATGTGTTTTTTATTTTATGTTTCTAAAACAAAAATCCAAGTCATAGGTGTGTTTTAAAAATAAAAAGCCATTTATGACAAGTCATCAACCACGTCATACTATTAACCATTAACTCTTAAATAAGGACCAATTTTTTGAAAGGAATTGCATTTTTTTTTTTTGAAAGGAATTGGGACTAATATGGAACAAAGCACATACGTTAGGGACCAAACTCATAATTAACCCAATTATCTAACCATGATTCTTAAATATTGACAAATCTAAAGCGGGATTTGTGGTGTGATTTTTGGACAGCCCACAATCAACGTGATAGATAATGTCCATAATATATATTATCACGATCAAGTCGACGATCACATCAACCTGGATCATAATCGATCTATTTTAATCATGTATCGCTTTCGCATGGGATTTGCTTGCAAAAGCAAAATATTGCTTCAAACCTGACAACCTCTTATGAGTTATGTCCTATCGGCAATTGCCTATAGGTGATATTATATTGCTTTCAAATTTGCACCAGCGACTTTCATAATTCATATCCATCGGCAATTGCCTAACAAAACGTGGTGTCTAATACGGAGTATTTTATACTCCCTCCGTTTCGCATTTCAGGGATTTTTAGAACTTTGCACATATATTAAAGACAAATTCAAATTAGAATTGAAGAGATTTTATTTTTTTTTACAAAATTAATATGAGATTAAATCATACTCCCTATTTTCTTTTTTTACTTGTCTTTCTAACCTCAATTTTTTTTTTCAAAATTTGTCCATTCAGAATTTTTATGTAATTAATATATTGGAAAATGTTTATATTTACTTTTTTTTCTCTCTATCTAATGGCTATAAAAGGTAGTTAATAATTAATTGATGATTACGTTTAAAAAATTTTAAATTTTCAATGATATTTTTTAAATTTTCAATGAGTTTCTTAAGATATGTGAAAAAATCTAAAAGGACAAGTAGAATAGAACGGAGGGAGTATAGTATCACCTAATGTGTGACATGTTTTAATATTTATAAGTACATTGGAACTAGAAATATATTAATAATTAATTAAATGTTATTTAATTAATTAAAAAGAGACTTATAATTTGAAAATTTATTTGAATCTTAAAAGCCCCTAAATTGTGAAACGGATGTAGTAATATATTTTTAATAAGTTATTATTACTATATACTAAAACAGAGATTAAAATAATATTTAAAACGGGTTCATATTATCATCTTTTTCAAATTAATCAGATTAGTTAAAAAGTAATTGGATTATTTTTAATTAGTTAAATTTAAAATCAATCTAATTGTTTAACATTTAATGAGATTAATCAGTTATCTGACCCGAAATCTTAAAGTTACATTATATTTTTAAAATATTAATAATAGTAAAATGTTTATTTTAATTATATTTTTGAATTTAAATATTACATCAAATATTTAGACCCTAAAATAATTAAACTACAAAAATTATTATTTGAGATATGATCTTAATCGAAATTCGGCTCACTCAAAATCTGATCCACTTGTAATCCGACAAACTCAAAACCCGACTTATCCAAAATCATTGATCCAAAAAATAAATAACCTGACCAATTACCCAAAAATCTGACTTTGTCTGATTAATTACGCACCCGATCCAAAATAGTCCAATCTGATTGTCAAAATTTTCGAATTTGACACGAATCTGAAAGTACCTGAAACTGAAATGACCTGACCTAAACTCAACCTGACCCATCGATAGACACCCCTAGTCATAAACATACATTAAAAAACTTTTTTTTTTATTATATTGTCTTTTGTTACGCTTCATAATATAGTAGACTCTGTTTTTGGGCTCATTTTAATCTCGTTTGCTAATAGTGTACAAAATAAGACAGCTAGATTTGTATCTTCAATGAGTAAAGAATTAATTATTCAATATCCACCGATCGATGCACTTCTTGTCCATAACTACGCAAGTTTGATTAGATATGCCAAGCAATTTGGCTTATAAATTATAGTTTGCCCATCGATTTTCGTCCCCTGGTCTATACCTAATAGCATTTGTATATACTAGTTGAACCCGTCGTGCCTTGCACGACTATGTCTTTACATTTTTTTAGATACATTATAAAAGATATTAATAAATAAAATATAATATAAAATTTAATGTAAGTAATTTATTGCCTATAATATGTATAAGAATTATTTTGTTTTTGAAATCAAATTAAACAAATCAAATCTAGATTATTAAGTTTAAAATTGAAGATAAACATAGATTATTCAGATAAAATAATCTACATTGCTCTTTTTCCTTGACAATATTTCATAACCAGGTTTAAATTGTTATACTCGTTGTGTCGTGCATGACTATATGAATTTAATACTTAATTTATTTAATGAATAGTATTTTAATTAAATACAAAAAAAAATAACGTATTTATTAAAAAATTATTAAGTTGAGCCAATATAATGTGAGGTACAACTAAAGTTGTTAAAGTGAGTCCAATATAAGTTTAATAAATTAATGATAATTTATTTATGAAAAAGTATAAATAAAAATTATTTTAATTAGAATCATTAAAATTTATAATTAAATAGCTAAAAAATAATTTAAATTCTATAATTTTTTAATCAAATTAAATTCTTTATTTTCAATAAAAAGTTAAAAACATATTTAATAAGAAAAAAATATGAATGAATATAGAATTTCTTTAAAGATAAAAAAACTTTTATATTAACATAAATAATCCAAAAAGGAAATTAAGGAAACGATAATATAATTTTTTTATATAAAAATTTAATTTAGGCAAGTAGTTATATAAATATTAAAATTTCTATTTTTTTATATAAATTGTATTTATAATAATTTTTTAATCTTTTATATAAATCTTTTAAATAAATAGATAAAATGATAAAGATAAAATAATTTTTTTAATTTTTAATTAAAATTCGAATTAATTTTTTCCAAATATAAAATATAGTGTGTAATTTTAGTTTTTGATAGAAAAAATTAATATTAAAAATATCTTCCTACCTTATTATGATAGCAATCTATCATTATATATTAAAAAACATTATGTTTTATTTTTCCTTTCTTTTAATTTTTTATTAAATATATTAGAATTTTGGTTTTTATAAAATTTAGATAGATTTTTAGAAAATTTAAAAGAAAAATTATAAATAATAAGAATACAAAATTACTTTTTAAATATAAGGTGGGGTCAGAATTGTTCTAGTGGCTCGAAAAGCTTTGGATTTAATATATAGTTACAGATATATAGATGGATGTTTCAAAGGTATTATCATTTATATCGATATTTTTATTTGAAAGATATATATGTGACCACATGTACATATTTTTCTTATATTTTTGTAATTTATCTTTTACAAATATGATAAATATAATGTCCTTCTTTATCTATATTGGTAAAATATACTAATATTATTTTATCTTTATGATTATTTGGAGATAGATTTTTACAAATATTATTTTATCTTTATGTTTATTTGGAGATAACGTTTTTGCTTAATTAACTATAAAAAACTATTATTTTAATAAAGGTGTAATGTGGCGCAATGTGGTGAGAGAAATTGTTTCGACTTTAGTTATTATAAATAAATTTAATTTAGGCAATTAATTATATAAATATTTTTAATTTTTTATCTAAATTTGATTTAACATAATTTTTTTAATCTTTTACATAAATCTTTTACATAAACATATAAAAGGATAAATATAAATTAATTTTGTTTAATTTTTAACTAAAATTCGAATTAAAATTTTCCAAATATTAAATATAGTGGAATGTTAGTTTTAGATAGAAAAAATTAATAGTAAAAATATTTTCCTACCTTATTATGATAACAGAGTTTGGTTCAAATGAAACAAACTCTTATCCTAAAACGAACTCTTATCCTAAAACGAATGCACTTTTCATAGTTAGTAATGAACTTTTCATATAAAAGTGCATTGAAAAGTACAAAAAGTGCATTACGAAAAAGTGCACTAAATTTTTTTTGAAAAGTGCACTAAAAAGTACGAAAAGTACAAATGCGAAAAAATGCACTCTAAAGTATGAAAAGTGCACTACTAACTACAAAAAGTGCATTCGTTTTAGGATAAGAGTTCGTTGTAGGATAAGAGTTTGTTTCATTTGAACCAAACTCTATGATAACAATCTATCATTCTATATTAAAAAAACTTATTTCTTATTTTTCCTTTCTTTTAATTTTTTTATTAAATATATTAGAACGTTGGTTTATAGATTTTTGGAAAATTTAAAAAAAATTATAAATAATAAGAATACAAAATTACTTTTTAAATATAAGGTGGTGCCAGAATTGTTTTGGTAGCTCGGAAAGGTTCGGATTTAATATATAGTTATAGATATATAGATAGATATTTCAAAGATATTATCATTTATAGGGATATTTTTATTTCAAAGATACATATGTGACCACATGTACATGTTTTTCTTATATTTTTTAATTTATCTTTTACAAATATGATAAATATAATGCCCTTTTTTATCTATATTGGTAAAATATACTAATATTATTTTTATTTTTATGTTTATTTGGAGATAAATTTTTACAAATATTGTTCTATCTTTATGTTTACTTGGAGATAACTTTTTTGCTTAATTAACTATAAAAAATTATTATTTTAATAAAAGGGTGATGTGGCGCAACGTGGTGGCAGAAATTATTCCGACTTTAGTTATTAGTAATAGATATATTGATTCTAAGCGGGGAAGATCATCTACCTAGATGGTTCAGATGGACTATTATGCAAACTAAAAAACTTAAATGAATTAAGACCTAACTATGTGAAATTAATTTACGTCACACCATGGAGCAAAAAAAACATATTTGTCAATTTATATATATATATTTTTTTAAATTTTAGTAAATAAGACTCGAAATATATTTTAATTTTCAAATAACAAAGAAAATAGGTACATATAATTATAAATATGGTTAGAATTTTTTTTTTGTCGAAAAATATGGTAAGAATTTCTTACCTACAATAATATCAATTTTGCTTGATTTATAAAATCGAAATTACCTTGTTCGAAATTGTGATTTTCATCAATTTATCTGTATTCAAATCATCTTATTAGTTTGTACAATTTAGTTGTTTTGAGGACTAACAATGATTTGTAAAACATTCATACGGTTAAATAAAAAAGCTAAAATCCGAAAATATAACCAATAAATCTTAGAAAAAAAATTAAGTATATCTTAAATAAAAGATTCACCAAATCTTTTCAAATTTTGATCTGTACATATAAAAATCCATTACAATTTAACCAAAATAAAGTGAAGTACCACATAATAATGAAATTTGGTATGAGTCACTATTATTATAAAAAAACAAAAGCTATGAGTAGATAAAAAATGAGTAATCTTATTAGTTTTATTGTATTTCAAATATTGACCTATTTTTAGAAGACTTAATATTTTATTTGTATAATTTGGAAAAAAATATCTTCTTCCATATACGTAATCTCGAAATAAATTTATATGGTATTTTTAGAAAAAAAAAATTACGACAATTTTTATATGGTAATTTTAGTTTTTTAATAAAAATATTTTTATTATGTGTAAATGACATGGCAAATATATTAATAGAATAAGTTTATATGATATTTTTAGAAAAAAAAGAAAAATTATGTTATTTAATATGGTAATGACATGTGGCAAAAGCTGAGATGGCGTAATTTCGGAACGACATGTGGCAAAATCCTAGGTGGCGCATTGTGGTGGCTCCAAACCTTATTGCTTTTATATATATAGTAGATTATTTTGTAACCTAACTTACTCCACAAGGAGTTATATCCTGTATATTGTGATTAATAAGATTAGTAATCTTAAGGGGAATTCCATTCTAGTATGGTATCATGAGACCTAGTCCTTCCTTGACCTAATCTCAGCCGCCACCCCTCTCTCTCATCTGCGACGCTGCTCCGCCTCGCTCTTCCCTCTCGGCGCCGGCGCTCTATCCCTGCCCTCACCCACCGCTCGATCCTTGAGATCGGGTGCTGACTTCCGCTTGCCGATCTCCCTCGGCGTCACTCACCCACACAAATCAACCTCTCGTTATGGCAAATCCCGGTGACAAACCCGCTGATGGCGGTTTGCCTAAAGACAAAGATCCGATCATCACTGACACCCTCAACTCTGCCTCGTCTTCTTCCGGCGCTTCCCAGGTGTCGTTTCATTCCACCCTAACAGTTTCTAATATCAAGAATAAAATTCCTCTCACTCTTGATGTTACGAACACCAAATACAACTCGTGGGCAGAATTGTTTAAAGTTACTGCTCGGGCTCATCGGGCTCTTGATCATATTGATGCATCTATCCCGCGTCCTGCTGATATTGACGACGCCTTATGGGATCAACTTGATGCTGTAATCCTTCAATGGATATATGTGACGATCTCATCGGACTTGCTTCTCACTATCCTCGCATCGGACGCTACTGCTCTCTCCGCTTGGAATAAACTGAAAGATATATTTCAGGATAACAAGGCATCCCAGGTTGTTTATCTTCAACACGAATTCAACAGATGTCGACTGGAATCATTCCCGAATGTGTCCGCATATTGTCAACAACTGAAGGAGTTATCAAATCAGTTGAAAAATGTGGATGCACCGCTATTTGATCATCAAATGGTCATCAAACTCATATCCGGACTGAATATCGAGTATGATATTGTTGCTGGCATAATTCAACAAACCATTTCGTTGCCTGACTTCGCTTGGGCACGTTCCATGGTTCTTTTGGAGGAGACAAGGTGTGAAAATCAAGACGCATCACTGGCCGATGCCAAGGCTCTCACGACTGCCTCGGTACCAAACCACTCGAACTCGGTATCGACCCCAAGTACCTCAGCCAGCGCAGCAACCCCCGCACCAGTCACCGCACCAACACGATCCCAACAATGGTGGCGGGTGCAGGGCAAACAACCGCGCCGTGGCCGCGGGCGTGGACGTGGCCGTTGTCGAAGCAACAACGGCAACGCACTCCAGTTTCAGCGTACGCCATTTGGGTGGATGCCAATGTCGGGTTTTCAGCAACAAGATCAACGGCCCGCTTAGCCATTCTCTGCTTGGAATCAAGCCCCATGTCCATACCCTTTTATGCCATCTCTAGGGATTCTTGGCTCGGCTCCTCGGAATCAAGTCCCGCAAGCCAACATTGTCTTTTACAATCCTTCGGGTTACATGCCAAGGTCGGATTTGGTTAATGCTTTCAATACCATGACTTTGTATCCACCCGACAACACTTGGTACATGGATATAGGAGCTTCTTCTCACGTGGCCAACAACCAAGGTATTCTTTCTTCCCTTACTTCTAAGAGTAATTTTAATTCGATTATTGTTGGAAATGGACATTGCATACCAACTTTGGGTTACGGAAATGCCCTTTTATCCACACCCAACAGCCCGCTCCACCTTAAAAATGTCCTCCTTGCCCCTAACCTTGTCGAAAACCTTGTATTTGTTTGTCAATTTACTACCGATAATAATGTTTCTGTTGAATTTGACCCAAATGGTTCTTCTGTGAAGGATCTAATCACGGGAACACCTCGAATGAGATGCACTAGCTCCGATGAGTTCTACCATGTCACCACCAACTCCAATCATGTCTCCATGTCTGCCATCACCTCTCCAGTCTGGCATGCTCGTTGTGGACATCCGGACGCTCCTGTTTTTGACATTCTTAGGAAATCTGCTTTGTCTAGTTGCAATAAATTGTATGATTCCTCTAATTGTCATGCGTGTTAGTTAGGGAAACATACTCGTCTTCCTTTTGTTCCATTCTAAAACTATTACTGTTATGCCATTTCAAATTATCCATAGTGATTTATGGACATCTCCTGTTTTGAGTTCCGGTGGTCATAAGTTCTATCTTGTGTTTGTTGATGATTACTCAAATTTCTTATGGGTATATCCACTTAAATACAAATCCCAAGTTTATGCTCACTTTGTTCAATTTCACATACATTCAAACTCAATTCAATTGCTCTATAAAATCTTTTCAACGTGACAATGGTCGATAATTTGAAAACTCGAATTTTCGGTCATATTTCCTTCAAAACGACATTTCATTTTGGTTCTCTTGTCCCCACACTTCCTCACAAAACGGTAAAGCTGAACGCAACATACGCACCATTAATAATATGATGCGCACTTTTCTTGCTCATGCGTTAGTTCCACCACAGTTTTGACCCTTTGCCTTAACCGTTGCCTCTTATCTCCTCAACATTCTACCCTCCCCTAATCTAAATAAGCTTAGTCCCACACAATTGCTTTTATGACCATCTTCGTGTCTTTGGGTGCTTATTCTATCCTAACTTGTCTTCCCAAGTTCTTAATAAACTTCAACCATGCTCCACCCCATGTGTGTTTCTTGGTTACCCTAAAAACCATAGAGGATACCTTTGTCTCGACCTCTCCACAAACAAATTCATCATGTCTCGCCATGTCACATTGATGAGACTGTTTTTCCTTTCCGAACACATACCACATGTCATCTTCCTATAATTTTTTAGACTCTACTGAGTCCATTTCTCCACTTATTTTTCCTTTCTTTTTGGGCTCGTCGGCCGCTATGCATCTCTCCCCTGCTAGCCCCTCGGTACCGAACATCACCCCAACGGTACCGACCCCCTCTAGTCCCTCGTTACCAACCTCACAAACATCGGTACCGACCCCTGCTAGCCCCTCGGTACCGACCCCACCACCATCGGTACCGATATCTGCCCCGCCACCATCGTCCATTAATCATCATCCCATGACCACTCGTGCCTAAGCCGGCATATTAGGCCTCGCCAACTTTTTGATCTCCATGTCACAACCTCCAAAAATCTCAGCCTTTCACCTATACCCGTCTCATACAACACTTCCCTCCAAGACCCAAATTGCTATGTCGCCATGACCGAATAGTTTCGAGCTCTTATTAGTAATGGGACTTGGGTGTTGGTTCCAAGGTCATCTGAAGTCAATGTTGTGAGGTGTATGTGGCTTTTTCGACACTAGTTTCGTGTTGATGGTTCTCTTGAACGGTATAAGGCTCGTCTTGTTGCTAATGGCCGATCTCAGGAAGTTGGGTTTGATTGTGATGAGACGTTTAGCCTGGTGGTTAAACCGGTTACTATTCGGACCGTTCTACACTTGGTTGTCTCACGTTCTTGGCCTATTCATCAGCTTGATGTCAAGAACGCATTTCTTCATGGACACCTTCAAGAGACAGTTTATATGTTTTAGCCTCCGATTTTTGTGGATCCTACGCGGCCAAAGCACGTGTGCCTCTTGAAGAAATCGTTGTATGGCCTTAAACAACCCCACCCAGGTTTGGTATCAGCGTTTGCTTCATTCCTGTACAGGATTGGTTGCACGGCAAGCCAATGTGACACGTCTCTTTTTATTCTTCATCGGGGTCAGTCTACCGCCTATCTTCTTCTCTATGTGGATGACATTATTTTGACTGCTTCGTCTGAGTCTCTTCAATAGGATATTATCCCTCTACTAGGTCGAGAGTTTGCCTTGATAGATTTGGGTCCCCTATCTTATTTCTTGGGTGTGTGTGCCAAACGAACTTCCTCCGGTCTATTTTTGTCTCAGGACAAGTATCCTCGGGAGATTGTAGAGCATGCTGGCATGACTTCCTGTAATCCGGCCATTACTCCAGTTGATACCGGCACCAAACTTGGTGCGAATACTGGTCCTCCGGTGGCCGACCCCACTCTTTACAGGAGCCTTGCTGGGGCGTTACAATATTTGACTTTCACTCATCTTGACATTACTACGCTGTTCAGCAGATTTGTCTCTTTATGCACGATCCGCTTGAGCGTCACTTTTCTGCACTTAAGCGTATTATCCGTTATGTGCATGGCACCACATCGCTTGGGATCACCATTCAGGCTTCATCATCCTCTTCAATGGTTGCGTATACTTATGCTGACTGGGCTGGTTGTCCGGACACTCGTCGTTCTACCTCGGGCTATTGTGTCTTTCTTAATGACACACTAATCTCGTGGCATGTTGAGCGTCAGTCCGTCATCTCTCGTTCTAATGCTGAAGCCGAATATCGGGGCGTTGCCAATGTTGTTGTCGAGTGTTGATGGCTTCACAATCTTCTGTTAGAGCTTCATTGTCCTCTATCTTGTGTATCGTTGGTTTAGACAGATAATGTCTCTACAACATATCTGGCTAACAATCCGGTACAACATCAGCGTAACAAGCATATTGAGCTGGATATACATTTTGTTCGGGAGAAGGTTGCACTTGGGCATGTTCGTGTTTTACACGTCCCGTTTTCATTTCAGTATGCCAATATTTTTACCAAGGGTTTGCCTCGTTAGTTATTTCTTGATTTTAGGGCCAGTCTTACTGTTAGATTATCCCCAGTTTTGTCTGCGGGGGTGTAATAGCCTTTGTATATATTATATTGTAACCTAAATTGCTCCACAAGGAGTTGTACCCTATATATTGTGATTAATGAGATTGGCAACCCTAAGAGAGATTTTATCCATTCTATTAATAACATTGGCTTTTATATTGTTTTAAAAGAAAAAGATTAGGGCGGCCACTAACAGGGTAACGATCTTCCTATAGCATCCTCAAGGATGAGTTTCCGAAGAACCGGATCAACCGTAAGTAGAATGGAGGAGACACAACGAAAATAAGTAGCAATGTAGTCCGCCACCAAATTACAATCCCGAACGGCATGGGAAATACTCCAACACCGAAATCGGGCAATCAAGCAGCGAATATTCGCTCGTAACATATCGATCTCCCACGGACAGCGCCAATCACCAAAAACGGCTTTGACCAGCTGCAAGTTGTCGCCTTGATTCTGGATCTGGGAAATGCCATGTTGGGTGGTCTCCAAAATTCGATGTCTTAAGGCAATGGTATCGGATATCAAAACAGACTGATAACCAATCAGTCCTCCGTAACATGGATGGGTTCACCATTACAATCCCTAAGGATAAACCCGAATGAAGCCACCCCGTCAGCATTAACTACACCATCAAAATTAAGTTTAGTAAAATTTGTTGTAGGCTTTTTCCAGTTTGCACATTTTCGCATGTGCTTAATGTTTTGACCGCCAATTTGTGTTCTGTTGTCGTCGTTCTTGTTAGCATTGTGCCATTCCCTTATTTTGTTACGAATAAATTCACAGATGTTGTCTTGGTGGTCTGTTAGTCTGGTACCGTTTGGTTCAAAAACAACTTTGTTTTTGAAGAACCAGATGCTCCTTCAGGAGCAAATAAGGTCCTTCAATTCAGCAATGGATGACATTGCCCTTATTTCATCGAGGATTTGGTATGGTTTTTTCTCTTCTAGGTTAATGTGCTTAACAATCCATGCAATTTTAGGGTTGATTGCGTTAAGAGTAGTTTTTGTGCGGGTGCATTCTAGAAGGATGTGGTTGATGTCCTCATTGGGCTTGTTACACGCTACACACCCCTGTACAACCTGGATGTGGTTAGCAATAAGACAACATTTTGAGGGAAGCCTGTTCCGAGCAATCTACTATATGAAGTTTTTTTATTTTTGGTGGAACATATATTTAGCTTACAAATCCAGTTTAGGTTAACTTGAGGTTCTCCCTTGTTCTTGTGGAGCCACTGCATGATAGAATGAGTAGATCAAGTACCACCCATTCTTACTTGGTTGCCAGTACAATTTTTCTGTAATTTTATTCAGCGTAGTAAGGGTTTGGGTCACATGAATTGTCCATTCTTACTTGGCTGGACTCCTCAAGGTTACTTGGCTGGACTCCTCAAGGTTAAGAACCTACTGAAGCTCGTCGAGGTCCCATGAATTGTCCTCTAAGAGGAAGTCAGCAACATGATCCTCCAAGTTCGTGTTATTACCAGCGTTTTCTTTTGGAGTGAGACAACCGGAGCCAGTTTAGTTGTCTTTCCAGAATCAGATGGTTTTGCCATCACCGACCTGCCAGACAAGCCCCTTGATTAAGAGGGCTTTGAGGGTCATTAGTTTGGACCATTGCCACGATTATTTTGTTTCTTCTAATAGTTAAGCAGATTGTCGGATTTCAGATTTTTTTCTGTGACAATTCTAACCCAGATGTTGTCTCGTTCAGCTATAATTTTCCAAAGAAGTTTCATTTGGAGCGCTTGGTTCATGTCTTTCGCCTTGGCAATCCCGAGTCCTGCCCGGGAGGGCGGTTGACAAATCGAGTTCCAACTTATCAACGGTTTGTAGTTCCTCTATTTGTTCCAAAAGAAATTTTTATTGATTTGATCAAGCTCTTTTAGGGTGGTCTTTGATAGTAAGAATGATTGCATGAGGTAATTTGGTTGTGCCGACAGATTTGCCTTTCTTATTTAATGTGAGTCATTCAATTTTCTGATCAGGACGGTTGAAAAACGCCTCTCAACATAAGTAGAGTTTTACAAACAATCATTTTCCTATTATATTTATTAGGTTATTATAATTAAATTTAATGTTTTTAATTGGTGAATATTTTTTTTTTTTTAGAGTTGGAAAAAATTAGGCCGAGCAACATCAGCATATCGCATCCTTTCGGATGAGGACATGAAGTCCTGAGTGTGTCTGAATTTGATTTGCACTACACGAATGTCGTAGTCCCGCAATCAAATCAGCAACCATATTACAGTCACGAGGTATATGTGAGAATTTAACGACCTCAAACGACTGTAGTAACGCAAGTGTATCTGAGATTAGCATTTCAATTTGCCATGGACATGATCTACTTTCCTGTAAAGCTTGTATAACAATTAGACTGTCTCCTTCTGTCTTGATCTTACGCAAGAATATATTTATATACATATGTCTCGTGTATACACAAAATAAATAATATTTTTTAAAAAAATTGAACAATATAAAACCGCGACCTATATAACTCGGAAAACAGATTGAAAAATCAATAACGCTGCTGAGTTGTCCAGTTTATAAAAACGTGACATCTCTCTGAATAGTTCTCGCGCTTTGCCTTCCAAATTCCGCCTGCATCCAACTCAAAATTCGTCCAGGACAGACAAAGGGCCGTTGTGCCGATTAAATTTGCTGGCGCCTGGCGTCGCCACCTGAGCCGCGTTTCCCGATTGATCTAGAAGAATGGTCGATCAGTACACCGTTGGAGCGATCATCGCTTCGGCGTTTGCCGTGGCGTTCCTGTGGAATTTCTTGGTCCGAAGAGGAAACAAGGATTTGTCGGAGATTGGAGAACACGGCTTGGACAAAACGACAACGAGCGGTGGAGAATGCAGATCCAACGATGGCGGAAGCGGAGCTGACGTCATCATAGTTGGAGCCGGTGTTGCCGGTTCCGCACTTGCTCACACCTTGGGGAAGGTCAGTGATTTCATTCTGTTGGATAAACCGGGACTTCCGATTTTGATTTTACTATTCCACGAATACACAGTCCGTTTTTTTCGCTTTTCTCCGAATCAATTTGTTTTGATTATTCTATGATGCACGGGTGCCATTGACATTTGGAAGAAAGAGATACAGTTACCTCAATTTGTTGCCTGTTTGAGATTTTAATATCCGTGTTCGCGAATGCGTTTACCAAGTGATTTTATACAGCAGACAATCTTGATTTGGTTTTTCTCGATTAGATGTAGAAAATCCAATTCATAATTGAACTTGGATCGGGAATTTATTCGATTCATTGTAGAGATTAGCTTTTCCAGTATTAAAGGAACTGTCTTATTGCACTTTATGATATCATCTCTAATTGTGGCCATGGTTGAACGTGTAATCATGAGTCAACTCTTTTTTCCCCATCTGTCTTGTTTCTTTTCCTCCTCTAATCTTGCTCTCATATATGGTATATTTCCAGTGAAATTTATTGGCGTTGTATGTTGAAATCTTGCTAATCTGATTTTGCTGGTATGTGAGTGACTAAATTGGTAATTACAATTGCAGGATGGGCGGCGGGTCCATATAATTGAAAGGGATTTGACAGAACCTGATAGAATAGTTGGCGAACTTCTCCAACCAGGAGGATACCTCAAGTTGGTTGAGCTGGGACTTGAAGGTCAGAACAAAAAGTTATTGATTAAGAGACCTAGTTTTATGCTCACATTAGCTGTATAAAAATGCATTACAACTCAGTACTTGTCTTTCTGATTGACAGACTGTGTGGAGGAAATTGATTCTCAAAAGGTGTTTGGATATGCTCTTTTCAAGGATGGAAAAAATACCACACTTTCGTATCCTCTGGAAAAATTCCACGCAGATGTCTCTGGCAGGGGATTTCACAATGGCCGATTTATCCAGAGGATGAGAGAAAAAGCTGCATCTCTTCCAAAGTACTGTTTCACTATTTTGTTATTCCATTGAATTATCTGCATTACATGCTCGTAGTAGTCATATTAACTACTTAAACTATACTTTCTAAAAAAAACTCACATATCCTGCATGGTTGCTTTTGTGCATGTATCTTCACTTTTAAAGTCTATGTAAATGTTTAATGTTGCTGTAAATTCAGGTCTTTCAGTGTCTGTTTCTTATTATTGAGTGGTTGGTGAAGTTGGAGCCTTGGGATCTAATGAAAGATTTGGAGCATTGATTCGAGTTGTCATATAGTTGCCATCTTATTCACTGTCAGTTTTGGGTTTTAGCTGTTGGCTGTTGCTATATGTTATATGTTTTAATTAAGGCTTAATCTATGAACTGTTGCTATATGTTATAAGCTCATAACATGCTTATAAGAGCTGCAAATTCTGAGCTCATATTCGTGTTGTTCCTGCCAATAGACAATGACTATGCTTGATCATCTGTTTATGGAAAGTTTCTTAGTAATTGACTCACAAAGGATTTCTGAGCTAATTGTTGTGCAGTATCTCGTCAACCTTGACTCTTTCTAAAGCACTTCTTTTGTTAATTTCAATTGTTGATTCCAACTTTTATCTTTCTTCAGCGTACGACTAGAGCAAGGAGCAGTTACTTCACTTCTTGAAGAAAGTGGTGTTGTCAAGGGTGTTCGTTACAAGAACAAAAGTGGTCAAGAACTGAGTGCATATGCACCTCTAACAATTGTTTGTGATGGTTGTTTTTCGAACTTGCGTCGCTCACTCTGCAAGCCAAAGGTAACTACTAAATGGACATCTTAAATGGTGGTTTGTGAGTTCAGTCATATCACTAATCCAAGTTGCTGTGTATTGTTGATGATCAACTGATAGCATATAGCATATACTATTTCCAAAAAGCAATTTTTCCTTGCTCCATTATATTGTGGTTAAATAATATTACTCTAAAAACTGTCATCTGCAGATAGATGTTCCTTCTTGTTTTGTTGGACTGGTCCTGGAGAACTGCAACCTTCCACATGCAAATCATGGGCATGTTATTCTGGGAGATCCTTCCCCTGTCTTGTTCTACCCAATCAGTAGCACAGAAGTTCGTTGCCTTGTTGATGTACCAGGGCAAAAGGTCCCTTCTGTTTCAAATGGTGATCTGGCCAATTACTTGAAAACTGTGGTTGCTCCTCAGGTATGCAAATATACATCTCTCTTAATATTTTCAAATGGTGAACTAACCAATTGACTCCTATTATGATTGATGTTTCATTTTGCTTGTTTAACCAAACATAGAACCAATTTAATGCCCTATTTCAGATCCCTCCTCAAATATATGATGCCTTTGTGGCGGCAATTGACAAGGGTAATATCAAATCAATGCCAAACAGAAGCATGCCAGCTGCTCCTCTACCTACACCAGGGGCCCTTTTAATGGGTGATGCATTTAACATGCGCCATCCTCTGACAGGTGGAGGAATGACTGTTGCTTTATCTGATATTGTCGTCTTAAGGAATCTTCTAAGGCCTCTGAAAGATATGAATGATCAATCTAAAATCTGCAGATACCTTGAGTCATTCTACATCTTACGGAAGGTACAATTTGACATTATCGTCTTTCTAAGCTACATATATCTTAAGAATTTTGTTTTTGGAAAATCTTACCCTAAAAAGAAAAATATAAACCCTATGAATAAATTTTAAAATTCCTAGATGAAAAAAATCGAATACAATCCTTCCTAACTGTTGATATTGTATGAATGAGTGGATTTTTGTGATATGCAGCCGGTGGCGTCTACAATAAATACATTGGCTGGTGCCTTGTACAAGGTGTTTTGTGCTTCACCTGATCAAGCAAGAAATGAGATGCGCCAAGCTTGCTTCGATTACCTGAGCCTTGGAGGAATCTTCTCGTCAGGGCCAATCTCTCTACTCTCTGGTCTAAACCCTCGTCCATTGACTTTGGTACTCCATTTCTTTGCTGTCGCAATATATGGGGTTGGACGTTTATTGCTCCCATATCCATCGCCCAAGCGTATGTGGATTGGAGCTCGATTGATTTATGTAAGTGAAATTTTCTTCAAATTTATGTTTTGAATTACAAGAAATCATGATCAGATTTTTGAATGAATTTATGTGGTATGATAGGGGGCATCTGCTATCATCTTGCCAATAATCAAGGCAGAGGGTGTAAGGAAGATGTTTTTTCCTGCCATGGTTCCAGCTTACTACAGAGCTCCGCCTGCTCAACCATAGCCTTCAGAAGCATAAAAAGGTTCTAAACGTAAAAGCAAGGATTTTGATCACCACTTGAAAAATAACGGTTCTATTGCATTTGTATCTGGGTCTGTATCTTCCTTCCTGTGAAATTGAAAACGAGCTAGCCTGAGAAGCAATGCCAAGTGTATATGTCGCTGATGATTTTGAAGGAAGCCTATATGTTTGTTCTCTTTGTTATGTAGACGTTACTTTATTGTGTTTACTAGCAGTTTTTAACGAATCAGTTTTCACATTTTCCTCTTTGTAAGGCATTGTCATTGCTCATTAGGCATTCTGGTTGATGCTTAGGGCCCCTTTCGTTGCACACTACGGAAATAGAAACGTAAATGAAACCAACCCAGGTGAATTTTAGTACTATTACATATTAAGGGCCCGTTTGGTGTAAAAGTATGGAAAGGAAAGGGAAAGGAAACAAATTTATATGGAAGAGTGGTGTTGATCCTCTTTTTTTTTTGTCTAGAGAGAGGGAGAAGGGAAATGATTAGAGGAGAATAGGGGATATACTTATCCCATGTTAAAATGAAGGAAAGGGATGATGAGAGTTAGCTCAAATTTTACATGAAAATTGAGGAAAAGGGAGTAATGGTTACCACTTGTATCAATGAATCATAAACTAAAAGTAGGCTAGATACATTTCCTTAACCATTTCCTTTCCACATCTAAAACCAAACGGGCCCTAAATATTAGTGAAAATTTTGATACTGGCTTGCGCACCTCATTTCTCATATAAAAATGTGTTGTCCTTTATTCATTTTTCCAAGAAAGGGGTGAGTTCAAAATGGTAAAACCATTCCCTTTCACACTCCTTTAGACACACTGATAAAAAAAATCGTTAATGTATTTTGAAACCAAAGTGGACTAATATTCATTTTCATTTAGTTTGTAATCAAATGAGACCTTAACTTGTATGCATACCAACATCTACATGCTCACAGTCATGGCCAGAAAATGTTCAGCAGAAGTAACGTTTCGGTCAGTATGTTGTAAAGGAGAGATTTGGTCAATAGTCCAAAACATTCAATACTAAAAAGTTCTCAGCATCTACATTGATGAGATCCCTTGTCTTTATCTTGAAACAATTGTTGGATCATTAGACACCCAAAAATACTTAAGAGTCTAACATCTGACATTTAGTCTTGTATTCCAAAAATTTACACACAACCAACCTGAACACTAGCCACATGAATAGCACAAGAAAAGTATGTTCTAAACTTCTAATACAACTCAAATTCTTTTACAGTGTCAATCGAGGCTAGCATTTCCCTTCATTTCCCTTCGCCATAGCCATAAAACCTGCAACAGCCCACCACTTGCAACATGAGCAAGGAATACTCTTCCTTGAACAGGAAGAAGCAAGCTAATGCACTTGAGGAGAATACAAAAACCAGTAATGCCAAGAAAGTGCTGCTTCAAATCTGTAGCCTGCATAAGCTCATCTTATCAGACAACAAATACAAGAATCACAGAGAATGATTCGTATGTAACATCTGAATTCAAGTTTGCATATAACAGCGCACCTTTGAATGGCCAAAGAACTCAAGTGACGCCTCCTTGACAAAATCGGTCAACAAGCAGCCAGCAAAAAGACCCAAGGGCATGAGCAACTCTTTGTTCATAGAAATAGTATAAATGGTATCTAAGATGCAGCTCAAACAGAAACATGAAATGAATGACCATTGGAGTACTTTTGATCCAACAGAGACCAACTGATGCTGTAAAGCATCTCCTGCTTTCTTCCATTCCAAGTTCTTGGTTGAGTCAGTTACAGATTGCCATAGCTTTTCTTTGATCATATTAAAGCGTGCCTTATCATCATCAGGAACTCTGACCTGAGCTCTCACCAGTTTTCTAGTGGGTTTGCAGAAAATCTTCCAATTTTGATTATGCAAGAATGTTGTAGATTGAGGTTTAAAGGTACAAGTGAGGAACATCTTTGTCTGCAGGAAAGACAAAATTGAACAAAAGGATTACTATTTTGGTCCAAGGTTCGGAAACTAATTTCGGAGACTAGAAGATTCTAGAACTAGGTATCGACTAAGATGAAATTGAAAGGCGTAGCTAGCAGCAATTTTATAATCCCCATTTCCTACTGAAACCAGACATTAAAGAGTCAATCTAGCCTCTTCCTCCGAAAATTGCTCAGACATTTGAAGAGATTGATAAAATTATTCGCAGAATTAGAACGAAAGTCATAATCGATTTTCATCGGAGCTGAGAACAACGAAGCGGAAAGAGAAGAAGATAAAAAGGCATTGAAGTAAGCAGAAACAGACCTTAAACGCCGGAGATGAAACCATGGATATGGACGTGAACGTCGCCATCGTCCGGCGCCGGGGAGTTCCTTTCGACACTGTCGATTTCAGAAGAGCCAGCCATATAGGCTTTCTAGACTTTTCTTATGGGCTTTTTTTACATGGCCCAATAGTATCAGTTATTGGGCCTTATTGGGCCGTGATTAGACAAAAAACATTATCCACCAGTTTAGCTCAATCCCCTAAAGCACAGGGGTGAAACGTAGATAAAGAAAATGGTTAAATGAATGAAATAAAGGATGATGAGCACAAAATCTGATGGAGCTCTGAACAGTTTTATCCAAGAGATTTAGCCAATACGAGATTTCGTGAAATCTGACCCAAAATCTTTATTTTTTCTGCTAGTGATTTTCGACTAGTGATTTCTTGCTTCCTGGGCTGGAAAATAAGACAGCGTGTTGATGTAAACATAGATCATAAAAGATGGCGTCTGATACTGACGCATGAAAACAGATTGGGCAATCTCAGAATTTCATTTCATTTTAATTGGTGAATCCTGAAATTTCTGATTGATCATTGATCTCTCCTTTTTTCTTATGCCATTTGTCTTGTTGGTTACTTGTTTTGCTCTGCCACCGTCTTCTTCATCCTCTCCCTTTTTGTTTTATCCACCAAACCTCTTTTTGTTCCTCTTTCTCCGTTTGCTCTTCTTCTGATATGGCTCCTCAAACGAGGCCAGACAATGCAAATTGATCACTTTAAAGAAAGCTTCTTTCCTTCCAATTAAGTACAAGCACATTCCATTTTAGCACCTTCATAATTATTGACTCTTGCTCTTTCTCTATTACAAATCACAGCTCTGCCTCAAATGGGCAACTTTCAAAAGCTCATCTTTTGCTTCAAAACCAAACACCTAATCATTTCTTTAGCCCTTCTCTTGATTTCTAGCTTCACCCACAACCAAGCTTTCATGGCTCAAGGTAATTAATTAAGCAGGCCCCACTTCAATTATAAATCTGCATTGATTACAGAACTTGTCTTAACTCCTACATATTTTTTGTTTTGTTTGTTGCAGCTAGATCAATACCCAATTCAGCTGAAGCTATTGAGGTACTAAAAACATGTTCAATTACCACTTTATAATGCTTATACTCTTTGTTTATTGTTTCCAAAGGGCAATTATGTTAAATTACTTATCACTTGGCAGGGAAGAGAAATTAAGCTAAGGGAGAGGGCGCTTATTGGTTCAAGGCCACCAAGATGTCAAAGGAGGTGCAAGGCAATTCAGGTGCCAGTTGTTCCCCATCTGAAACCCACATCAAGAATCCATTCTCTGGCTTCTGATTCCAGAGAAACCCTAAATTCAAGAACGGATGACTTGTCTAATTACAAGCCCATGAGCTGGAAATGTAAGTGTGGCAACTTAATCTTGAATCCATGATGTATTATTAGGGCCACTCTGTCTGTTTTTCTTTCTTTTTGAGAGTTTTTTCTCCTCAAAGCCTGTGATTGTATAATCTGTTAATTTCTAGGTTGTTGTTTCTCTTCAAATTATTTGAATGTTAAACCCTGAATAATTATGAAAAAAAGGGATTGATGCCTTTTATTTTGAATTTTATACTATCAAATATCATGTGCTGTGTGTGCTATGATTTATGATCTTGTTGTATTTTACACAAAAACGTAGCTAACAAACAATAGAAAAGGGAAAACTGCAGAATTCAGGTGCCGAAGCCTATATCACTCCTATAGGTTATATGCTTTGCTTACCTTAATAATAATCAAATGTGTCTTATAGCGTGGTTAGGTAGGTGATCACTTAAAAGTAGTTATTTAGTAAATTGCTAATTGAATTATGTTAATGTCCTCAAAATTAAATACTCCTATATGATGTTACCTGCACGTACGGGGTATGGTATACCTACAAGCTGAAAAATGGCAGCAATAAACGAGGAGTCTCCATCGGAATCTTCAGAAAAAAAGCTTGGCAATATATTTTGGAGTATAGTCTCTCTTTTTCAGCGTTATCAGATAAATAATTCAAACTCCTGACACTAATTTTACAAACAAATAATATCACGAGACGCAAAAAGATGTACAAATTTCCAACTTGATAGATACTCCAAGACTCCAAGTAGTATTCGAAAAAAGATGGAATGCGTACAGCACCGTAGAACAGATCCTCGCCATTATCATTTGCAATCTTCAATTACTGCTCCTCCTGCAGGTCATCCCTACTCTAGTGAGTTAGTTGCCAGAAATTATTCATCTCTTATTTTTTTATCTATAAAACTTTTTCCTTTTGTGCTTTATATTATGGTAAATGTAAGTTTAGAGGTCATTTGTGTATTAAGTATATTATGATTACGAGTGAAAAGTGGTTAAGTATTACGGAGTACAATTTTAACCTTTTTTACAGTTTCTTTTTTTTTTTTTAAGGAAAACAGCAAAATTGTACTGTATTTCTAAAGGGGGTGCTTAAAGCAAGCAATTAGTTATAAAAATGATGATTTAACTACGAAGCCAAAAGGTTTGGTGGGCTGTTAGAATTGTACAAAAAGCATACGACCTGTCATCAGAAGACAGTAAATACAAGGTTGGAGCACTAAGCAAACCATCACAGAGCAAGAGTTCCAAGAGAAATCAAGCAATTCCCAGCGCTAAGAACCACCTCTGAACTTGGGGTTTTCTCTTGTCGAACACTGCCAAAGACCTAGTCTTGAATCTTGATGTTGGTAAGACAAAGAGTAGCACAACCATGTGTTGTGAAGTTTCTTCCCTCGAAAGTCTTGATATTACGAGCATGCCAGATGTAATAGACAACAACAGTGAAAGCAAGCATTCACAATCGGTAGATAAAGCTCCTTTGACGTTCGTTGTGGATAAAGCTTCTTTGCAGCCAGGAATGTATATTACTAGGGAGTCAGGAGTCTAGTCATACCTGTCCAAGACATGGTCATGTTGAGTACCTCCATCAAGAAAGGGCGTGAGACATGGTCTCAACACAGCTGCCTCAAATTAAAGTGGGCACAATGCACTTTGAAGAATGCCAAAGCTTTACAGTTTCTATGTAAGGTGAAAAGGGGGTAATTTATTCAGGCTTTTGTGACAGTTTTATTTTCGAGTAAATTCTAGATTTCTTATGTAGAAACACAATACTACAATAGTGTTATATATTTTGACACATCTATTAGTACGTGACACATGTTCATGGGTGGTTGTAAGGTAATTGAATGAGATGTATGAATTTAATGGGCAGAGCACATGTCAAATTCTAGAAATGGGTATAGGTTGCAATATTAGGAGGTAACAATAAATGTGTTGAATTTTGATCATTTCATTCCCAACCAAAAACCAACAATAAATGTTTTTGCTTCTACATTTCATACTGATATGCAGCACTAGTAGGCCCAAGAAAATTACAAAGACATCAACATTATTATGAAATATGTTATGCTTTACATGAATATATATAAAAGATTATTTTTGAGACTTTTTGAAGTTTATATTGTTTTTTTTATCTCAACAATGTAAAAAAACAACTATGAAAACAAGTTTACATTAGTTTGAAACAAATACTCAAAACATACTAGTATTATATGGCTTTAACAAGAAGAAAGAAAAATATAGATGTTGCATAAGAACTTGTTTGTTGTTTACTGATGAGGGATTTAAAACAACATTATATGGACTCTGAGATGAGATCGCCATAGGTGTAATAAAGAGAGGTGTATTTCTACCAAAATAAATAAAGAGAGATGTATTAACCGTTGCGCTCCACCAAATACACACATGCCCTAAAAAAATGCAAGGCTGAAGAGATGGAAGAAGACTGTTTTCAATGCCATCATCAATGGCCGCCCATTCTCTGCAGGATTTAAATGATACAGTATGTGGCGGGGGTCATGGTGAAAGCTACCATATCCACATGCCCACATTCAATTCTTCAGTATGGTTTCACTTCAAAAGTGAACTGTTGATTCATCGCTTTGGCATTCAAAAGCATAAGCCAAAATTACATGCTCATTGTTGATTCATCACCAGACTTAGATCCAATAAGTTTAGTAGTCAGTTCCCATGACACCACCTAGACCTGTTCTGGAAGCAAAAGTCTCTATTACTAAATAAATGAATAGTGAAATCCCACTATTCTAATGTATTCATTTGTTGAAAATTTCAGGCTTCAGCTGCAATGAATAGTTTCATAAATTTCATTTTCACTTCTGCTGAAGTTAAAGCAAACAAAATGACACATAAAATGTGACGAAAAAAAATCTCATTTTCTTTTTGAGGATTCGGAAATTCAGGATTACAAAAAAAGCTATTTTTATTGTGCCGACTATAAATGCTTTTGGGGTGAAGAATGATGACCCACAGCATGTGAAACAACTACACATTGGTCATTTGATCCGCAAGAAGACCAAACAAAACGGCGTCGTTTACCTTTATCCCACTTTGCCTACACTTTTTCCCACATGATAACACAGTCACCCTCTCTTCCTACAGGCACCCAGCAATGGTAAATTCAGACCTTTTTCACCCATTCCCCACACTATTAATGCTGCAACTTCCTCAATCCCCATGATTAGCCTCCATGGACAAGCAACCAGAGGAGCATTCCCCATGAGCACCACCAGCCACTTCTTCATTATCAGGTAACTCATGTGATCTTTCCACTCATGACCCAGAACCCCATACTTGTCTTGTTTTCTTCCTGGCTTATGTGGGTATAACAAGATACTAGCAATTTTTAATTTTGCCTTTTCAGAAATGAAATATTTCTCACGTTTCTTTCTTCTGATTTAGATTTTTTTTCCTCTTGCAAAAAGTTTTCTTGTACAAATCAGAGTGCATAGGATGCTGATTAGGAATCAGAGTCAGAGGCACAAAGGAATCAAGGTAAAGCTCGGAATTCGGACATGGCTGGCGCTAGCGGTTGGTGTCTGGATGATTTATCAACTCAGGGTCTTCCTCAATCATAAGCTATCAAGTGAAAATGGCTGGTCTGTGGAGGAAGGTGATCATTCTGAGAAGTTGAAGCTAGGAAGGAAAGGATTGCTTGTAATGGGCAGTGAAGTAAGGAAGATTGACAAGGGAGAAGAAGGCGGAGCTGACGCCATGGAAGAAGAAAAGGGCAAGAAAATACAAGAAATTCAGCAGGAGATGGAAGATAAGGAAGAAGTGGTCAGAGGTGGGGATTTTGACGATGAAGAGCTGGATTCAGTACGATTTGATGATCCAATGGATGAGATTGATTCACTCAATGATGATGATGATGACGAGGTTGATGATAATGCAAGTAATGATCAGCATGGTGAGGAAGAAGATGATAGTCCTATAGAGAGGCTGCATACAGACAAAGTTGCTGTTGCTACCAAAATCAGTTAAAGTCAAAAGTGGGTACTAACAAAATATGACAGCTTGCAGAGTCTCACAGTTAATAGTCAGCTGAGGAAATGTGAATTTAGAAGTGTTATTTGAACATGAAAGGAAGTGACTACAAATTCAAGCAGATTGAAGAGGAATTTTATTTCCCAGAGAAAAATAGCTGCTTAGGTTGACTGGGTGGATGATTCCTTAGTCTTAAGCTTCTTTTATGAGATAATAACTAGAGTATTATGTATTGGTTTTACCAATATAATTCATAATGTACACAGTGTTTATAAATTATTTGTTCCTTGCCATATTCAAATTCTAGGAGTATATTTTTTTCCACTTTATTGTTTCTTTCCCATCTCTACTTGGGTCTATAAAAAAAAACTACTCCTTACAGGCAAGACCTGTAGAGCTACGAGGTGTGCATGCCAAATATATATGTTAATAATGATCTGAAAAGTGAAGGCCAAAGATTTCTCAGCATTTACAAAACACTCACATGCCTATTTCCTGTAAAAAAGTGGAAACCATCAGAACATAATTTGACAATACGAATCTAGAAATACCAGTTTGACATTAGGAATTCAGGAGCCCAAAAATACCAATTTGCCATGTATGTGTGCATACAAATTTCCACTTACGACACTAGGTTAGATGGGGGTAGTATAGTAGATAATTGCTCTATTATTTCGTTATTAGATACATGATTTTGTACGCAAAAGAAGTTGATATCAAATGAAGTCAAAATGGATACAACTTTGATGATCATAATAACCATGCGAGCAATACCTCCGCAAACTTATCTAGCATGACTCTTTTAGAAGACTCCTGACTCATGCGATGGACGCCAACAAGTGGCCTTTGATGATTATAACATATGCTTGGTCAGGTGTCAGTAGCATCTGGCTTAAGTTACCTATTCAGGTTTCAACAACTAGACCACTTCGTGCTCAAACATAGCAAATATGGCTTAATAACGAAATACTATTTACAACATTGTCGTATGCTCATTTCAACAAGTAGCAGAAATACAGTAAAGATATTTTACCCTACTTTGGTCGTGAAGAATCTGCAGTAGCTTTGTGCTTAAACTTCTGTTTCACGTTGGGAGTCTTTTCTGCTACTAAGAGAGTCAGGAGAACGATCCGATCTAATGCGGTCAACATCACCCACTTGATCATTTTCAGGAGTCTGATCCATTTGATCGTTTGATGTTGCTTGTTTCCTAAAGGGTCTCTCAAAATCTTTGGCATTTTGGGAATCAATATATAATTTACCAAGCTTTTCCTCCTGCGATAACAATAAAAATAATACGAGTATATTACTCAACAATCAATAATAGTTGTGCAAACATCGTTGTCAACTGGCGCTGCAGCATTTGAACAAGCACAAAACATGAAACGCAATAACTTTACCTAGACTTGCCTGTTTAATTGCCTATCCCAAACTAATAATAAAACTAAAGCACAAAACAAGCCTTTTAGTCTACACTTAAAGCTACAAAATCACTGGTGTTATTTGCACATAATCTCACCACTATTTTAGGCACACATTTATTGCTATTCAAGAGCATATACAAGCATATTTCGTGTTATTTGCACATAATCTCACCACTATTTTAGGCACACATTTATTACTATTCAAGAGCATATACAAGCATATGTCTGTTAAGTTATATGACTGCATATGCTAATACAACTCCACAGGGAATTGGAAACATACTTTTGCTAGGCTTATATTTGATAGAACCTAACCGCATTGAGATTATTAAAGAATAAGTAATTCTTAAGTTTAATTTTACACAGAAAAGAACAAAGATAAGGTCCTGATTGTCCTCCCATTTCTTACTCGCTCGTCTCCCAATAAGAGAGCTAGTAAAAGTGAACAACTCACCTTCTGAAGTGCTTCCAGCTTTTTCTGCATAGCTTCATGTTCAGCTTTAATACGAAATGGAACACCATGCTTTTGGTAAACATTGGTTTGAGCCAGGCCTTCATCAATATCACTTGAAGTGGTTGCAAAAGGATGATTTGCAGGGATCCACCTGATTGTATCAGGGTCAATATCAGGTGGAATAGCATCCCCTTCTTTAAGAAAAACTGTTGGTCTCTTCCACTGATATGCTCGTGACCTCCTTCTCTGATGAACACTTCTCTGCTCCTCGGTAAGATTTATGGGGGCCATGCGGTAAACCTTTCCACACATCTCTACTGTAGAGTCATTTTTGCTAACCTTCACTACTGGATTATTGAATGGGTCATCATATTTCATAGGTTCAGAGCTGCTAAGAATATAAAGACACATGGAAGGTTATACGTTGTACAATATTAAAGTTAAATGGAAAAAAAAAGATTTATTTTTTATTATTATTATTATTATTATTATTATTATTATTATTATTATTATTATTATTATTATTATTATTATTATTATTATTATTATTATTATTATTATTATTATTATTATTATTATTATTATTATTATTATTATTATTATTATTATTATTATTATTATTATTATTATTATTATTATTATTATTATTATTATTATTATTATTATTATTATTATTATTATTATTATTATTATTATTATTATTATTATTATTATTATTATTATTATTATTATTATTATTATTATTATTATTATTATTATTATTATTATTATTATTATTATTATTATTATTATTATTATTATTATTATTATTATTATTATTATTATTATTATTATTATTATTATTATTATTATTATTATTATTATTATTATTATTATTATTATTATTATTATTATTATTATTATTATTATTATTATTATTATTATTATTATTATTATTATTATTATTATTATTATTATTATTATTATTATTATTATTATTATTATTATTATTATTATTATTATTATTATTATTATTATTATTATTATTATTATTATTATTATTATTATTATTATTATTATTATTATTATTATTATTATTATTATTATTATTATTATTATTATTATTATTATTATTATTATTATTATTATTATTATTATTATTATTATTATTATTATTATTATTATTATTATTATTATTATTATTATTATTATTATTATTATTATTATTATTATTATTATTATTATTATTATTATTATTATTATTATTATTATTATTATTATTATTATTATTATTATTATTATTATTATTATTATTATTATTATTATTATTATTATTATTATTATTATTATTATTATTATTATTATTATTATTATTATTATTATTATTATTATTATTATTATTATTATTATTATTATTATTATTATTATTATTATTATTATTATTATTATTATTATTATTATTATTATTATTATTATTATTATTATTATTATTATTATTATTATTATTATTATTATTATTATTATTATTATTATTATTATTATTATTATTATTATTATTATTATTATTATTATTATTATTATTATTATTATTATTATTATTATTATTATTATTATTATTATTATTATTATTATTATTATTATTATTATTATTATTATTATTATTATTATTATTATTATTATTATTATTATTATTATTATTATTATTATTATTATTATTATTATTATTATTATTATTATTATTATTATTATTATTATTATTATTATTATTATTATTATTATTATTATTATTATTATTATTATTATTATTATTATTATTATTATTATTATTATTATTATTATTATTATTATTATTATTATTATTATTATTATTATTATTATTATTATTATTATTATTATTATTATTATTATTATTATTATTATTATTATTATTATTATTATTATTATTATTATTATTATTATTATTATTATTATTATTATTATTATTATTATTATTATTATTATTATTATTATTATTATTATTATTATTATTATTATTATTATTATTATTATTATTATGATTATGATTATTATGATTATTATTATTATGATTATTATGATTATTATTATTATTATTATTATTATGATGATTATGATTATTATTATTATTATTATGATTATTATGATGATTATGATTATTATTATTATTATTATGATTATTATTATGATTATTATTATGATTATTATTATGATTATTATGATTATTATGATTATTATTATTATTATTATGATTATTATGATTATTATGATTATTATGATTATTATTATTATTATTATTATTATTATGATTATTATGATTATTATGATTATGATTATTATGATTATTATTATTATTATTATGATTATTATGATTATGATTATGATTATTATTATGATGATGATGATGATTATTATGATTATTATGTGTTGTTAAAGTGGCAGCAAAGATTGTTTGTATAATATTAAGTGTTGTTAAAGTGATGGTAATTTTTATTTGTAGGCAATTTGATGCACCCAACAGTCCAACTCACAAGTACGTCCAGGCATTTAAAAGATTGTTTGGAATCATACATGCCTCTTCTATCAGATCTGATCTGGCCACGTCTGACAAGATCAGCAACAGTGCCAGGATCGTTATAGCTTGACCTCCTACCCAGATATATTTTGACAGCAATGAACAGGCACACAGTGGCAGCAAAGAAACCAAGCAAGAAATCTGTTCCTGGTTGCCTTTGTATCTGAACCCAAAGCAAAAAAAATATAGAGTGAAGTTTGTATGAAGCATAGATGGAAAAGGCAGTGTAAAAAAGAAGACATTTCATGTCAAAGATGAAAGATCCATCTATGAAGCAGCATACAATCATTTTGGCCTAATGGCCTCACAAGCCAGAACAGGAGTTTTCCACAAGAAAAGAACAATCAGAGGTGTGTAATTAGTAATATGAAATATACTCAAAACAGTAGTATGACCGAAGATCAAAAAAATGAACATGACATTAGGACAAGTGTGAGAGAACTGACCAAGAATGCAGGAGGAGGAGGAAGATTGCTAACAATTTGACGAAACCTGCTGACTGATTTGTGGAAATTTAATGAAGAATTTTGAGGAAGATTGCTGACAATTTGACGAAACCTGCTGATAGATTTGTGGAACCTGAAGGAAGAATCAGGAAGAGATGAGGCCTGATTGTCCTCGTCCACTGTATCTGTGGAAACATCATCATTCACAGCAGCAGCAGTGAACAGCAGATGGCGTGTGAAATGTGGTGGATGGTTGAATTTGCAAACTCTGAGATGAAGTCCATAAGCAGTGGCAGAGCTGCATCTGCATTAGTACACACAAGTTTAGCAGATGAATACAACTAGAAAAAGCTCCAGCTAAAAAACGAACACTAATGTTTGGATTGGGTTTCATGACTGTTTCTTACTTCCCGGATAACTGATGGGTTGTTCAGATTAGATGACCAATGATACTCATCAGCTTTAGGTCAATCTAGATAATACCTGGTTACATCCACATAATTTATCTGAATAGCAAGGACCAGATAACCAAAATGGATATCTGCTTAGGGCCCTGATAAAATTTGACAACAACAACAACAACAACAACAACATTGACCCAATGCAGTTCCTAATAAAATTTGAGTCTCTTAAAAATTTTAACTTATAGTAAAAGCATAAACTGTTAGGCTTTTCTCTCTCAAACAAGGCAGAGATACATCCACAAATACACAAGAATCATTAATGCAAGAATACCATTCCTATCAATATTTTCTCCTCTGTCAGCATCGACACAATCTAGTGAATATGAATAAAGGAATAACAGTGGCTTCATATTTAAACTCAAAAGTAGTGCACATAAAAAAATGCAACCCGATTTTCAAACAAAGACACAGAAGGCAGATTAAAAAGAAAGCCAACTGGAAGAGATTGCAAAGAGCAATCAAATTGGTATTAGATTCAAACAGATTAGAACAGATCCTTAGTACCGTTGAGGAGAAGGGGTCAATCCGAGATGGGTAATGTGCCTTGTAGCAAGCCAAGAGGATGAGAAAGAAACAGGTATTCGTGCTGGGTTTAGAAGAGGGAAAACAGAAATCCAGTTCATTAGATTGAAATTTCGAAAAGATTTATACAGGATAGGTTGATAAGAAAGATGAGGTTACCTGCTTGAGAGTTTGCAGTCGCCATGCAACAAAGCAAAGACATCAATCTCCAACTAGGTACTTTGATTAGTCTCTGCAGGAATCAGCAGAGTAAAACAAACAATTCAAAAAAGATAATACATATAAACCAGCAGATAACGAACACATAACAACTACAACAGCCTATAACGAACACAAAACCTCAATGCACAAACCGAACTGTCAACAAATTTCCAACCAGAGTTGACAAACCCTAATAAGAATTGGCCCAATTGAACATAAAAAATGTAAAACGATATCGCAGTACGATTTGGACAAAATTTCATCAAAATTGCTTGCAAATCCTAATCAGATATGGACACACTCACGTTGGATGGTGCCGATCGAAGACAGCCACGGCTACAGAACAGTGTTGCAGACTGGAGTTTTGAGGTGGGAGTGAGCTCGGTGCTCTCAGCCTCAACGTGTCGAAATCGAAGAGTGAGGTCGAAGATGACGGCCCAAATTCATCTGTCAGCCCACGACGGGCCCATCAAACTGTAACCACCCCATCCGGAAAGCCCGTACCCTTAAGTTGAGAGGCTACGTTTGGTATGCCATTTTTTGGCCGTTCGTTTGCACACTCGTTTTTTTATGTTGGCCACTTCGATATGGGCGGATTTATAATCCGCACACAAAAAACTGGATTTTTGCCAAACCATGGACGGATTGTAAACCCGTACAAAAAACGACACCGGTTTTCGAAAAAAAAAAAACAGCTTTATGGCCAGATTCAGGACCCGCCCAAACAAAGGGCACTATGGGCGGGTTCCCGGCCCGCACATAAATCTGTCCGGGTTCCCGACCCCACACCAATCTTGGTTGTAAAAAAAAGGTCATATGCGGGTTTTAAACCCGCACATGGAACGGTAATATTGTGCGCGTTTGAAACCCGCACAAGAAACGGTAGTTTTTTGAAAAAAACGGTACTCTTGTGCGGTTTCAAAACCCGCACATGTTTACCTTTTTACCCGACAGAAAGCGTTTTTTTTCCGGAGTCCGTGGGTTTTTACTATTCACTTTTAATTGTTAATTTCACTAACAAAAGAGCATATACGACGAAGTACATTCTCGTGAGATGTCGACTTCGAGTAACGGGTGCACAAAGACGTCATCTTTTAGTGGGTCATCATATTCGTCGGAGTCAACCTCTTCCGTGGGCAATGTTTCTCTTCCCGATAATTGGTTAGTACACGTTGAATCCTTAAATTATAATGTATTTGTTTAGTTTATAATTTGCAATTTCTTTGTTTGAAATTCGAATTTATCGATTTTAGTTTAGGTTGAAACTTGAAATTATTGGTTGTCGGTCGATTACTAGCCTCGTGTCTAATTTGGAGTATGAAATTGAAATTGAATTCGTAAACGATGATGATGATCATATTTTATTTGAATGTTTTTTTTTTAAATTTGCAAGTTCGTAGTTATTACGGGCCTACTTTAAAGGTTTTCGGTTTTATTTATAGGTTTGTCCGTATAGTGAGCATGTTGATCACACGAAAGTCAATTTTTCTACATATTTTAATAAAAATGATGGATTTGATACAATGGAAGATTCAAGACAATGAGTTAAAAACTATCTGTCTTGGTATATCTATGGTCATAACGACCAAGTCGTCCAAACCCGATAAGATCATTTTACAATGTTCAAGGTCGGGTAAGTATAGACCGAGGAGCAAGAATGAGGTGAAGAAAGCATGGGATTCGAAGAAGACCGAATGTTTGTTTGAGTTGCATGGGTTGCTGAGGAGAGGGAATTCATATACACCCTCTCGTTGGACATTATCGGTGATAAAAGGGTTCTGCAACCATGAGCTTCCCCCGTATTTGAAAGGGGTTAGGGGCGCACATCGTCTAAGTGCGGAGGAGTGCAACCACATAATACTTGCTAGTACGTCGGGTACAAAGTCTAAGTCCATCTTTATGGAACTTATCCAAAAGAACCCCGAAATCTTACTATCGAGGACACAAGTATATAATTTCAAGGCATCTCAAAGAAGGATTTCAATGGGTCAATTGAATGTGACACAATACTCCTTGCCGTGGTTGAAGGAGAAGGGATACTTCACCGACACGATGAGCGGGAGGCAAAAAGATGGGGAGTTGGTGTTGAGCGCGTTGTTTATTAGTTATCCGGACTCACGACATTTGTTGAGGATGTTTCTAAATGCCGTTATCATGGATTGCAAGTACAAGACCAATAGGTATGTCATCTCGTTTATGTACCACGTTTTTGTTATTGAGTTATTTTAGTGATTATTAATTCTTGATATATAACTATTTGTTGTCAATGTGTTAGGTACGGATGGCCTTGTTTGGAGTTTGTAGGGATGACATCCACAAACTTGACGTATTGTATTGTTATTGTCTTCATGAGGAAGGAGAAGATGGAGTACTTCAAATGGGCACTCATGCGATTGAAGTTCTTATTCGGCAACCAAAAGTCGTGTTGTTTCATGTCGGATAGAGAGCTTGGAGCATTGAAGGCGGTGAAGAGTGTCTTCAAGGTCCCCCACTTCTTGTGTCAAGTCCATGTGGCTCGAAACGTGAGGGCATATGTAAAAACACAACAAATAGACCCGGAACGATTCACTAGTAGCGTTTGTCGAGTTATGAGGGCACACACCGAGGAGGAGTATGAGGCCCGACTTGAAAATTTTCGGAATATATGGAACGGAAAAGGTGGAACCGGTTTGGTGTCATATGTTGAGAAGACATGGTTCACTCCGCATAAGGAGAAGCTAGTGAGTGCGTGGTCCGATCATATTCTACTTTTGCAACAAGATCGATCTACTAAGCGGTAACCTTCCCCCCTCCTATCATTTTTGTTCAATATTATTTTCTCCGAATTTTTTGTATATATATATATATATATTTATTTTCGTCTTATAGGGTTGAGGCTCAACAGTCTATGCTAAAGGATATGTTGCAATCTTCCGTTGGAGGCTTTGACACGATCATACAACACTTGGATTACATGTTTATGGATCAAGTTCGTCGAATCCAAGAGGTGATGGGAAGGAGTAGATCGGTGACACCGGTTGAAATACTAGATGGACCCGAATGGAAGAAGGTTTTCTTCCACCGCATAGTGAGAAGGTGTTCGAGAGAATGTATTAAATTGTTATTGAAACAAGTATAAAGAGGGAAAGATGGGGACATATCCGACGAACTAAGTCCTCGAGACCGTTGGTGGAGTACCTCTATGGGATTGTGTACACCCCAAACGATCACGGGATATGTTGAAGAAGGCATCTTGTTGGTCCCCGATGAATTTGATATATATTGAAGGCAAGTCCGGTGGGAAGGTTTGGGGGCAAAAGATCGATTGCCTGATGATGGGATCAAAGTTTCGTACGAGAAGAAGATATTGGGGAAATTTTGGTCCAAGTTGCAAGCGGGGGAAATTCCCAAGGACGCTATCTTCAAGGTCGCCCAAAAGGTGGTGGAGTGTGAATACCCCCGTTCGGCTTATTTGCAAGACCCCTCGTGCGGTGAAGCCGATAAGGGAAGGTCAAGGGGGAGTGAGAAGAAGAGAAGTACTAAGAGGGGGGAAACATGGGAGGAGTACATTGACGACGAGAATAATAAAGGCAAGTAGAAGACGATGACGAAGAGGAAGAGGGGGGAGGAGAAGAAGAAGGAAAGGGAGGAGGAGAAGAAGAGGAAGGAGGAGGAGAGGCAAAAGAGGGATGAAGAAAGGAAGAAGAAGAGGGCGGAGGAGAAGAAGAAGAGGGAGGAGGAGAGAAAGAAGAAGAAGGAGGAGGAGCGCACTACCGTCGTGTCACCTAAGTCGACGTATGACCTTTATTTTTATTGGGGTTTCTGACATGGTTTACCCCTTCATGTTTGAATACATATCCCGGGTCCAAAATGTAGAGGGTGATGGTCATTGTGGGTATCGATCACTTGCCGTGTTACTTGGTGAAGATGAATGTAAGTACACGGAGGTTCGGTTGACTCTTTTGAGTTTCATTCTACAAAATCAAAATAAGCTGGATTTGGTGTACGAGGAAGATGGTGGAATAGAGAGGCTTGTTCGGGAAGTGAGCATGACAACATCCCCGTGCCTTCGAGATGGTTGGATGGTAGTTCCAATGATGGGGTTGGTGTTTGCGACTTTGCACCAAGTGGTCGTCGTCGTGTTGAGTAGATATGGGCCGTACACATGCCTCCCATCGTGGGTAGATTTGGGAGTTGAGCCTCCTTTGACGGTATGTGCTATGGCACTTGTCGGGACCCCCAACGTTGGACATTTTGTACCGGTATGTTTTCTTGACCGAAAGCTCAATTTTAACCTAAATTTGTTAGCATGTTTTGATAATGTTATATTGTGTGCATATTTGGTTGAAAAATGATGAATGTCCTCCCCCCCCTCCCCCCCGCCTAGGCAACGTACAACGTACAAGCAACCGAGTGTTAATGGATGGGAAGCGCACCACCACTACAAGAGCCGAATGCAAGACTAATGTGGTTCGACGAGCGAGTTTTGAAAGAGGGCCTATATCAACTTAGGATTGTAATTATTGATATATGTTATAGTTATACTTTTGACTACTACTTAGTAAGTAAAAACGAAATATTTTTTAATTAAACAGAGCGTCGTCTTTTTTATATTAAAGACCGCGTATCTCACAGTTTTGCTCACTGGCGTAGAATTGCCAAAACGCAGAAACGCCCAAATGGGCGGATTTGGAACCCGCCCACGGGTTGCATTCTGGCTGGCTTGGGTGGATTTGTAAGCCGCCCATTTGGGCGGAAATGGACACACGCCCAAAAGGGCTTTCTCGCATTAAAATTTAATAACTTGTGCGGGTTATAAATCCGCACAAGATGGTAATCTGCTTATGGATCTCATTTAACCTATAAATACCACCATGATGTTCTTCAATCATCAAATAATCATTCCAAACCTCACATATCTTAGTTGCAACTAACGAACCAGTCATCGAAAATTCTTCAACCATTATTGAACAAACTTTATCAGTTGATGGCTTCTCGTTGTGTTGAGTAATTTATCTACATGGAGAGTTCAACCATCATAAGCAATATCTATGAGAAAGCGTCAAACACCATTATAATCCATTTCCGGTTTATCACAAATTTCATATGTTACTTTCAAAGCTCATGTCTAACTCTCAACGATTAAGGTCTTCAACCATTTATTTACTTCTCTTAGACTCGATCTACTCATGTATGTTTTATCACAAACTTGATAAGGTCTTCAACCATTTATTTAAACTCATGTATGTTTTATTTCGATCTTATTTTGATGTTATATACACTAAACCTTAAACCCTAAACCCTAATCCATGTTGTGCTAGTTTCAAACTCGGCCACCATGGGCGGGTTGTGAACCCGGCCACTTTTTGAAAACGAATCGCCAAAACTAGCGGTTATGTGGCCAAACATGGACGGGTTGACAACCCGCCCACATCTGGCCTTCCAAATTTTTTTGAAAAAGAAAAGCACCAAAATGGCGCTTATGTGGCCAAATGAACCCGCCCATGGTTGGCCCTAGAGTCGCCAAATCTGGCGCATATTTGGCAATATTTGGCGCAGATTTCGTAGACTAGATTGGCGCAGATATGTGAAAATAATCCAAAACAATCCAAAATCATCAACAATCCTAAATTGTCAAAGGACATAAACAATCCAAATCGCCAACAATCCTAAATCGCCAATAATCCAAAAACAAGCCAAAACAATCCAAAATCGTCAACAATCCTAAATCGTCGAAATCGTCAAATGACATAAACAATCCGAAATCGCCGACAATCCTAAATCGCCAATAATCCAAAAACAATCCAAAATCGCCAAAAATCCAAAACAATCCAAAATCGTCAACAATCCTAAATCGTATAAATCGTCAAAGGACATAAACAATCCAAAATCATCGAAATCGTCATAACATAAACAATCCAAAACAACAATCCGAACTAGATCCAAACAACAATCCAAACTAAATCAAAACAACAATCACATAATCCAAATGCAGAATAACACAAATGTCAACACAATCGATCCACCCAATCCGGGTCGTTGTCCGGGTCGGCCCAACCACAAACCTCTCTCTCAGCCTCCTCTCTCGCAACCTCCTTTCTTGCCCGCTCTTCTGCCATCCTAGACGACTCCCCTCGTTCCCAAATGGATGGGACACGATCCCTGCTCTCAGCCGACCTCGACGACTTCGGGGGCCTCTGCGATGCTCGACTCAAAGGGGGAGCAACCGGTGTATCCCCCAGCCCACAAAGACCTCCCAAGTAATGTATATCAATTTGAGCATGCCCCTCCATGACCAAAAACATGTGTGCCTAATCAAATAACCTATAAAACCTTCTATGTCAAATTGATCATGCAATTAAGTTTAAAGCATTCAATAGAAACATATTTCATGAATACCGTCTATTAATGAACTTTTGTGATTAAATTCTCCGCCTTTGATTAACATTATTTCACCATCTATAAGTTTAATCAAAGGATTCATCCATGAATAACCAAATTTCACCGTCTATTTAGTTACTCTAGTTATAATTCAACCTAGAAATAGAATAGGTGATCAAGCTATTATAACCCTAAGCGAATCTAATCAATTAAGCATGGAGAAATTCAATCTAGTCAAGGCAAATTAAAATAATTCAAATCTCACAAACAATCATGCATACAATTTCACCTAACTAGTTGGACATGGGAAATTTAGCTAGAATAAGACAGTAAAGAAGAAATTAAACTTACAAGAGTTAGGTTTCTCTTCAATTGTGCAATCTAGGGTTTTGTCTCCCAAACTTCTTTCCAATTCAAACTAGCATAAAAACAAAAGCAATAGAATAGCATATGTCTCCAAAGAAACCCTAAAAGAGTATTTATATGATAGCAAAAACATCCAAAACTACTAACAAAGTCGGCCCAAAAGATAACACAGAGGCCCGAGTCAGCGTCGGATCAACGCGCTGAAGCGCGGTCAAAGGCACCGGGAGCGCGGTCGCGCTCCACCCGATATAGCCCGCGCCCCAGCGCAGAATCTTCATCCCCTTCGACACTGGCACACTACTCCGAGTGCGGTTTGGACTCCTCTTGGTTTATGTTTTCTTCCTTCGGTTCTTCTCCTCAATGCTCTCCACACGTTCCTAGGTCCGGTCCTTAGCCTCACACCAACCATGCTTCACCTTCCATCCTACAATATAGCACACAATTGCGTAGATTCCGAACTAAACCGAAATAAAACTTAAACTACAACTTAAAGTAAAACTCTATCTAAAAATGCATAAAACGGGAATAAAAACATGCTCTAAAACCTATATCTATATGCTCTATCAGAGATCCAGGTCAACCCGAGTATAGGGGGTCCAACAAACCTGAAATATAAAGAAATGACTTCGGGAAACGTAAATTTAAAAATAACGATTCATTACAAAAATATAAGAATGGATACGTACATCATCCGGGCGGTAACAGTCGAGGATGCGCCGATAGTAGATCGACGTATCGTACGTTTGTAACCGTGTGCGATTGACCCGATAGCGACAATACTTAGGAATTCTCTCACTTGCGGGTGCTCTTAGGGTTTTTTATTGTTCGCTTCTATTGTCGGTGAATGAGCAGTGCTTCCGCCGAGGAGGTTGGTACGCCGACAACCCCATCAACCCGGGATGGTATGCAGATGGACAATAGGAAAGTTTTCCAACCAGTTGTAGTGTTGAGTATGGAGGAGATTCAGCCTCAAAAATCTTGGCGTGACTTGGTTAGAGGAGATGATGGTGATGAACGTTTGTGCTGTCTGATGAGTTTCTAAAAGGAAAAGTTGTTATGTCGTTCCCGGATTGTGAAGATGGGGATCCTGTTTTTAATATCGAGACTGAGGTTCTCCAAGATCTTGCTACGGCTTGGCAATCGTCACTTATTGTGAAATCTCTCGGCAACATGATTCCCCATGCTATCATGGATCCTAAGCTTCGTGAACTTTGGAATCCTTCGGGTACTATGTCTATGGCGGACCTTCCTAATGGGTATTATGTTGTCAAGTTTGTTGTGGAAGATGATTACTTGAAAGCTTTGATGGGAGGACCTTGAATGATTTTTGGTCATTGCCTCATCATCCGCCCTTGGAACCCTGAATTCAATCCATTCACGGATGTCATTACTACTACTCTTGCTTGGGTAAGAATTTCGGGTCTACAAATGATCCTTTATGAAGAAACAATCTTACTACAATTGGCGCAAGGCATAGGTAGGCCGATTAAAGTTGATAAAAAGACTATCTTTTCGAATCGTTGTCGTTTTGCTCGGGTTTGCGTTGAAATTGATATTACTAAACCCTTGAAAGGTTCGTGACGGTGAACGGGTCCCGGTTCCACATTGAATACGAGGGTATGGATTTGATATGTGTTCATTGTGGCAAATATGGTCATCAGATTCTAAAGTGTCCTTTGCATCATCCGCGAATAGACCATAATGTTGCTGAAAATTTACCTCCAGTGAATGAACCGGCTACGCCATCTATGACAGGTCCGATTGATAATAAACCCCGGTATGGCCCTTGGACGGTGGTTCAACGTCGCCGTCGGGGGAAGACTAATGTGGCGAAGGACAAAAGTCCAGTTAACCCGGATTCTAACAGATTTGTGGGCCTTACAGTTGAGGAAAATCATGATGTGGATATTCCGAAATCAAATCAGAATGTGAAAGTAGTTGACTTAGGGAAAAAGATCTCTTTTGTGGTGACAGAGAAAGATCATGCTACTAGGAAAGTTTTGGGTACAAATCCGGGTCCCAAATGCAAAAAGGAAAGAATAAGAAAGATGTTGGACATAAGGCAGTCGCGGTGAATGCTCAGGCCCATCATCTTTCTACGTCCAAGACTAAATCTGCTCGGAAAGGTTCTTGGTCCACCGGGAAACTTTCGAGCCAAGTTGGGCTTGATTTGAATGTTGGGCTTTTATCCAACATGGGGGGCAAGCGGGCCCGCACTGAGAATGAGCCGATTTTTGAGTTTTCGTCTACAACTATTGTACAGGGAGCTACTCCTGGATTGGAAAAAAATGCTAATCACCCCAGTGGTGATAAGATGGTGATTCAGACAGAACAACCGAATGAGGCTGACATGACTAACTCGATGATGGAACATAGGACTTCTATAGAGGAAATGGAACCACACACCAGTTCTACCGGGGTTGTAGTACCCCGTTATTTCCCCCGGTTGTCCTTGAATTGCCTCCTATGGAATTGCTTTGGGGCGGGGAAGCCCAACTTTAGGTGAGCGGTAAAATATTTAGTTCATCACCATTCAGTTGATGTTGTTTCCATTTTTGAACCTCGTATTTCAGGATCAGATGCTCAAGAAGTTTGTGATAAACTTTGTTTTTCTGGTTGTGTTCGTATTGAAGCTATTCGCCTTTCGGGTGGGGTTTGGCTTTTTTGGGATAGGAATCGTGTGAATGAGCAAGTGATTAAGTTGTATATTGATTTTATTCATGTTGTTGTGGTTAAAGATAGCTTCAAATTCCATTTCTTTCCAGTGTATGCTCCTCCTTATGTTGGAAAAAGAAAGCGTTGCTGGGATGATTTGTTGAAAGCTATTGACTCACTCTCTGAACCGGTTATTGTCGGGGGTGACTTCAGTTGTATTCTTCACTCCATTGAACGATAGGGAGGCTCGAGAAATTTACATGAAGATTTTGATGTGTTTAGTGATACGGTTAACAGACTTGGATTGATAGACTTCAGTTTTACAAGTCAACCGTTTACTTGGTTCCGGGGGAAATCTAGTTGAATCTATGTGGCTTAGAGACTTGTTCGGGTGTTCACTAACATCTCGGGTCGGCTTCTTTGGCCAAATGCAACTGTTCGCCATTTACCTCGTTCTGCTTCGGATCATGTGCCCATTCTTTTATCTCTTGAGCCGCCTATGTCTTACGATCGTGCGAGGCGGCCCTTCCGCTTTGAAGTGGCTTGGATCACTCATCCAAATTTCCTTGATTTTATTAAACAGTCGTGGCTAAATGAGCTAAATACTTTTGATGCATTGGTGGATTTACGATCTAAACTCAAGGTGTGGAATGATAGAGTCTTTGGCAATATTCACAAGGCTAAGCAGAACCTTCTTCGTCGGATTGAGAGTGTGCAGTGCGCGTTAGCACGAAATCCTTTAGAAAGCCTTCTATCTCTCGAATCTGATTTTCAAGCTGAACTCTCTACTATTCTTGAGTGTGAAGAGCTTCTCTGGTTACAGAAATCTAGAGTCCAATGGTTACAATTTAGAGATCGGAATACCAGGTTCTTTCATCTTTCCACTATTACCTGACGAAAGAAAAATCGGGTGGAATCTCTCTGTGATAATGAAGGGAACTGGATTACAGATAAAGAAACTCTTGAACAACATAACGTGGAGTTTTTTCAAGCTATATATGGGTTGCCTGCTGAGGAACGAATTGACATTGCTTTTATACAGAATTGTTTTCCACGGCTTGATACATCAGTTTGGAACGAGGTAAATAAAGTGTTCTCTGAGGAGGAAATTAAGCGAGCGATTAAGCACATGGGCTCCTTGAAGGCCCCGGGGTGTGATGGTTTCCAACCTATTTTTTATCAAAAATGTTGGGACTCTGTTGGCCAGTTTGTCTGTCAATTTTTATGGGAGTTTTTCCGAACTTCTAAGCTGCCGGAGGGATCTAATGAGAAATTGATTGTGGTACATTCGATGAAGAGAAAGCAAGGCTTAAAGGGGTGGATGTTGATTAAGTTGGACCTTGAAAAGGCCTATGATCGGCTTCGTTGGAATTTTATTGTTGATTCCCCGCGAGAAGCCGGATTTTCCACACAATGGCAAGAATGGATTGGTGAGTGCTTAAGATCAACGTCCTTCCGTCTTCTTTGGAATGGTGAAGCGTCGGACATGTTCTTGTCTTCTCGAGGAGTTAGACATGGTGATCCTATTTCTCCATATTTGTTCGTTTTGTGTGCTGAGCGTCTGAGTCATTTGATCTTCAAAGCTGTTTCAGATAGAAAATGGAAACTGATTCGTATATCTAGAGGTGGACCAGAGCTCTCTCATTTAATGTTTGCTGATGATATTCTCTTATTTGCGGAAGCTTCTGTTGAGCATGTTAGAGTGATCAGGGATTGCCTTTCTCAATTTTGTATTGCTTCAGGTCAGCGAATTAATGCGAGCAAATCTCACATTTTTTTCTCGGCCAATGTGCGATCGGATTTGAAGGAAGCTATCCAGGTCGAGAGTGGGTTTGCTATGACCTCGGATTTAGGGAAATACCTTGGTATACCTATTTTCCATAAACAACTCTCTATTGAAACTTTTGAGCCGCTTTTAGAGAGAATTTCTAGCAAGTTGTTTGGTTGGCAAGGTCGGTTCTTGAACATGGCAGGCCGCATCATCTTATCCAAATCGGTCTTGTCTTCCATCCCGGTTTATACTATGGCTAATGTTCTTCTCCCAACAAAAGTGTGTGCTAAAATTGACTCCTTAATTAGCAATTTTGTTTGGGGTTGCTCGGGTAGTAGTCGTAAAATTCACTTGGTAGGTTGGAATGAAGTATGTCAACCTAAAGATTGCGGTGGCCTTGGCATACGAAAAATGGAAGATTTGAATCTAGCGCTAATTGGAAAGCTGGGTTGTTGCTTTTTGACGGAAGACGACAAACTTTGGGTGGATGTTATTCCGTCCAAATATGTGCGCTCCGAGATGTGTGATCATGCGAATTCGTCCTATGTTTGGCGGAGCCTGAAAATAGGAGTTAACAAAGTTGTGATCCCGCGAAGCCGATGGTGTGTCTCGAATGGGAATTCGACTCGTTTTTGGAGTGATTGTTGGATCGATAAGAATAGACTTCTTGATATCTCCTCGGTCCAAATTGATGTGTTGGCCCAACAGAGGCCTGTTTCAGAATTCTAGTCTGATGCACAGGGCTGGAATTGGGTTGCTATTGGTAATTCACTGCCGACCTCAATCTGCCTTCGCCTTGCTTCACTTGCACTACAACCGAATGCTAGTGTTGAAGATACACTATGCTGGCGGCTTTCTCCCACTGGCCAATACACGGTGTCTTCAACATTTATGTTAATTTCTAATGCAACTAGAACTTTGGAGGTGGATAAGTCAATTTATATTGCTATTTGGAAGCTTGAGGTGCCAGACCGGGTCCGAACTTTTCTTTGGCTCATAGTTAAAAGTGTGGTCCTTACTAATGTAGAGCGGGTTAGGAGTCACCTCGCCACAAGTACCCTTTTCTCGACATGCTCAAACGAGGAGGAGTCGTTGATTGATCTCTTCCGTGATTGTATTTCTACTTCACAATTTTGGGATGAGCTTCACCCTCCTCTTGCAAAGGAAGTATTTTTTCCACCAAAATTTGCAATTTGGTTAAGAATTAATATTACCTGTAATCTTATGATGGCCGATGGAATTAGTTGGGCGAGTATTTTCACTTTATCTATTTGGTGGATTTGGAAATGGCGTAATATTATTGTTTTTGAACAGACCCCACTACGGCCACAAAGGGAGAGGGTGGTGTTTGTGAAACAATAAGTGTTTGATTATTTTGTTGCCCAAGCAGCAACGCTTGACTAGTATGCTAAACGCATAACAAAGGAGCATTACATTGTATGGAGTAGGCCAAGGGAAGGTTGTGTTAAGCTGAATACGAATAACGCGGTACGTGACAGAGGGCTAGCTGATGCAGCGAGCATCATTACGGACAACGATGGTAAGTGGCTTATTGGATTTGTGCATAACATTGGAATATGTATTGTTCCTATGGCAGAGCTTTGGGGTGTCGTTCAAGGTTTAAGTCTTGCTTGGAGCAAGGGCTACAAGAGGGTCTCTTTAGAAGTAGATTCACAATTAGTGGTTTTACTTCTAGGACGACCTATGGAGAGTAGTCACCCACTCTACAGTCAGGTACACAGGTGCCAAGACTTTATTTGTAGAAATTGGAAAATCCAGTTTCGTCATATTTATCGGGAAACGAATAGTGTTGTTGACTATCTTGCTTCTCTTGCTTTTACGTTTAGTCTAGGTTTTAATGTATTGCTTGACCCGTCGAAAGGTGTTATTTCTTTATTATTTGCTGATGTAAGGGGTTGGACTATCTCCCGTTTGCTGACAACTTAAACTGTTTTTTATTATTAATAAAATGTCTTATTGAGAGGCCGGGAAGTGCCACCTCTCCTTCCAAAAAAATAATACTTCGTAATAGTGTAGGTTGAAGTTTGGCCATTGAGGCGGTAATCATCCACCATAGTCAATTAGTAGGCCTGACAATTTCACCCGCCCCCGATGGGTACCCGACAAAACCGACCCGAAAAATAGGGTGAAAAACCGAAAAAATGCGGGTGAAAACGGGTGATCGGATGGCGGGTCGGGTTTGGTTGCGGGTGACCACATCACCCGACCCGACCCGCTCACCTGACCCGCTCACCCGATCTTTTATTATATATTTAATATTTATTTTATTCAATTTATCCTAGAGTATATATATAACTAAACCCTAATTTACCTCTCCTCATTCCTCATTTCTTCACTTGAGAGCGCCGCTGTGCAGTGCTCTCCTCTCAGTCAAAGTCTACTCTCAGATCTCGCCTCACGCCCTCACCTCCCGGTCTCCCACAGTCCCAGTCCCCACACTCTCACCTCTCAGATCTCGCCTCGCCGCTGTGCTGCTCGGACTCCTCGGAGGTCGCCCATTGCTCGGAATCGCTGACTCGTCGTGCCTTGGCCATGGCTGCTCGGAGATCGCCCACTGAAAGTGCCGCTCCTCTCTTGTACTAGTCCCTCGCTCGAGTCATCTTCCCGAGTCCTGACTTCTCCGGTCATCTTCCCCGCTCAAGTCATCTGCCTTGGCCACTAACGCCGCTTACTCCTCGCCGACGCCAACGTCTTCATTTGCATTTGTGGTGAGCTTTCTTCTTCATTTTAATTTTTCTTTTTCTTCATTAGTTCCTTGCTTTCTATGGTCATGTGTTTTCTGAATTAAGAGATAAAAGTTAGATGGATTATGGATTAGAAGATTCTTACTGAATGCCTTTTGACAAACTTACTAAGCTATTAATTGTGATGGACAAATTGAACCTTTCTATGTGATTTTGAGTTTCAGTAACTTAGTTAGGCTAAAGGACAAATTGAACTTATTTATTCATTTTTCCAGCTCTATATTCATGCAACTATTCAAATTATACGAGTTTTGTTAAAACTAGTATATTTATAGAGTGATGACTTAAGGATATCTGGACATGCTAGAGATAAATGAAAAATTGATGATGTTTTATTAATTAATCGGCAAAGAGAGGAGAAAGATAATGAAATCATGTATCATGGTCCCTTTTGCAAAAGAAGGGCCTTGGACTACCAGTTGTGATGATTCACTAGCTGCCTGCTTAAATTATTGCTGCTTTTAGGCATGGTGTATGCAATTTATTTGGTGATGATTCTGTTTCAATTTAGGTCTCCTTAAACTAGTATGTGATTTTGTTTATATGTCTTTGCTTTTATAACAGGAGGATAAAAATGAATATTGATCAGATTATTGAAGATCAATCTTCTTGTCCCAATAATCATAACACGGCAGAAACTGATCAATCCTCTAATCCCGCTCCATCCGAAGCTGGTCAATCTAGTATTTCGCCCGATGAAGTGTCCAATCTAACTCTTGAAACATCTAAAAGGCACAAATCTGATGTGTGGAATCACTTTCTGAAGATCAAGGTTGATGGAAACGATTATGCACGATGTTTGCATTGCAAAAAACAATTGTCTGCAGCGAGCAAGAATGGAACAACGTCTCTATGGGATCATATCAACAAAAGGTGCTCTAAGAGGCATGTCAAAGTTGATATTCGCCAACAATTGCTCAACCTTAATACAAAATCCGATGGCAAAGCAAGGCTGGGAAATTATAGTTTTGACCAAGAATCATCGAGGAGAGACCTTGCAAACATGGTTGCTATGCATGAGTATCCTCTATCAATAGTTGATCATCTCGGCTTTAGAAAATTTGTGAGTAGCTTGAATCCGAACTTCAAGATGATTTCTCGTAATACGTTGAAGAGTGATATCATGAAAATTTTTCAAAGCAACAAAGCTGGCTTAAAGAAGATGTTTGAGAATCATAAAGGGAGAATTGCAATCACAACGGATATGTGGACCGCCTCTCACCAAAAGAAGGGATACATGGCCATCACCTCTCATTTCATCGATGATCAATGGATTTTGCATAACAAGCTTTTGAGGTAACTTACTAACTTATCTAATTTTCTGTTTTCTGCAAAATGTATGCAATTTTCTGTAGATTCTGTTTGCTGAATTTCTGTATTTGTTGTTTACTGAGTTTCTATTTTTCTGTTTTCTGCAAAATCTGTATTTTCTGTTTTTTTATGCTGTTTTTTTAATTTTATGCTGTTTTTTTTAATTCTGTATGCTATTTGTGGAATGGTGTATTTTCTATTTTTTGTATGTTATATGCTGTTTTTTTAGTGTGGACCATAAATGAATAAAATGACCATTCAAGAATTACCAATATGTATGTTATTAGGTTTGCTTATGTGCCTTCTCCCCACACAAAAGAGGTTTTGGCTCAAGTGTTGTTAAAGTCTCTTAATATGTTCAACCTTAATGCTGAAAAAATTTCTGCTGTGGTCGTGGACAATCACACTACTAATGATGCTATGATAGGAGTATTGCGGAATACATTTGATTCAGAATCTCTTCTTTTGGATGGTCAGTTTTTACATGTTCGTTGTAGTGCACACGTGTTGAACTTGGTTGTGCAAGATGGTTTGGATGTGATTGCTAAGAGTATTGAGAAGATAAGAAATTGTGTATTGTTTTGGTCAGCTTCTCCTAAAAGGCTTGAAAAGTTTGAAGAAAAAGCTAAAACTTTAAAACTTGATTGCTCTAGAAAATTAGCTCTTGATTGTAAAACAAGATGGAACTCTACGTTTTTGATGCTTAAAAGTACTTTGCCTTATAAGGATGTCTTTGCCAAGCTGAAAGTTAATGATCCCGCTATTAAGTTTGATCTTCCTAGTGATGAAGAATGGAAGTTTGCTACCATTGTGTGTAATAAGTTGGAAGTTTTTTATGATGTGACCTCGTTATTTTCTGGTAGAAAATTTCCAACGGCTAATCTATTCTTCAAGCATATTTTTGAGATTAAGGTTGAGTTGGGCGTTTGGTTATATGGTGTTAATGAACCAGAGATTATTAGAAAAATGGCTGCAAGTATGCTGGAGAAATTTGATAAGTATTGGGGAATTGTTAATAAACTCTTAGCTGTTGCTGCTGCTTTAGATCCTGAAAACAAATTGGCTTGTGTGAGATTCTATTACAAGGATATTTATGGTGAGGAGGAAGCTGAAATTGAAGTTGAGATGATAAAGTCATTGTTATATAAGCTGTTGGCTAGCTATCAAGAGAAATATCCCTCAATCAATGGTGGTTCTACTTCTAATAAGGATATTGTGCCTGCAAAGCGGCAAATGAGTGTTAATCTTTCTTCTGAAAGTGCTAGTATTGGTTCTGGTTTTTCTAGAGCTACTCGATGGGAAGTTGCTAGTAGGAATGCAAGTAGGAGTAATGTAATGTCTGCTAGAGCTGAGTTAGATCTATATCTTGAGGAGGCTCCCCGTCCTCCTAGTTTTAACTTTGATGTTCTGAACTTTTGGAAGCTTGATTTGAAATATCCAACTTTGAGAATGCTTGCTAAGGACATTTTAGCAATACCGGCTACTAGTGTTGCTTCTGAGAGTGCTTTTAGTGCGGGTGGTAGATTGGTTACACCCCATCGTTCTAAGCTTCATTCAAATACCGTGGAGGCATTGGCATGTTTGCAAAATTGGAGTATTGATGAGTTAGCGAGTAATCTTATCTCTATGTTACTTTGTTATAACTTAAGTTATTATTGATTCTTTCTATTATGTACTAATGTTCAATTTTTGTGCAAGGATTACAAGTTGGCAATTCTCAAGCTTGTGGTACTCATACCGATGATGAAGAAGAAGTCAATAGTAGTATTAGTGAAGTTGTCAATGTAATTAACTTTCTATATTTGTTGTTTACTTGTATTGTCATATTTATTATGCAAATACTAATGTTTTACTTGGAAATGCTAGGATTTTCTTTTTGAAGGATCTGCTTTTCTCAATCTTGGTCCTCTTGGATATTTGGATGAATATTGAAGTCGAAGACTTAAAGACATGAATTTATGTTCCTTAGTTTTTTTATGCTTAGTTGAAGACATTTCTAGACCATATTTTGTAATGGTATTAATGTATTTGATTTTTATATAACTATGTTTATTGTAATTTGAGTTTGGTTTATGTAATGTACTTTATAAAAATTATCAATTATGATTTTATGGTCAATTTTTCATTAAAATTATAAATATTCAGCAGGTTATATATACCCAAAAAACACCAACCCGACCCGACCCGAAAACCGACGGTTTTCAGTCGGGTCGGGTTCGGGTGCATCCGGTCGGGTTTTTTCAGCGGGTCGAGTACACGGGTCTGGAAGTCGGGTCGGGTGGTGGAAGTAGTCCACCCGTACCCGACCCGACCCATTGCCACCCCTAGTCAAGAGCATTTATGCACGTGACACTACGTGGGGCTTTTACTTGGGGAAGTGGGCACGACGCAAACGGTCAAAGCAGGTAACTTTTTGGTCCATGTCAAAGCAGGTAAGTGGTAACTCGATAAGGTCACAATTGAGGATTAATAAGAACTGTGTAGAACAGGCGGGCTCCACCCTCTCTCCTCTTCTAGCGACTCTCGCCAATGAATTTCAATTTCCCCGGCTGCTACTACTATCTCCACTCTCCGACAGCGACTTCTTCTTCCCTCCACCACCGCTCCCCACCACCAAACCAGCCCTAATTTCCTCTAATCCCCCGGATTCCTCGAAGCTTCGCATACCTTTCAAATTCAACTGTTCCTCCTTTTACCTCTCTAATAAATCCTGTTTCTCCTTCGGTTAATTCCACACCCCCTCTAATTTCTGATTTCTCCACCCAGAGGCACGCTCCAGTGCTTCACTACTTCTGTTTCTGTGATTCTCATTTGGGTTAGTGTTCTTTCACCTTCTTCTGCTTCAATTTTAGCTTATCTTTTCTGGGTTTTCCACCTGTTTGCTTTAATAGGCTAGAATTGCTTGTGTTACAAATTTTCTTTCATATTAGTTGTTGAAGACATGGATTCCCAATTTAAGGGTTTTTATGATTCTGCTAACGGACACCAATCTGTCAATGGAGCCATGTCACCTGGTTCTGAAGAGTTCCCAGATTATGCCAATTTGTTCAATTACAAAGACCCATCTGTTGATCTCACCTCTGTTGAATTCCCCACCCTCCCGCAGCCTCCTCCTGCTTTCCATGGAAATTTCCTTTCATCTTCCTCCTCGGAGGTTGCCTCTCCTGAGGACAATGATTCAGATTCTGTTCTCAAGTACATTAGCCAGGTGCTATTGGAAGAGGACATCGATGAAAAGCCTTGCATGTTCCATGACTCTTTGGCCCTTCAAGCTGCCGAGAAGCCCTTTTATGATGTCCTTGGAAAGAATTACCCTCTTTCACCTGATCAGCCCCCGTTTTCAGATCATTCTGCAGATAGCCCTGATGACAGTTTTTCAGGTTCCATTTACAATAGTAGTAATAAAGTTAGTTCTATCAACACAAGCACAAACACAAATACAGCCGTCTCAGTAGAATCTAGGTCACTGGGGTTTTCAGCACAGAATCCTATGACTGATCCCCTTGTTCAGCCTTCCACTGTTTCACCATTTTCTTTCAGCTCTCTGGCTAGTGGTAATGGGATTGGTGGTTCTGGTGTTAGCATGCCTGTAGGTTTTAATACATTCATTGATAGAGATTCTTCCATGATACAATTTCAGAAGGGGGTGGAAGAAGCCAATAAATTCCTCCCTAAAACTAGTAACCTTGTTATTGATCTTGATAATATCACCTACCCTAAAGAAGAACCGAAGAGCGCTCCACCAGATGTGGTGAAGTCTGAGAAGGGGGGTTACTTGACCCAGGGGTCAAGAACGAGGAGGATTCATCATCGAGATGACGAGGATTTAGAGGAAGGGCGAAGCAGCAAACAGTCAGCTATATCTATTGAGGATGCTGATGAATTGTCTGAGATGTTTGATAGGGTTTTGCTCCCTCCTAAGAATAATGAGAAGGGGTGTTATATATGTTCAGAAGTTCCAAATGTAGAACATAAGAGAGAAGATGAAGGCCAAAATGTGGTGGATTTAAGGACGCTTTTGATTCTTGGAGCGCAAGCGGTTGCATCTGATGATCAAAGGACTGCTGTTGAGCTGCTAAGACAAATCAGGCAAAACTCCTCTCCCTCAGGTGATGGATCACAGAGATTGGCCCATTCCTTTGCAAATGCCCTTGAGGCACGTTTGGCTGGAACCGGTTCACAGATTTATACTGCCTTGTCTTCCAAGAGGACTACTGCTGCTCAGATATTGAAAGCGTACCAGCTCTATGTTTCTTTTTGCCCTTTTAAGAAGATCTCAATCATTTTTTCCAACTTCAATACCTTGAAGTTGTCCAAGAACAGAAAGAAGCTCCATATTATAGATTTCGGTATCTTATATGGCTTCCAGTGGCCTGCACTCATTCATCACCTCTCAGAACGACCCGAAGGGCCTCCAATGCTTCGTATTACAGGGATAGAGCTTCCTCAGCCTGGATTCAGGCCAGCTGAGCGAGTTGAAGAAACGGGGCGTCGTTTGGCAAAGTACTGTGAAAGGTTTGGGGTGCCATTTGAGTATCATCCAATTGCACAAAAATGGGAAACGATTAAGTTGGAGGATCTTAAGCTAGAAAAGGACGAGTTTGTAGTTGTGAATTGTCTCTACCGGTTCAAGAACCTTCTTGATGAAACGATTGTGGTGGATAGTCCAAGAGATGCTGTCTTGAGATTGATTAGGAAGATAAAACCGGATCTTTTTGTGCATGCTATTTTTAGTGGGTCATTTAATGCTCCCTTCTTTATGACACGGTTCAGAGAGGCTCTTTTCTTCTACTCCACGCTGTTTGATATGTTTGAGACAAATGTTTCCAGGGAAGACCCAGAGAGGTTGATGTATGAGAGAGAGTTCTACGGCAGAGAAATCATGAATGTTGTGGCTTGTGAGGGAACAGAGAGAATTGAAAGGCCTGAAACTTACAAACAGTGGCAGGTTAGGAATATGAGGGCAGGCTTTAAGCAGTTTCCATTGGATTCAGAGATCATGGAGAAATTACGACACAAGATGAAATATTACCACAAGGATTATTCTCTAGACGTGGACGGGAATTGGGCCTTGATGGGATGGAAAGGGCGGTTAAGTTTTGCAATATCAGCTTGGGTTCCTTCTTGATCTCCTTATATTGCTTCAAGTGAAGAAAGCATGCTTCTTGAACATCTTCTAGCAAGGATCAATGAAGCCACGTATCATGAATACACCTTTGCAGATATCTCAGGTCAGATGACTCTTTATCTTATAAGATATTTCCTGGTGATTTCCATAGTTGTCAGATGACTTGTGTGTACTTCAGAGCTGAAGTATCAGTATGTTGATATTCAAGAATTACCTGTTCTTCCATTAAAAAAAAAAAGGAATTGCATTTTCTTTGTGCAAGGACCATTTTGAAAAGCAGCGCACAAGCCAATATATATTTGCATCTATTGCATTGTACAAACTGGCTTTGCTTCTTTTTTTTTTTTTTGGTGCTAGAAATAGATTACTGCTCCATCCTGGGATCAGGAGGTTCTGTAATATAGTCAAGGAACTCACTTCCTTTTACAAGTTATGATGTATAAGATAAGCATGCACTTGCGGATGTATTGTTATGATGTTTGAAATTACTCATTTGTCAAACAAGGATGCTTATAATATTACATTCTCCCTTCGCTTTTTTCTTATTAATTCTCCATCGTTTTACCCTTTGCCTGACAGTTCTGTGATTTTAGTTGTTCAGCTGGGTTGAACTCAATTTCTTGTATCTGATCTGTTTGTTTTGGTAGATTTAGTCCAAGGTTAGTGGAAAATAGTGACGTGAAATTCTATATTAAGGAATAAGGACTCTTTTCTTTTCTTTTCTTAGGGAATACATTCTCATTAACCTTGGCTATCATTGAGTATTGGCTTTGGGGAAAATAGTTTCATAATTTGCTACTTTGAACAAACAATATTTCTGCTCTATATTGCAAAAGTGTTGATTGGAATGTACTAAGGCAAGAATATAATGACATGGCTTTAAGTAGGTAAATTCGGATTTTAGTAATCTGAAAATCAGGACTTTCAGTGCAATCACATAAAATTGAGCATGAGTTTAATATATTGAGATGAACTGCTATACATCACTCCATTTCCACTCATATGAGAGAGATAAAAAGAGATTTTAGGGGAAGAGAGTTGTGTAAATCATTTATCAAGTTGTAAATTCCAATGCCAATTTCTCCCTAACCCATTCCTGAACTTAATCAAACACTAGCTACACTAGTTATATTGCTTGAAGAATAGGATTGCTGAATCTGCATATTCTCTTTGGTAGAAGATGGTGCACTAAGATATCGTTGTCCCTTGTCACCTTATTAGATATCTTCAACTCTATGATTTCAATTAATGCATAACCAATGATTTTTTCTTGGTTGAAATATGGTTCAAAATTTCAAAGATGTCTTAGTTTACAGAGACAGGCGGCAAGAAATCTGCTTAGGCCTTGTTATCACTTTCCATTTAGCAGATATTTTCACTGAGACTTTAATGCATTTCATGAGGGGTCTGTCCATTTCACTACATATATTATAACTTTTGATATTTTTAGATACACTGTTCTCATTTTTTGCTGTGCCAAGTGCTAATCATCATTTTTTATAAAGTTTGGCAAGAAATATGCTTAAGCGTTGGTTTTTTTCCTGCTCTGTGGCTGCAATTGGGTGATTCAATTCTGTGGGTGTTGACCATTGAATGTGAATGCGTGCATTGCAGTTCTTCTTTGAAAATAGCATTCACAAATCATCAGGCTTGTCCTTTTCTTAGAGTGGAGAACTGTGTATGGCTGCTAATATTCATGGGTGTTTTTTCCCCTTGTTTCGTGTCCAATCCATTTCATTTTACATCAGAAAAGATAGCAACTGAAGGATTTGAGAGAATGTATTTGGCAGCTTGCTAAAATGCTTAGGAGAATATTAGCTTAGGATTTGATAGGATTAATACAATTAGCTGGTCTTTTGGAGCAGGAACATCCTTGTCCACATGGATTATGAGATTTTTTTGTTTTGAATAGTAGTGATTTGGTTAATCACTTAATCTCAAGCCCAGAGAATTCTTTTGGATAAGAAAAAGAAGTTTTTGATTGCGTCTGATGTCTTCCATTGAGAGTGATTGTGTGGCTAAGTGTCGCAAGTTTATCCCTCGAAAAAAAAAAAGTGTTGCAACTTTATTTATTATTGGCTATCAAATGGCTCTAGCTAGGATAGGTAGAAGTATACTTTATTTTCAATTACTTGAAAAATAATGATGATTTTTTCTTTCCTTAAGAAGAGTTGTGGTTAATCAGGATACCTATCCATTTAATCCACTCTAGATGGCTGAATGGACTTGTCATTATTCTCATAATTTGGTTGTAAGATTTGCTCTTATCTGACATGATTGAATTATAGAATGTGACGGATTGTAGAGACTCGTTGATTATGGCGTTTTGAATTGTCTGCTGTGACTGATGATAAGCTTGGCCTCTGAATATTCTAAGTTTATGCTTAACAAATTTCCAATGATGAAAAACCTTGGGTCATCAAGTTATACTGTAGCGTAAAGGTTTTACTGATTTAATGTCTGGTTTTCAAACCATTGATTAATGTCAAAGCATATTTGAGGTGGAGGATGTTGAAAAAAAAAAGTGAATAAATAAAAAGTTGGTTGCTTTTCTTACTCAGTTGCTAACTTGCAATCACCCCCACAAAATCCCAATCCACGAACACCATCACACGCATGTTTCAAAAAGTTTCTTGCTATTTTCAAGTTGTGTGAAGAAAAGATCAACACCCACTTAATTAATTTCATCCAGATAGATTCATGTACCCGTGAGGATTGCAAAAACAAAGGACTCCTCCATTGGTGGCAAGCTAGCTAGGTAGCTTTTTTGTTATTGCTTCTTGTTCCATCTACACAGGCACACAGCATAAATGCATAATATGTTTATGCAATTTGAGCAATGTTTTATGCATTAGAGGGTTACAAATTACGATGACGGGTTGGAGCAAATCTTGGTTGTCACGGAGATACTTACTTGATAACCCAAGTGGTGCGCAGTGCGCTAGCTAATGATGATGTTGGAAGCTTGGGCCTTCCCATTATAAGCTTGCCTAAGCCCAAACCAAAGTCCAAAAAGTCAGGCTTCTCGGCCCATTAATGAATTGAAAGCAGATTTTGGGGCCCGCCCACACGGCCACACTTGAAAAAGGCGAGCAAAAATGTACCGCCAATTAGAATACTACGGGCCAAGTGGCCACCAAAGTAATTATGATAATGATAATAATCATTAAGAATCCTGTTCTCCTACTGAGGTTGTCGCCCCCCATTCGCATCATATGTTGCAACAATCTCAATCGAATTTCTAAGATTGGGATTTTGCTCCATTTACTTGCTTACTTAATCATATCTTCGTCGGGTTCGATCCACATAAATTACTCTTATCACTAACCACCCAATCCCCTCAAACCACTCGCTTTATTCCGGGATCTTCTCTTAATTCATCTCAACAACCTCTATAAATTCACATCTAAGCTCCCTCAGTAATCACCTATCAAGCCTTAGGCTTCGTTGATTAAAAACAGTCAGTATATACGGATGCAGCTTCATCAAGATTCACATCGATCGAGATTAATTAGCTAGCTTGTGGATTAATGCACAAAACTAATGCTAATCCGCCAGCTTTCTAATTAATGATGAGAATCTTGATGATGCTGCATCAGTACATACATGACTACGTACGTATACGTTGATGACCACAAATCATTGTATGTATGTATTCACATGCAGGTGATAAATTAATTCCGATCCCTTTACATATGCATCTTCCATCTTTAATTTTCTTCTTTGGATCCATGAAACTAAACCATATATATAGGTTTATATTAGTAATAACATATTAACAGTAGAAGGTCATGCTATAATTAGAGACTACATGGCATACATGCTTTGTTAAGCAAGCATTTTAATGGTATCGGAGCGTTTCTTGGTAGGTTGGCCGGCCTAAGGCATGATTTGAACATGGTTGTATGAAAGTGTCCGTTTTGGCTGGGGGCTAGCTAACCCACCTTTTAAAAAAAATTTAAGAATTAACTAGATCAATCAAGTTACACTTGAGAAAAGTCGAGATTGGGAGATGAAAAAGCCGAGTTGTAGCGTCCCGGTCAGAGTTGTAGGGCGCACCGGCTTTTTAGCAGCGGTGTGCCCTACCGCTCCAAATTTAAAAAAAAATTGAATAAAAGGCAGCGGCAGCGGTGGCCGCTGCCGCTGCCCATTATTTTTTTGTCGTTTTATGGCAGCGGCAGCGGCCACCACTGCCGTTGTCTTTAAAAAAAAAAATTATACCAAGCGGCAGCGGTAGCCGCTGCCGCTGTCTTGCCCTCAGTAAAAAAAAAACTACCGCGGCTATTTATAGCGAGCGAGACGAGGTTGGAGATGTCGGGTCCGCTCCCTTGCCCTCTCAAATTCGTCTCCAAATTCGTCTTCAAACCCTCCTCAAATCCTCCCCAAATCCATCCCCAAAACACCTCTACTAAAATAATGTCGGGTTATTGGCCATTTGATGAAGGGCAGGGCTATTTTAGTTCAAATCCGGCGAATGTGAACGACGATCAATATGGCGGTTTAGAAGGAATTCCTTATGGTGGACATGGCTATTCTAGTTCAAATCCGGTGAATGCGAGCGACGATCAATATGGCGGTTTAGAAGGAATTCCTTATAGTGCACATGAGAATGAGGATGTTTTGCATGAAAACGAAGAAACGGTATGTAATCTATTATTTATTAAATTATTAATTTTATTATAAACAATCATATTTTAGGGTTGTTATAACTAATCATATTTTATACTCCCTCCGATCGAAATTAGATGTCGTTTTAGGTTGAACAAATTGATCGTATTAATTACTTATTGGTTGCTTTTATTTTCCTTAATTTGTGTGTAATTACCTAGAACGATATTTAAATTCGATCAGATGGAGTAGTTGTTATAATTGTTAAATTCGTTGTGTTAGTGCAAAATTTTCATTTTAATTTCTCATATTGTGTTGAATTTGTGAGTTTATAATCGAATTAATTAATGAAGTATTTGTCATAATTGTTTCCAGTTTTCCGATTTTTCTACCTATTTTGTGACTGATAATGAGTGGTCAGAACGGAATCATATGCTAAAATGGGCTAGAGAAGTAGGACGTAATTTGAACATGGTGTTGACAATTAAGAACTCATGGGAAACGAAGGTCCTTTTAGCACGTGTGTTGGCCGGTGAATACAAGCCAAAGAAGAAGGGTAAATCCGGTGTTAATATGCCAACCCTACAAGTTGGTGATGATCTAAAGGAAAAACCACGTAGCAGGAAGATGGGCTGCCCGTTCGAATTGGTTGGCCAACGGGACAGGAGGACCCATCATTGGCGGCTAAGCGTGAAATCCGGTCGCCACAACCACGACCTTTCCACTGGTCTGGAGGGATATCCTTTTGCCGGCCGCTTAACTGATGAGCAAAAGGAGGATGCAAGGATATTAACCCTCTCACATGGTGCCCCGAAGTTTGTTATGACATACTTGCGTGAAAAGTGGCCGGACATCACAACTTCGATGAGACAGTTGTACACTTTTCGGCACGATGTACTGAAGAAAGAGATGAGCTCAATGAATGTAACTCAATTCTCACTCCATTTCTTAAAGTCAAATGGCTATTATCTTGATTATCGAGCCGAGGAAGGAAGCAACGAGATAATAGACTTTTTCTTTGCCCATCCCAAGTCGTTGAATCTGCTGAAGTTGTTTCCGTATGTTGTGATCATGGATGCGACATACAAAACCAACATGTAAGTAATTATAATAAAAGCATTTTTACTTGAAATGTAAGTTTTACACGTTAACTTATTCAAATTAATTAACATTTCAGGTATAACATGCCTTTGAGTGAGATGGTAGGATTTACTTGCACCGGGCACACTTTTTGTATTGGGTTTGCATTTATGGCAAGAGAGACCCAAGATCACTACGAATGGGTGTTATATCAGTTGCGGGAGGTGTTCGAAATGGTTGGGAAAATGCCAGAAGTTATTGTCACAGATCGGGATATTGCCGAGGTTAACGCCGTTGCGGTCTTGTTTCCCAACGTCAAACACCTTTTGTGTTGGGTGCATATCAAGCGGAATTGCAAGGCGTACGCTTTGGCGAACGGGTTTTCTGAGGGGAGTGCGGAGTGGTTTGGAAACAAAGCATGGGAGCTATTTTGCTCAACGACCGTAGCAGAGTATGAGGCACGACTTCATCTATTGCAGACTGGTGAGATTGGAGTACAAAAAAAGCTCAGTCCGTTGTTGTTAGCGTACCTCCGGAGGAACTGGCTTACTCCTTAGCGTGATCACATTGTTAGAGCCTACACGGATCATTGTCTACATTTGTTTACTAGGACCACAAACAGGTACGCTAATCAATTTTCCTTACGAGAAAACTCTTAAACACAAATATTAGTTATTGGCATTAAATTAACGAAATATTTATCAGGGTCGAGTCCCAACACTCTGTGTTGAAGGATTATTTGGAGTCTTCTGTTGGGGGTTCAGCATCGGTCTTGAGAAAGATTCACGCCATGGTGAACATTCAGGTGCACAATATTAGGGGAGAGATGGAACGAGACCATACCAGCGAACCGTTGTCCATCAAACACATGGACGAGCCACTCAAAACTGTCTTCTCTCGTCTTCCAGGGAAGGTTTCCAACAAGTGTATCGGACAGTTGTTTGCCCATGTCCGCACTATACTTGACCCGAACAAGTCTTTCCGTCAGACATGCGACGATGCGTGGTGGACAACCGCCCGTGGACTACCATGCCCTCACCAAGTCCAAGCTTGTATCTATGAATGCAGGCCTATTCAACTTTCAATGATTCATGATTTCTGGAAACAATTGGTGTGGGAAGGCCAAAGGGGAGTAGATGAACAGGTGGCCCCCACAGCCCTAAATCCAACTGAAGAGATTTGGACGAGGATGATACAAGACTTCTATGAAGGCAAGATTGATTCTACTGTCAAACACCAGGTTGGTCGAAAATACTTGAACCTCAATTATCCCGAGGAGGGGGATGTGGTGGAGCCATCTCGCAATAGGAAGAAGAAGGGTAGGCCAAGGAAGAACTCAAAGGTTCAACCAAGAAACTTGACTAGGCTGGAGCATCTTCAACAGCGCGGGAAAGGCACTCGTTCTATGCCTGGGGTCGCACTTAGCCATGTTCCAGAGGAGGAGGAGGAGGAGGAGGAGGACCCAGTTGAGGAGGAGCAGGAGGGAGAAGATGTATATCGTCCGACGGTTGAAGAAGGAGGTCACATTGAAGTTGATCTCGGTGTCCATGTACCCCAATTCATGAGGCGATTCATCGTCAGCGCTCCTAATGTCATAGGAGACGGTAATTGCGGGTGTAGGGCACTTGCTTGTCTTGTTGGGTGGGGGCAGGATTATTGGAGGAGGATGCGAGAGGAGATGGCTTTGGAGTTGAGGACCCATTACGAGACGTATGCACGCTTATATCCTTATATTACGCATATTGATGAGTTGATCAATCAAGTCAGTATAGACTACTACTGGATGGAGACGCCAACAGTTGGATTGGCGTTTGCTACTAGATTCCAGTGTGCACTTGTCGTACTATCCGAGCGTGGTCCTCATACATGCCTCCCGATGATATCTAGTGAAGCTCTGAGTACTTCTGTGTGGGGCAGTGTCGTGGTGATAGCTCATCTAGGGAACCACTATGTCCCGGTAAACGTCATAAATTTACATAAATTTCATAGTGGACTAACTTTTATTATATTATTTACGAATTTGTCATTGTAGGTTACGCTCGTAGATGAAGCCCCCATGCCGACCTCTGCGAAGCTTTGGGCCCAATATCATCATCCTAGCGTTGATGGGGTGGATATTCGCTTTCATGAACGCATGGCCCGGTACGACAGTTACCACAACGCAGAAGGGTTGCCTCCTAGTTTTTATTAGAGTAGGACTAGTATTAGTATTTGTATTTGTATTTCTACTGGTACTGGTATTGGTACTTGTATTTGTAAGATATTATTATGGTTATTATTATTTGTGGGACTAGTATTTGTATTTATATTTGTATTTCTACTAGTATTCCATAAAACATTCAAATATCCATAAAACATCCAAATATCCAAACATAAAAGTCCATAACACATCCAAACTAATAATGCATAAAACATCTAAATATCTAAACATAAAAAGTCAATAACACATCCAAAAAAGTAATCCATAAAACATCTATCTGTAATAGCCGGCATCACTACGTCGTCCAGGCTGGTAACGAGGGGGTGGCGGAAATGGGCGCATGTCCGGTTCAGCTTGGGGCAACTCTCCAAAAACTGCTCTGTCAATACCATTGAAAAAATCTGTGGCATATGGACCTCTCATTTCACTCGCGTATGGACAGAAACTTCGGACGTACCCTTCCAAGTAAGCCATGCGATGCGTCAAATCCTTCAGCACTCTGTCCATTTCCCGGAACTTCCAATCCTTCAGATGACTCAAGCCGCTTTGGTTTACAAGCGTCACCCAATCCTGGTTTGAATGGTTGTCCGCTAAGGTTTTCAAGAAGTGTAACGCCTCGGACCGACCTTGCACCTTAAGGTTTTTTGCCCACTGTTCACATTACAACAAAAATTAAGTTTTGAACATTATAAATATATCATAAATTTTAAAATTATAGGTCGTTCTTACCTGTTGGTGATCCCATATGTAATGTGCCCTATGCGTATGAAAGTGGGTGAGTAAGGACGTGTCGCTTGGACCGCCACCATATCCGCCCACTGGATGGACCGGGGCCACTAATCCAGGGTCCTCATAAGGCGGGACCTCATAATCATGGGCCGGGATATCGGGCTCCGGAGGAGCCGAGTAGCGCATGGGAGGGGGTGGGTTTGTGTAAGACGTAGGAGCCGGGTTTGTGTACAACGTCATCAACGTAGACGGCTCTTCTGGTGGCGTAATATGGCTCGTACTTTTATAATGGTGTGTCTCCTGCGGTGGCATATAGCTTGTACCACCATACTGCGTCTCTGGCGGTGGCATATAGCTCGTACTACAACCATACTGCGTTTCTTGGAATGGCATATAACTCGTACTACCGTAATTATACGCCTCTTGTGTTGGATATTGCAGGGGAAATTGGTAACCCCCGTATTTCCCATGAACGGCCCCGTATTGCCCATGAGCGAATAATGGACCAGCTTCACCATAACCCGTATTAGCAAATGTGGGCTGGGTACGGTCCACATAGAGGTCCGAAAATGTATCACCACTTCTATTCAGCAATCTTTCGATTGCTGAAATATCATCTGCATGCATTTTTTACAATATTTCTCTAAAATCCAATAACGTGCATAATGCTCATTTAAGCATATAATTAATATATCAAACTACTAATTCATCCGTAAATATAGTAACCATGCACATTAAAAAAAATTCATATTCACCCTCAACAACTACTTAATCGCTTATTTTTATAATACTTATAAATTAACTTAATAACATGTATGAACCTAATTTAAACTCATAATTAATGAAAAATACTAATAATTATACCATAAATAAATTAATTATTCAAATTATGAAAATTTATAATTAATTTCTACAACTACTTAGTCACTAATAATTATACATACATTAGTCTATAAATTATACATTGATTAAGTTAATTAATTATTTTTACCACATAAATTAACATATAAATTTACTATCATATAAACTACTTAATCGATCAAACTCTCGGTAATTAACCTATAAACTACTTAATACATAAAACTAATAATTAATTCATAATATAAAAATAAATTTAATATTTTGCATACCTAAACCCTCCACGGGGGCGACGTTGGCGACGGGTTGGCTCGTCGTCACTTCCGGAAGCGGGACTTCAACCTCCTCTCGAACTCTCGAGGTTGCCTCGCTCTCGTTTAAGTTGATATTTCGTCGGGATTCATTCCGCCGTCTACTTGAAGATGACTTCGAGCCAAACAAATTCTAATAAAAAAATTAAGTTAGTTTTAACCTTAATAACTTAAAATAATTCAATTAAAATAAATAAAAATCATACATACCGATAGCGATAAACTTCTCATTTTTGGAACCGTTTGAATCGAATTAACAAAATTTGGACCACTTTCAATCGGATTTCGAACCTCCTTGCAAAGAATTGGGGCAAAAATGGAGAGGGCTCGTTCGGAGCAGGTTGTGGATGAAAATGGAGAGGGAGTGAGGAAGAGTTGGAGTGAAATTGGTGAAAGAAAAGAACCGAATGGCTCCTCTTAAAACCCTCGGTTTCAATTTGAACAAAGCCCCCGCTCCCCTGGTCAAACTGGGATTCTGCAATTGCAGAATCCCAGGTGCAGCGGCAGCGGCCACCGCTGCCGTTGCCTCTGCATGGAGAGGCAGGGAAAGATCCCCTGCCTAGTTGTCTGTTTTAAAAAAAAATAAAATAATAAATGCAGCGGCAGCGGCCACCGCTGCCGCTGCCTCTGCATTTTCAGAGGCAGATTCCCGCGTGGGAATCTTCCTCGTTGCAGTATATAAAAAAAATAATAATTTAATCAAGCGGTAGGTTGTACCGCTGCTATGTGCAGCGGTAGGGCCCACCGCTGTAAATACCGGGGCGCCCTACAGCTCTGAGCGGGGCGCCCCTCATATACAATTTCGAATCAAGTGAACACATGGTATGATAATAACACTATGTAAAAGGGTGTCAAGTTTGTAGCTATTAGGTTAAGTTTTTGGGTTAAAAATAAAATAATTTTGTATAAAATTCTTTAATATTAAAATAATGTAATATCACTTCTAATTGTTGATTAATTTAAGCCTCTTAGTATATGTAGTTAATTTCGAACAAAAAAAAGTATATATGTAAGTTAATTTGCTTCATCATATATGACAAATTAAAAGGTTCTTTCTCTGCAAACGCAGGGAATGGATCAAAAGATCAAAAGAAGAAGACAGGGGCAAAAGATAGGTCAAAGTATGTGGGCAAGGTAAAGGATTCAAGATAGAATTACATACATGAGTGATGAGTAGTGAAAATCAAGGCAAAAGATATATACAGGTCACTGAGCTAGGGCTGACATCGCAGGAAATGGATATATACTTTCATGCATATCCCTCAAAATTAAAACATTCCTGACTTTGTATCATATAGCCAATAAAAGTAACTTACATTAACGCTTAATCAATTATCACTTATAGTTCAAAGTTAGAAATAAAAATATGAATCAAGTTATACAAGTCGACAGCCATGAAAAAATCGATATGCATCATGCATGAATAGGTAGCCAAATTTTATAAAATAATTATTAATAAGAACAATTTTCTCTCTTTTTTAAATTGTTGCGCCACATTAACTTTCTTTTGATATATCGACTGAGATTCATTTAACCTTGCTCAGTATTTGACCGGTCAAACCCTTCACTCGGGACCATTTAAATGTTACATTGTTACTCCCTCAAGCTTTTGTTTTCAAACTATGCTGCGCTTTGTCAGATTTCACACCCTTTTGTCATCTTTTAGCCAATAGAATTAACAATCACGTGTCTAAAGTTGGTATTCAATTCAATGTATTTGATCACCAATATATATAATTGAATTTATTTAATTTCTAATTTTGAAATTTTGATCACTAGCTTTTGTATTTTTCCATGAAACAATGTACTGTACTTGTTTAAAAATATTATTGCATAGTAAATTTGATTCACCATATTTATATAGTAGCAAGGAAAAAAGTATGGCAATTTTAGTGATCAAAGAAATTTCGATCATATGCACATCTAAATTTAACGCTTCAAGTGAAAGAAGTATGCCATTTTTCAAGCATTAAAAAATATTTCATAATGTTATACAATAGTTGGCCTTCAGGAATTTAGTCAAGCGATTAAGAATTTTATGGTAGTATCTATAGATTGAGAAGAGTTGTTGTAAGGAGAAGTTGTGAATCTTTATTATGAAGGGCAACAAGTATTTATACATGAAATGATAGAAAAATAACGTAAAGATAAGCCCTAGAATATATTGTTATCCAAAATACAAGATACTATATATCTTATATTATCTTTTTTTTGGTCGAAACTATCTTATATTATCTTAGAATAGAAGATATTATCTAGTTATGTGTGTCTCAATATCCCCCGCAAGTTGGATGGTCGAGCAAAGAAGAAGAGTCATGAACTGTGGTCGAAGTAGAGGTTTCATGAGGATATCAAGCAGCTGGTCTTTGGTAGAGACATGAGCAACTCGAAGAATGCGAGACTACACTTGCTTATCACGAACAAAATGGTAAGCCAAGGCAATATGCTTCATGCGTGAGTGAAACACCGGGTTGGAGATGAGGAAAGTGGCTCCTAAATTGTCAAAATACATGACCGGCTAGTGAGAGAGTTGACGCCCATTTCAGCAAGCAGAAATGTGACCTAAAGGAGCTCAGACCACGCATCACCAATAGCCTTGTATTCTGATTCAGTCAACGATCGAGAGACTGATTTGTGCTTATGAGAGCTCCAAGAAATAGGTGTTGAACCAAAATAAAGGAGATAACTTGTAGTGGAGATATAATTGTCCTTGTCCCCTACCCAATCGGCATCGGAGAACCCATGTAATGTAGACGATGAATCAGAGGAAATGTGAATCCCGAGATCAACAGTCCCATTGAGATACTGAAGAAGGCGTTTCAAATCTTCCCATTGTGTAGTAGTAGGAGTTTGCATATATTGAGAAAGCTTATTAATAGCAAAAGGTGGCAATTGGCTATGAATCAGAAGCATGAGCCTTGGAAAAGAATCATATTTGGGAGGTTTGTATTTTACCTTCTAGACACAAGACAATTGATTCTAAATGGGTGTATAGGGTGACGTATAAGGCATATGGAAAAACAGATAGATTTAACACATGTTTGGTTGTTAAAGGTTCAACCAAAAATAAGAAAAAAATCTATAAACATACCTTCTCACTTGTTGCCAAACTTCCAACAATGAGGATGTTTATTGTCTCAGCCACAACTTGAGGATTGACTCTTCATCAATTAAACGTGAATATCGATTTTTTACACGATAATATTGAAGAGGACATCCATATGAAACCTTTGAATGACTATAATAAGGCAAAATATGGGCAAGTTTGTCAGCTTCGTCATTGTTTATATGGCCTTAAACAGGCATCTCGACAGTGGAACCATTCGCTTACCTAATTTTTTTTCCAATTGGCTTGTCAACATTCCAAGAGTGATTATTCACTCTCTATCAAGATTCATAATTCTTCTTCCACTTTTCTTTTGGTCTATGTAGATGACGTTTTGCTAATGGGGAATTATTCCCCAGAGATTGCTTTCTTGAAAACTACTTTACATTGACAATTTACTAATTAGGACCCAGGTCAAGCTCGGTATTTTCTTGGGATGGAGATTTATTGATAAGATAATGACACTTTTCTTAGCCAAAAGAAGTATTTGCATGATATTTTGTCAAAAATAGGAATGCTTTATTGTAAAACAACTAAATGTCCTCTTCCACTAGGATTGAGATTCACTTAGGACAATTGTGAACTATTAGAAGATGGGGAAGTTTATCATAGATTTATTGGATGATTGCTTTACTTGGCATGAGCTCGTCCTGATCTATCATATGTAGTTCAACAACTCAACTAGTTTGTTTTTCAAGCCACGACTTCCTCAATAACATACCATTGTTCATGTTCTGAGGTATTTACATGGTACTTCTTTACCGTGATTGCTTTACCTTGTTCAAATTAGTTTGAAATTTCGGGTTTTTTTTATGCAAATTGGGGAAATGTTTGATAATGAGGCATTCACTTACTGGCTACTACGTTTCCCTTGCTCATGCATTAATCTCTTGGAAGATTAAGAAATAGGCTATCGTGTCTCGTTCATCGATTGAAGAGGAATGAATATTGAGCACTGTCATCTACTAAAGTAGAACTTGTGTGGAATGATATTATTCTGCATATTTGGGTATTGATAACCCTCGACCAATGACTTTATTTTGCGACAAACGTGCAACTGAATTGATTGCCACAAATCCTTGGTTTCACGAGAGGACAAAACATTTAGAAATCGATTGTCACTTCACCCATGACAAGGTTCGAGATGATTTTTCAGAGTTTTGCTTATATCTCTTCTCGAATGCAACTAGCTGATGTTCTTATGAAGACATTAGGTCGGGTTCAACTACTCGGTGTCCAAAATGAGTCTTCAACCAGCTCCATCCTTGGGGTGTAGACTCATGTTGTCGTGTGCTCACCCATTGCCGAGCACTTTTATGTCGCGGTAAAAGCGCTGTCAAAGAAATATTCTAGCTTCCGAACCTAGGTATAGTGGAAGCAAGGGTCGAACCCACATGGACTCGTTTAAATAATATTACTAAGTGAAAGGTTTTTTTTTTTATGATTTCAGGTTATCAATCTAGGTAAATAAAGCAAAGCGAATAAAATAATTGAAGATTCAAATATAGAGAAAAGCGTCCAACTAGTTTCGTATTCATTGCATACATGAGTTTTGATCCTTGATTATTATTATATATGTAGATCAATTCCCTTGACTAATCTATTGTGAATTCATGAAATTCAAGCTTAAGGTGGTTATTAATATACACCGTCTTTAATAACCTTTTAACCAATTAACCTATAAAACCTTTTATGTCAAATTGATCATGCAAATAAATTCAAAACATTCAATAGAAACATAGTTCATGAATTCTACCGTCTATTCATGAAGTTTTGTGATTAAATTCTCCGCCTTTGATTAACCTTATTCCACCGTCTATAGGTTTAATCAAAGGATTCATCTATGAATAACCAAATTCCACCGTCTATTTAATTATTCTAGTTATAATTCAACCTAGAAATAGAATAGGTGATTAAGCTATTATAATCCTAAGCGAATTTAATCAATCAAGCATGGAGAGATTCAATCCAATCAAGTCAAATAGAAATAATTCAAACCTCACAAATGATCATGCACACAATTTCAACTAACTAGTTGGACATGGGAAATTTAGCTAGAATAAGACATTAAAGAAGAATTAAACTTATAAGAGTTCAATTTCTCTTCAATATTACAAACTAGGGTTTTGTCTCCCAAGAGTTCTCTTCAATTCAAATTAACGTAAAAGCCAAAGCAATAGAATAGCCTAACAATAGCATAAGTCTCCAAAGAAACCCTAAAAGAGTATTTATATGAAATCCAAAAACATCTAAAAACATGAATAAAGTCGGCCTAAAAGATAACACGGAGGCCCAATTCAGCGTTGGATCAACGTGCCAAAGCGCGGTCATAGCGGTCGCGCTCCCCCCAGTTGTGCCCGCGCCCCAGCTGCAGTAACTTTATCCCTTCGACGCTGGCAAGGTACTCCGGGTGCGGTTTGATTTCCTCTTGGTTTGTGATTTTTCTTCGGTTCTTCTCTTCAATGCTCTCCACGTGTTCCTAGGTCCGGTCCTTAGCCTCACACCAACCATGCTTCACCTTCCACCCTACAATATAGCACACAAACACGTAGATTCTGAACTAAACCGAAATAAAACTTAAAATACAACTTAAAGTAAAACTCTATCTAAAAACGCATAAAACGGGAATAAAAACATGTTCTAAAATCTATATGTATATGCTCTATCACCCATCGTCTAGTTAGCTTGGTCTAGTTTAGTTGCAATAATCGGGTCTAGTTAGCTTGGTCTAGTTTAGTTGCAATAAATGAAGAAGCGCAATTGCTTTCATAAGTTAGGAAATAAAATAAAGGAGCTTTTAGGAAACACGTCTTTGTCATATAAATAAGGCCTTACATACATTTTTAATTGTAACATTATGAATGGTAAAGTTTCTCTTCTCTAGAAAAAACTACTAGTAAAGTTTCTCTTTTTTTTTTATCGGTTTTCTTCCTTGTTCTTCAAGCAAATTTAGTCTCCATTCGATTAAGCTTTCCACACGCCACAATAAAATTTTGGATAGAACGATCCAGAAGGTCAATCTTGATTCTTGATTGTCGCTTGTTTCTTCCATTATTACCATATCTCGCATTGTAAAATTGAACAAAAAAATTCATAACAATTGAATGAAAAAAAAGGGATTTCAATCATTCTCTAACATTATGTAAAGCTAATCAAGAAATCAGGAATTGATTAGCCAAAGAAAAGTTCTTATCTGTATTGATTGTATATATATAAGCGGATAACAGACTAAGAAGCTTATATATGATATGACAGCTAACTAACAACTGTAATAATTACAATATCCACCCCACTAATACTTCTTATTTACACACTAGAACTATAGTATTCAGTGAAACAAACACTAGCGACCTATTTTAGTGACGAAACTAGAAATTAGCCAACACTTGATACTATTTACAGACATCCCAATTAGTTAGTTAGTTTACAACTTTAGATGGGTGGTATCCATTTAATCGAGTCAAAATAGCGTGTCCCATGTGGTCAACAATTCGTACATGTGCTTCCATGGGCGGCCAAGTCCAAACTCATTCACTAATTCAACTTCCCACACACAAAACCAATTATTTAATTCATTTCCACCCTATTCTCAAACAAATTTCCCTCTGTTCTCTTGTCTTCTTCTTACAACACCAGCTATATCAATATCATAACTTCTTCTTCTACCTCACTCACAATAACCCAATTAATTTCACACTTACTTCTCTCCAAAAACTCCAAATCCATGGAATCTTATTCTTATGATGACCCAGACTTCTTTCTACACGAGAAATGGAGATTAACCAAAACAGACTACCAAGATTACACAATAGAAGAAGAATCGCCGTATCTCTCCAAGAGCTCCTCCGTCAGAGCCCCCCACCGGAGCTCATCCCCTCCAGCCAACCTCCGGCGAAGCTCGTCGACACGTCCCCAGCGCCGCCAGTCTCCGTCGTCGCCGACGCTCATGCGAAGCGTCTCGAAGAAAGGATCCGCCTTTTCCCGGAAATGCACGTCGTTCGCTAAGGAGCAGAAGGCCCGCTTCTACATCATCAAACGCTGCGTTTCGATGCTCGTCCGCTTACGCAAGCACCCCGACCACTAAGCTATATAATTTCTTTCTTATTTATTTATTTATTTATATATACACTTTTCAGTTTAATTAATTTCCATATAGCGACTCTTGGCGTTAGAATTCATCCTGCACATACATATCCAGTGCTAGCATTGTACGCAGTGCACATATATATTTATATGATTTATAACCATTTAAGCTACAATTAAGTACAATGAGATATGTTAATGGTTATATGAAGAATTGTGGACCCTCCATTTTCCTATACTGCAATAGTATTCAAATTAATTAGAAAAAAATAACAGGAGAGGAGGAGGAATGGTGGGGAGGCCCTGTTTGGAAAATGCACAGATGTGTACACAGAATGCATGTGAGGGGTGTCCTCACTTTTCATCTGAATTATATAATTCCAAGTGTTTGGTTTGCTTTGGATGCTCAACTGTGAAAAAAAAAAAGAAAGAAAATTGTCTTTTACTTGGTAAAAAAGATTGATTCTTGTGTATGTGTGTTGTTGTGTTTGTGTGGTACACCTGGGGACAGAATATGAGTCGGAGATTTCTGTATTTGCTATTCTTGTTTCTCATTTTAATGGTTGCCAACAGGGCAACAGCTAGCAATTGCTGTTTAGGCAATTTGAAGGAACATGCAGATTTTGATGCCCAATCTGTTCTGTGTTGGAGATTTTTCTTGTCTTTTTGACGAAAGAGACGAATTCTTTTTGTGTGGGGCTCAGTGTTGGGATGATCATTCAGTAATTAGGATGATTAGCATCTTATTTAGATCAGTCCCAAGCTCCATGATTGTTAGCTTATGGATTTTATACATTTCATATGTTTAGATCGTGTAAATCTGTTAATATCTTTTTGTATCCTTGTTCTATATATGTTACATTTCATTGTTCATCACAAGGTTTAGCGTATGGATTTTATACATTTCATATGTTTAAGCTTGTAACATACATAGAAATCGATATAGATAACTTTCATCTCGGCTAGGGGTTAATCGGGTGGGACGAATTGAGTCGAGTTCGGGTCATTTTAGTTTCAGGTAAGTTCACATCCGGGTTAAATTCGGATATTTTGACAATCGGGTCAAATCAGTCTAGATCATTTCGGGTCATGCGTTCAATTCATTAGGCAAAGTTGGATTTTCGGGTCAATTTTGGTCGGATTATTCGAATTTCGGTCCAACTAGATCTCGGATAAGCACGATTTCGAGTTTAGTTGGGTTTCTTATTAGTCGGATTTTGGGTGAGCTGGATTTCGATTGAGACCATATATCGAATGATGATTTTTATCCTAGTTGGATTACTTTAAATACTAAATATTTAACGTGACATTTAAACATAATTATATATATATATATCTTTAAATAAATTATTTGAGGGTTAGGCAATTAGAATTTGTATGTTTTGTAAAGTTTAGGGTTTTATTTAACAAAATAATCATTATAAATATGTACAATTGATCGAATGTTTATGTAAAAATTATTTATACATTTATAACAATATAAACTAAGATAAAAAAATGCAAAAGTTATTCATAAGTGGTTATTTAATTACAATTAATGTATCTAATATTGGTTATGCCTATATATAATGATGATATAAACTAACATAATAATCACTAAAATAGTTAGTCAAATAAGTGACATGTACATATTATATTTTATTAGATTAATTGTATTTTACTACAAGTGGATCAGATTGTATTAGATGGTTTCATGTAATTTCAAGCATGCACTTTAGAGTTATGGGTAATTTCGAGTGAAGTGCTAAGTCGGGTGACTTCGGTTTTTGGATGATTTTAAGTCGGTTAAATTTAGATTTTTGGATTATTTCATATTAGATAACTTTGGATAATCTGATGCTTTCAGCTCGGCTAGTATTTGGTATCGAGTTTTATCAGGCTAATGCATTGAGTATAATCGATTTCATATTAATATTAGGTTCGAACATTTTTCGGGTTCGGGACAAATTAAAGTCAAACAAATCTCGAGTACACGCGTTTTTTGCTCTTTTCGGATTTCGGGTTGGGTTCAGAGTCAAGCAGATTTCTCGAATTAGGTTAAGTTTTGACAGCCCTACTTTCAACCTTTTTTTCCTCACTTTCTCTCTCTTCTCACTCTACATCCTTTCCACAGATTGCACATGACTAAGATTTTCGATCCCTTACACTATTTGATCTCGCTATAAGAGTTGAGATTGAAGATCTAAAGCATTTTGTTGACCATTTGATCATCACATTTCAATCTTCTCCTTTCTTTCTCATTTCCCCCCAAAATCTTATCTTTCATGATCAATAAGAACACTTCTTAATTTTTTTTTCAATTTGAGTGATCAACTTAGACTTTCGTTTGATGATCAAACTTTGGATAATGGTCCATGGAAAATAAAATTGGATTCATAAATGCAACCCTAACTCGACCACATTATTTAGATAAGAAGTATAGCAGATGGGAGAGATATAATGATATGGTTATATCATGGTTAATCAATGGTTTTGAGTGTTGAAATTCCAAGGAAAGGTTTTGTGCAATGATTTTTCTCAAGGAATTTGAGAAGAATAGGAAGACAGGTATATCCAACTCAAAGGAGTACATCTCTACTTGGTAAAGAAATAGCTCAACTCACTTTCGCATGGATCTAGTCGTTGAGCTAGTATAGGGCTGGAAGGGGTCATGTCCCCACCCAACAATGTCGTTCCTAACATATTAGGGGCCCTAGGCACAAAAGTAATGAAGGACCCCTTTCTTAATTATTATAATATTAAAAAAGAAAAATTTAGAGAATATAATAAAAATACACATAAATTATCTTGCTTATCATATATTATTTAAAAGGAATAAAATAATTTTGAAAGTTTTATATTATAATTACACTTAAAAGTTACTAAAACCAATAAATGATGGGCCCATATTATTTAGTTGACAAGTTGAGTAATAATTAAAAAAAAGAATATGAGATTTGAACACATGACTAATTCTTGAAAAGAAGAGAAGCCTTAAATACACTTTCCCACGTTGTTCCCAATTTCCATTGCTTTCCTTGAATTATGGTTGTGCCCTTCACCCTTAAAACCTTTTATCTCTATATGGTTCCTTCTTCTTAGCATGGTTCACCACCTTTGGTTGATTATGAGATGCACCTTGAGCACTTGATTCACCCTTCTCGAACACACACACAAACCATGGTTGTTGTTCTCTTTAGAACCATCAAAGATACTATTCCTTAAAACTTTTCTTTGATCTGGCTTGCTTTAGTCAAATCTTATGCGCCTTTTGTCCTACAAACCAAGATTGGTGAATGGAACCATGGTTTTCAAGAAGACTTACCTTAGCTTCCAAGTGCTTGTTCCTATCATTGGGACTTTGCAACCTCCTTTGAAGACGACACAATTCCTTCTTGTCTTCAAACTTCCTCTTTGGTTGTTCCTTAATAAATCTCAACTCGTAGAGTTTCTTCTCATTCATAAGGTTAGTCGAAACAAGTTCATCAACCTTAGTTCTCAATTCGTCTAGCTAACTTAATTTGGTCAGAGGGAACTACTTGTAATATCCGTGATTTTTTTCGGATAAATTTGATTTTTTTTCTAGACATTCTAAAATAAATAAATTATAATATTATTATGAAATATTTATTCAAGTAAATGAATTTATTAGAAACGGAACTTAATAAATTCGTAACTAACGGAAATTCTATTCGTAAAACCCGATCGTTTCGACGCACGTTTCAAACCGACTTTCGGTCTGTTTGCAAACGCGTCGGATCATTTAATGGGAGAGATTTAATGAGATATGGGTAGAGATTTCCCACTCAATCCTTTGGATTATGTCATTAAAATTCAAATCTTCCATCTTCCACTAACTTGATCTAAGTTAATAAAATCCAATATCTTAGTCTTCCACTCACATAGTGTAAGATTGTGAATCATCATTTCAAGATATGATTCTCTACCATTTCCACTAACTTAAACTCTCTATTTAAAGGCCTAAGGATGGTGAGAGAGAGCTCATTTAAACACCCTTCTAGCTCTCTCTTCTTGTCTATTTTATTTCTTCCACCACATCACCACACCACCACTCCCTCACCTCACCACCTCCGGCCACCTCCTGCGCCGCCGCTGTCCAGCCCGGAGCCGCCGTCGTCCAGCCCGGAGCCGCCGTCATCCAGCCGTGCCGCCGCCCCTCCCTTTCCCCTCTAGTTGTGTGTTCTTGCTCCAAAAATCCCACAAATTAAGGGTATAAAAATCTAACTCTTTTTACACCATTTTAAGTTGTTTTTAGCATGATTAACCTTGATTTAAAATCTGATTTTTCCTCTCAAAAATCAGAATATAAAATGTTATAAAAAGGGCTTAAATTTCCTTTGATTCTTACATGCATGCATACATTGTTAGAAAGAATGGTGTCTTCTACAAATCATGTGAACAAATGCTATAATCCTACATCTCTTAAGGGTGATCTTTACCTTTTAAATTCTGATTTTTAATTTTATTTTTATAATTCAAAGAAGCCCCTCTTCTTGTTGGAAATTTATAAGTTATACTAGTATTTTCAATGGTAAACACTTAAGACATTTGGATCTTGCCTAAAACCCACATGCATGTCACTTTGAGTACTTAAAAGAGACTTTTCTAATAGTTGTAAATTTTAAGATCTAATAAACTTAAGCTATAAAGATTTTTAATGGAAATTGTTTTTGCATGTTTTAATAAATGAATTTTTATGAAGAAAATCAACATGCATGGTTCACTTGAGTAAGAAATGGACTTTTGATGATGTTTGAGGAATAACTTAGTCTTATGCGTTTGTTATATGCTTTGATGATCTTATAAGTTTATGCATGCTACTTTAAATAATTTTTTATTAAGAAAAACCACCTTGCATGTAATTTCCTAGCAATTTTAACACTTAAATGGATTTTGATTTATTTTAGTTATTTTATTAAAACCGGTTATATATATATAATTGCTAGACTTTTAAATAATTTCTATAAACTTTGCATGTAGAAGTTATGGAGTTTCTAGAATAAATATTATTGTTGAATGTGCTCTAAGTTTACTAAGATGGAATTTTTACCATATCCTTTAAATAAAAAGAAGTATAACCTTTAACATAAGCTTTGTTAAAATCTTTCAAAAATATAACTTTGAGATTAAATAGTTTTTCTAGAAGTCATGTATACACATGCATGATCATGCTAGAATTTTCCTTTAAATAAATAATGATTTATATGAAAGTTTTAATAAATACAAACTTTATTAAAAGAAGTCTTCTTAAGAAAATGATGCATGCAAATTATTTTATAAACCATTTTAAATACATATAAACACTTGTGTGTAAGTTAAAAAGAGTTTTCCTTAGGCTAAGTAAAGCCTTATATTCATATTATTTACTAAGTAATTTTATAAGTTGCAAAACCCTTAATAAGTGTCACCTAGAAAATAATGATAAAAAGAGTTATTATTATTTTACCCTTTTTCCTAACTAAATTATTTAACCAAATAATTTAGTTTAACTCACTTTCTCTTAGAAGAGGAAACTAAGAGAAAGGTTGTCTTTAATCTAAAATAAGGATTTTAATAAGTGTTCATTATCATTCTTGCGATTAAATAGGTCGAGGTTCTCAAACGGCACTAAACCGTCTTATTTCCGAGTTAGTACCATATCCGAAGGATATTCAAGGCAAGTGAATATTCTCCCTTGTAACCTTTATATATATATATATATATATCATTTCCGTTAAGGAAATTCTTCTATGTTGGGAACTACATGTTTGCTAAAATGAATAAATTTAGGTTTATTCATTTACTTAGAAATAAACGACATATTGTTATTATGATTCGTACTACGCTATTACTGAACTTTAGGATCGATGATTGGTGGCCTTGTTTGTTTCAATCTCTTTTCGAGATTTGTTATGGATTAACCTAGGCGATATTATATTATGCACTAGCTAGATGTCTATATACTCGGGATGGAAGAGGCCCGGTATCCTCAGGATGAAAGAGGCCTGCACACTCAGGATGAAAGAGGCCTGCACACTCGGGATGAAAGAGGCCTGCACACCAGGATGAAAGAGGCCTGGAATTCCTTCATTTCCTTTAAGTGGACTCGGCTCTTCCACAGCCTCCACACCCTTAAATTTTATAAATAATATGAAATGTTTTGACACGTAATAAAGATAAGTGCTAGTGCACATTAAAATGAATTAAAACCGGGCCGGTTTAGCACCACGTGTAAGACCGACGCGACTCTCGGTCCGAAAAGGGTGCGAGAGGTTTTCTAGAAAATTGATGTGGCCTAAAACATTCCCAACATTAATTGTACACTAAGAGGAACTACAATCTTGTGGTCCCCTTCTTCTCGAATCCAAGTTTATCTCTTTTCGAGATCAACTAAATTCCGTCCTTATAAGCTCCACAAAGTGATTATAATTTTCAAGTACTTCTTCCCTTAATATTCCTTGATGAAATAATAAAATTACCATACTACCCTTGAGAATTTCCGCTCTCACTTGCTTAGTCTCCTTAGACTAATTTCGTTTGTTTTCTGCATTTTGCCTGGTAGTTCTCGCCTTTCGCGACAAATGCTAGACTCTAGGAAACCTCCATCGAAGGCGTAAAAGACGAAGATTACTCAAGTGAAGGAAGGAAGGTCGGGAAATTTTCAAGGATGGCATTTTGTTTATTTTTGGGTTTCTCCACGTTGGTTTAAACAATGTTAATTTATATTCCGCTGCCTAACAACTCTTAAGTTTATGTTTTGTCAAACTAAGTTCGAACTTTGTAATGGATACTTATAAGTCTCACATGTGAGCAACTCTTTATATGTAATGACTTTTAATTCCGCATGTTTTATTCAATTTAATACCTTATAAAGCCTAGGGTGACTTTGGGTGGTAAAACCCGAGGTCACTGGCGGTAACACCTATCATTGCAAAATAGGGGTGTTACAATTATGGTATCAGAGCCGAACAATTTGTTTTCAAAATCAAAAACTTTTGAAACCGAAAATTTTCAAACTAAAGTCTTTGTATTCAAACCAAAAAATTTTACTATCTAAATTTTCTTTCAAAACTCCCAAAACCTAAAATAATAAGTTTTGAACTTTCATATCTTAATTACTTTTATTGAAAACTTTCTAAGTTTAAACCTATTCTATAAAAGAAAGTGATAAGTTAAAAAATTCTTTTTAGAATTCAAATTTTAAGAAAAATTGAGGAATTTGAAACTTTTCTAAGTAGTACCATGTAAAAGGATAACTATTTTAAACCATTATCCATGTTTGAATAATTGTTTAAAACCTCCTAAACTTCCTTCGTGTATCTTCTTCTTATAGAATCTAAGGATATTCTATAATTAACTCCTTCTTTCTTTTTTCTCTAAAAGACGTGTCTAAGTGCTTGTCTTATACAAATGTTTATTAATCAAAGGAAACATTTGCGTATCGTTATTCAGATGGTGGATACAAGAGGTACTAGCCACCGAAACCGAACTCAAGTTAGAGACGAGAACGAGGAAAGCCAATCCGAAGTTAGAGGATTGCCTCGAGTTAATCGCCCTCCTGTACCTAACCCTCCTGTAGTGCTCAACGAAGGCACTATGGAAACCTTTCGGGCCATGTTTCGGGAAATAGTACGAGAAGCGATTCCGCCAGTCGTGCCCAATCCAGTTAATGAGGAGAATCAAGAAGAAGGACAAGGAGCAGTTGATGCTCGTGGGAAAGAAGTGGAGACAAGCTTTGCAAGCGGCCTTAAGGTCTTCAACGCTATGAAACCGGAATCATATGACGGAAGTGGAGATCCTACCGGAGTTCAGTATTGGTTCTCCCATGTAGAAAGATTGCCAAGGAACGTGCACTGCTCTGAAGCTAACAAGGTGCACATGGCTGCCCTAAGACGTAAGGGTGAAGCCGGAGAATGGTGGGAGAGCTCGAGCTTGGCTACCCATCCCAAACTAACCTGGACTATGTTCAAAGATAAGATGATGAATCGTTTCTTCACTGCTGCCATGAAAGACGAGAAACTGGATGAGCTTCTTTCGCCAAAGGTCCACGGGCTCAGTGTTCTGGAAAGAGCCAAGAAGTTCAACCACTTACTACAGTATGCTGGAACCGAAATATCTACCGAGCAGCAAAAGATCCGTCATTTCCACAAATGGATGAGCGACACCATCAAGCCTTGGATGGTGAATCGCAGTTTCTCGACCTTAGAGGAATACGTGGATGCTGCTTACAGAATGGAGACTACCCTGAATGAGCCAGAGCGTAGGAAGAGCGACGGAGGAAAATCTCATTCCCAAAGCCAAGGTGGATTAAAGAGATATTAATAATAAAGCCTAATATTAGTCTATATTGTATTAGGGTTTAATTTATCTTATATGGATAGTATTTGTCAATTTATATTCTAGGATTAATGATATCAATTATGTAGCTATTCTAGGATAGCATCCCTTGATTGCCTCCTTAGAATATCCTATGTAATCACCTATTTAAAGGCTTATCTTCTCTTAATAATATTACAACTCTTTTCACACAAATTACAAACTCTCTATATGGTATCAGAGCAATTTGCCTAACGGCTTTTGATCCTCCATTTTTTTTCCATAGCTTCTGATGTATATGATCAGTTTCCATTAACTACCACCAAATCAAAAAATTCGCTTCCGCAAAACTCTTTCGTTCAAAATGAATCCAATCCACTTCGTTTTGCCACTAGACAAAGCACCATCAATTCTCACAAAAAGCCGAGATCGCCTCCGGGCGACTCAAAAAAAAAAGTCGAGATCGCCTCTGGGCGACTCATACAAAACCGGGATAGCCTTCGGGCGTCTCCGACAAAACCGGGATCGCTTTCAGGCGTCTCATACAAACTGAGATCGCCTTCGGGGCGTCTCGTACTACGGAAATGATATATATATATATATATATCATTTCCGTTAAGGAAATTCTTCTTTGTTGGGAACTACATGTTTGCTAAAATGAATAAATTTAGGTTTATTCATTTACTTAGAAATAAACGACATATTGTTATTATGATTCGTACTACGCTATTACTGAACTTTAGGATCGATGATTGGTGGCCTTGTTTGTTTCAATCTCTTTTCGAGATTTGTTATGGATTAACCTAGGCGATATTATATTATGCACTAGCTAGATGTCTATATACTCGGGATGAAAGAGGCCCGGTATCCTCAGGATGAAAGAGGCCTGCACACTCAGGATGAAAGAGGCCTGCACACTCCGGATGAAAGAGGCCTGCACACCAGGATGAAAGAGGCCTGGAATTCCTTCATTTCCTTTAAGTGGACTCGGCTCTTCCACAGCCTCCACACCCTTAAAATTTATCAATAATATGAAATTTTTTGATACGTAATAAAGATAAGTGCTAGTGCACATTAAAATGAATTAAAATCGGGCCGGTCTAGAATCTTCAAGTTGTTCTCTTTCCAAACATTCTCAATTAGGGAACATCTAGCATCTTCAAAATCCTAACAAATTTCATATTAGGAAAAAGGTCAGACTTTTGACTTACCTCTTCCTCAAAATGTGATGTGTTCAATCCCTTAGCCACCAAACACATTTTAGGACTTACCCATGATTCTGGTTCATCGTCAAAACCATTCCCCCATGCAATAATGAAGGGGGGCTTCTTCCTTTATCTTTTTCCTTTTTAGAAGAATCTTCATCCTCTGACTCCTTTTTGTTGGTATAGTTCCTAGCAATGTGTCCCTTTCCTTGACAATTGTAACAAGTAATGTTAAGTCTTTCTCAAAGGACTTACCTGGGCCATTCCCATATTTTAATTTCCATCATGTTGATATAGTTCCTCACAACACTTGTGATAAGAGCTAAATCAATATCCTTGTCCTCTCTTTCCTTATTGCCCTCCTTGATTTAATGCCTTGGTTACCTTCAAGGCAATGTTCTTCTTATGGGAAGTATTCTCTTCATAGGATTTTAACTTGTCTTCATGGGAAGTGAGATATCCTATGAGATGTTCCATAGGCAAGGTACTTAAGTCGTTTGCCTCCTCAAATGTCATTACCTTGGGGATCCACTTTTTAGGTAGACTATGATCTTACGTACCCGATCTTCCGTGGTATACACCTTTCCTAAACAAGTTAGCTCATTGACAATAATATTGAACAAGCAATTTGTTTTATGGACGTACTCGTCCTTATCCATCTTAAACAACTCATACTACTTAACAAGAATGTCTATCCTATGTTTCTTAACTTCAATGGAACCTTCATGAGTTGCACCATAATATGTCCCAAATCTCCTTATATCGCTAGTGCAAGCGGAGATCCTAGAGTACTCACTATCATAGTTCCAATAGTGGCATCCTTCATGGTCACTTCCTTCGGTCCATTAGTGATTATGTCCCAAAGGTTAAAATCCTCAAATTTTATGAAAATCTCCATATTTTTCTTCCATCGACTAAACTTTTCCACTTCAAAGAGTGGAGGACGTACCATTGAGTATCCACGGTTGTTCCATACTTGAGTACTCATCATTCCTTATAAATACTAACACAAATCTAGATCTATATTGCTCTAATACCAATTGTTAGATAGATGTTGAGAGGGTTTCTCGGCCAACAAATAAATTTGTAAGTCAAGACCCCGCTGAGTACAGTGGAGTCAGGATCGTTCCACATGAAGCAAGGTTGTTTGTCTATCAATCTAACAAAAATCAAACAAATTCAAACAAAACACTCACGAGATGCCTCGTTAACGACCTTGTCAGGATCGTTACCGAGCCACCGAACACAAAAATATTAACTAACGACCAAATAAAATTCTAATTAAAATTCAGTACCGAGGCAAGTACTCAGCAACGAAGATTCACCAGAAATAATTCAAATTAAAGCAAAAATCTAGGACAAGGGACACCACAACATAGCCAAGCATAAGAATTCGTAAGAAGATGAGATCATGCCTTTAAATAGATAGATTCATCAACTTTCATTGACTTAACAAGTAAATTAATCTACTTTCATAAACTAACTCACCCAATTGCTTGTTTTGGATCTAAAGCTTGAAACTTTCGTTTTCAAACAATATCAACCTTCAAGTTACTAACTTTCTCTTTCAATCAAGTTAAAACTCAAATTACCTCAACTTTCGTTTCGGTATTAAGCACAACAAACAATCTCAATTAAAAAGATAAAAGGCAATCAACACACAATCTTACTCATCAAACATGCTCGACTATGCCGGGCTTAACCCCGACCCTAGAAAAGTAAACTACTCACTACTCATGACTAAGAAACTAAAAACTTCAATAAAAAACAACCATTGAAACAAAACTCAACCTTAAATTAATAACAAAATTATCGTCTTACAGAGATTCAGAAGAAAACCCGAAAAACATACACCGAACCACAAACACGATCATTGAACCCGGAAACCGTCGTCTATCGAACCTCGTCACCGACTTCCGATCCGATTCTCTCTCCTTCGGCCTTCCTCCAAACCTTCTCCAAAATCAAGCCCCCAAAATCAAGCTCCCCTTTTCTATGCTAGATAGAAGGGTATTTATACTAAAAAAACCTAAAAAACTAAAAAGGCTAAAAGATAAAAACTTTCCTAAAAAGATAGAAACAATCTCTAAAAGATAGAAATAAAATCTAAAAAGATATTAAACCCTAAAATACATATTCTAACAACCCCAAAAAGATTCTAAAAAGATACTCAACCGACACAGAAATAAATTCCTGCTCAGGATCGGTGAATAATAAAAATAATACTCGAAATCTTTCTCTTCGTGGCCTCGTTAACGACCCTTCACAGCCTCGTTAACGAGCCTGGGATTAGTTTCCTTCAACACCTCCTCTTGTACTCCCGAGCTTCGACTTCTTCAATCTTGCACTCCTCCGTCCTTCGCTGCAATGCTCCAAATTTAGCTCCTTTCAGCTCCTTTTCTCGCTAAAACCTGCATAATACACAAAATAGCGTAGATTCCACTCTTTTCACAGAATTATGCAAAACTAACTAAAAATACTCAAAACTAAACCTAAACTAAACAAAACTAAACCTAATAAACAAAGAAAACCTATCAAAAACTATACTAAAAAGGAGAACATCAAAATACCCCATACTTAGACTTGCTTGTCCTCGAGCAATAAACAAGACACTAACCAAAACCAAAACAAATCATTCTCATCAAGACATAGCCATCTTCTAAAAAGCAACATCTACATATAAGAAAATTATAGCAAAAGACTATTAACATCCTCACACATATATGCACTTAAAATAGACATAAAAATAATACAATCCAACCTCTCAAGGGATATAATGTGTTTCACTCAACTCTCAAGTGTTTGGGCTATTAAATTCAATCTCTCAACTCATCTTATACACAAAAACTCATAGAAATTGGAACTTATATCACCAATACTCTCCACCCAAGATTTGTCAAAACAAGCAAAGAATCATCAAGAGAACTTAGGCTCAATGAAAAACTTCATAGAAGTTTCCATTCGCCCGGGTTGTAATGGGGCTTGGTAATAACAATAGGGCGTGGAAAATATTTGGTCATGTGGTGCTAATAATATCCGGGAATCAAAGACTCCTAAAAACTCACACTTCCAAAACTCTCATAAAACAACATACCAAACTCACTCTCATTATGCACACTCATTTTCACTCACCCTTTATCATCCTAGAAAGTCTCATAACAAAAATAAAAGAATCTCTTGATATTATCTATAAACACAAATGCACTTCAACTTCTCACCTCTTTCTTCCACTTTTTTTTTTTTTCATTCGCTGCCTCGTTAACGAGCCCACATTAGGGTCGTTAACGATCCACCGTATACATTCCTTCCCCTTTATTCATTACATCCATCAAAAGCTTTATTGTGTGCATCTTTTTCTATCAAGAGACCTTTCTTACATGTAATAACAAGAGACTTCCAATCTACCCTTCCCAATACCCTTTAATTTAAGCAAACATAAACTCTTTTCTTTTCAACAAAGCACAAAACTTTACCTCTCCAATCTAAGTCCTAATTCCCGGATAGGGTCAAGCTTATCTCGGCTAGGGAATAATTTTTGTGGAGCTAAAAATAAAAGGTTTCAGGCCAGAATTGGTTATCAAAAGAAGGAATAATGTAAAGGTAGATAGGGAATAATAGGGCTCATAAAAATAAGTTATCTATCATATGATTTTCACATGTAATGAACTAAAAATCTTATAAGGGTCTCAAGAAATAGATAACCATCACAATTCCAAGAGATAATATGTATAAAGAGAGTAAATCACAAAAAAGAAGATGGATTTATAAATGTTCTCCCTATAAGGCCAAAAATTTCTCACAAGGTAGATTTTGTTGGATTGCATCATCTATGCTATAAAGTATATGTGCTCAATTTCATCAAATGCCATTCTCTTCTAAAAACAATAATTTCAATTTTAAGAATCCGACTATACTTTCAAAGACATGTTTGCAAGGAATTATATGATTAAGCTAGTGATTGCTATCATAGAACTTAAGAAGGGATATCTATCAATTCTAAACTCTTTTTTGGATTTTTAAAATTTTCAATTTTTTTGGTTTTTTGAAATTTTTTCAATTTAAAAGAAATAACAACTACATAGAACATAAAAACACCTAGGACATAATTTTTCTACTTTCTCCCCACCCCATACTTAAAATTACAGTGTCCCCACTGTAAGGAAAATAAGAAAAAGAGGGAAAAGAAATAGAAAAGAAAACAAAAAATTAAAAAGAAAAAGAAAGACATAAAACTTACAAAAGTGGAAACAAGGAAAGGAAACTTCATCTTGAGCTTGAATCAACGGTTCGGTGGAGGAAAATAGTGCTCAAAGTTCCCCATGAAGTCCGCTTCTCTCTGACGCTCAACATCCTCCGCTTCTCTCTGACGCTGCCTCTCGTCCTCCATCGACATGCGAGCGGAATAGACGGTTTCCCATCTATCCATTCTCCGATGAATGTGATCCGTCTAGAGGTGAAGCTGCTGCATCCGTGCAGAAAGATCCTCGGCCCATGGTGGTGGTATACTCGATCCTGCGTACTCGGGCTGAGGAGGTGGTGGATAGTGAGGCTGGAAATGGTCTTGATACATCACCGGGTGATAAGGCATGAGACCGTAAGCATGAGGGTCAACAGGAGCTGGTGGTGGGTCGACAGTGGCTCTCGGCACCTCGTTAACGAAGCTGGGTGCCTCGTTAACAGTGTTGGGTGGTGGCTGGAAGTGGTCGTTAACGACCCTGGTGGGCTCGTCAACGAAGATATGGCCGCCTAACACCTCCGTGTCCATGTCTTCTTCTTCAAAGTTGAGCTCCTCAGTGCCTCCCTCGGTGTCGGATTCTTCGGTGTCATTGTCGACTACCTCGGTATCTTCTTGCTCTTCTTCTTCTTCATATTCATCCACGTCGTCCCGCTCAAATCGGGTTTCACAAGGCCTAAGTGAGAGCTCGTCCTCCGGTTTTGGCTCCAAAGGGTAGGGATGTCCCGTCCACGCCTCGTACCAATTCGGTACGTAGAGTAGCTCGTACATGTCGAGGGAAGGTATGACTAGGCGATCATGCACCTTCACCTTGTAGCCTCCCTCGGCTTGTGCGAAAATCCCGGAACTATACCAATAATTCTTGTTGAGGAGTTGGGCGTGGGCCGGTGTGTAGCGGGTGAGATCAACTCCAAGATTCTTAGCCAAGAGGCTAACCAAATTGCCACACCACACCTCCTTGGACTTGGTGGACTTCTCGACGTAGTAGAGCCATTCGTACCCCAAATTCAAGGGGTCGGGCTCCTCAAAGAGAATGGTGCGGAAGCAAGCGACCTCCGTCCTTGTAGACCGGTTCAACTCTCTCTTCGGCCAAAATGTTGCGGCGAGGACTCTCAAGATAATCCGGAAGATGGGGTTGACTATGTTTGCCCCGGATAGCGCCGCGGTGGAGGATTGAACCTCTCCGGTGATGTAGCTCCAAGTGCGGGTCACTCGGTAGTCCTTCAAGATATAATCTCTTGACGGGTTTGGGAGCTCCAAGATTGCATTGAACTCCGCCATGGTGAAGTCACGGTCCTCGTTACCGAGCCGGAACCGAATAAGTCCCGCCGATGTCTTCGTCGAGAAGTTGGTCTCCAAAGTGGCCAAGAACTCGGATGTAAGGGCCGGGTAATTTGGCAAGTTCTCTTGATTCAATAGGTGAGCGGCCCCAAGGATAATGAAGGCGTCCTTGACATCCGTGTAGATGCCCGTAGAGACGGCGCTAGACTTCGAGAACCATCGGGTGTAATGGTCCTTCTCCAAAAAACTGGTAGCGCCGTACTTGGCTCTGACTGCTCAAAATCACATCATCCACCCGGGGTGGAGATGGAGACCTGTGGTTCCTCCTCTTCTTTTGGGCTCGGGTAGCGGGTCTGCTTGAACTAGCCATGGATCCTACAAAATAATCGAAAATTTTCCAAGATAAGATCCACTCAAAAATAATAGGTACGAGACCCCATACTGGGTCTCAAAATTAACCTCGGAATTATTCATAAACTACCCAATTGGGTCGTTCACGATGCTGGGCTCTGATTGATCATCGATGAAGTGCAGGGTCGTTAACGAGCCTGGGTGGGTCGTTAACGACCTGCCGAGAGCAAAACAAGTATGTTCCGAAATTAAATCTACCTCTAATCAGCACAAATCAAGCATGCAATCTTTTATTATTTTCCACCAATCCCCTATCGGGTATAAGCATCCCATACTTACTCAATTACCCATCCCGAACATGCTAAAATTTTCTCGGAATTTTGACATGCAAAGTTCGAACTTTTAGATCTAGAACAAGAAAAATTCATGCTTTCTTAACTAAAGGGTTACAATAGCTAATCTAACATGAATAATCTTTCCTAAAACATGAACAATTAAGCACAATCAAGAATTTTTAGAACGGAATTTAAGCATGCTCATCGATCTCCCTAAGAATCATGATTCAAGATATGAAATTTAACCCTATAGAAAATCAATCATGCAATTTCAAGCAAGGGTTTAGAAATCATACCGGAGAACCGAGAATTTAAAGAACAAGGGTCGGAATCGGGGTAGTTAACCAGCTCGACGTCGATGGTGTGTGGCTTCCGAACTCCGGTAACGATGGCGTCTCCGGCGGTCGTTAGTGTGAGAATTCCGACTCGGTGGGAGAGAAGGGAAAGGGATTGAGAGAGTTTTGGGTTTGAGAGTGAATTTTGAAGGGATTGTGGTAGAATTTTGGGAGGGGTAGAAGGGTTTTTATAGGAGGGGTAGTGTGTAGAAGGGGGCGGCGGCTAGGGTTAAAAAGATAGAGTAGGTTAGAATTACTTACCTGCCCCGTATTGTGATGAATCGGGTCTTTCGAACCGGGTCGTTAACGACCCTGGGTGGGTCGTTAACGAGCCGCCGTGGCCTTCTTGAGTTAATTTTTCGACCCCTTTTTTCCTGAAATCTTGTTAGCTCAAAAATCTAATTTCTATCCTATTTAAAACTAAAAAGAAAAATAAAAGAAAGCTAAGAAATAATCTAAAAAGAAAAGAAAAATAAAATAAAATAAAACAAAATAAACCTATTCTAAAAAGCGGGTTGCCTCCCGTAAGCGTTATGTTTAACGTCGTTAGCCCGACGAGCTCCCTTGCTAGTCTCATGGTGGTTCATGTATGGCCATGTTGGGGTCTTGAGATACCCTGCATGTAACCTTACTGCCTCTGTGCACTTGAATTGCTAAATTAGGACCTTCTTCTATGAGCAAGCTCGATATCCCTGGATTGTTAGTGTAGTCCGAAAGCCAAGGTGGTTTGGACTTTTCTGTAACCTTTGCAGTAGGGCCTCGGTTGAACTCATGCACGTGAGACTCGGTGATCGGCAGATGTGGCTCGGTAGGGACTGTTGTGTTGAGTTCGGGTTGAGTCAACTCTATTTGTGCCACTCCAATTGGGTCGTTGGCTTTTTGATCCAAGTTGAATTCCACCCGTTGTTCTCCTATATCAAAAGTGAGGAGTCCCTTCCGCACATCAACTCTTGCTCCTGCTGTGGCTAAGAATGGTCGCCCGAGAATTATGGGGACATGAGGGTCTTCAGGCATATCAAGAACGATAAAATCATTCGGTATAAAGAATTTCCCGACTTGAATAGGATAGTCGTCCACCACTCCTGTGGCCTTGACACTTGATCCATCTGCCATGTACAGATTCATGTCTACTGGCTCTAGTGGTCCCATATTGGCTTTAGACCAGATTGAGAGCGGGACAAGACTAGCACTGGCACCAAGATCGCATAAAGCTTTGAACTTGTGGTTGCCTATGCCAATTGTGATTGCAAACCTCCCGGGATCTCCAAGCTTTTCTGGTAGAGCTATTGATCTGACCTCATCCTGCAACTCTGTAATAGATCTTTTCCTGCTAAGAATATCTTTCAAAAACTTTGTGTAAGCCGGCATTTCGCTTAGGGCCTCAGCGAATGGGATGGAAATATCAATGCCCTGAAGAATTTTAACGAAACGCTTGAACTTACTCTCAGTAGAGTCTATAGATTTCTTAGTTGGAAATGGAAGAGTTTTCACTATTCTTGGAACCAAGTTAGGCTCGAGAGGTGAGAGTACCGGGTCGACACTAGGGTCGATTGATGTCCTCGGCGGGTCGTTACCGACCCTGATGGGGTCGTTAACTACCCTGGGATTGAGAGGAAAGCTCGGATTAGTAGACTTACCTGGGTTAGGGTCGTTAGGGACCCTCGAAGCCTCGTCATCCTGGCTTGTGGGCTTGGTAGTTGCTCTCGCTGGCTCGTTAACGAGCTGGTTGGCGAGATCCTGTTCCTCCTTCTCTTCAGCTTGAATTCTCTCCGGTAGTGTCTTCCCACTTCGGAGGTGTACTGCTGCTATTTGGCCTCTAGGGTTCTCCTCGGGGCGGCCCGGGAGTTGCCCTTGTGGTCTTGGATCCGTGCAGCAAGGTCTCCTAGTTGGGAATCAACGCTCCTCTTCCAAATATCGAACTCTCCCCATCTTTTATCCTGTCGGTTCAGTTTGGCTTGTACGTCATCAACTTTGTTGTTCACTCCGTTGATGCTCTCTTTCATCTCCTGAACCCATGATGGTGTCTCCTGATGGACCGGAGGTCGATATGGTGCAGGTCGTCCATCTTGTGGGAGCCCTGCATAATTGTGATTTGTATTCTGATTTCCCCAGGGTTGATAGTTGTTTGACCTGTCATTATAATTAGGCTGGTTCCTATAGGGTCCTCTCATGTAATTCATCTCAGCTATTGTCTCAACGGTTCTAACCTGCTCAATGTTAGTGCAAGCAGAAGTACTATGCGCAGAAGAACCACATTCTTGACATGATTGAGAGGATTTCAGAAAACTTACCTGTTTCCTCAGACGGTTGACCTCATCTTGTAAGAATTGATTTTTAACATCGGTGTCAACTTCATCTCGGTTGGGCACGTAGAGGCGTTTTTGAGTTTGTGGAGCCTGCTGGGTTCCGTACATAGCATCGTAGTTCGCCAGCTTGTCCAACAGTTCCCACGCCTCTATCGCGTTCATCTCTATAAAACAGCACGCAGTATGCGCGCTGATGCGGTTCTTGGTCTCTGCGTTGATACCCTGGAAAAAGATTTCTTGCAAAACATATAAAGGTTGCCCATGAGTAGGGCATTGTCTAAGCATTTCTTTGAATCTTTCCCATGTTTCAACAAATGTTTCATTAGGCAACTGGTGATAAGAGGTGATGCGTTTCCTTAACTCCGTTGTCTTGGTAGGAGGGAAAAACTTTGTAAGAAATTGATCGTACAAAGCTTTCCAAGTCCTGATAGACTTAGAAGGTAGGCTCTCTAACCAGTTCAGGGCCTTTCCAGTGAGTGACCATCTAAAAGCTTTTAACAGAACATATTCTAACGAGACACCTTCAGCAACTATGGTGTCACATAAATCAAGAAAATTTCTAATATGCTCCATAGGGCACTCAGCAGGTTTCCCTTCGAACTGAGCCCGTTTGATTAAGGATATAAATTGAGACTTGATCTCAAAAGGTTTCTCTATAGCAGGAAGCACACTAGGAGATTCTGACACCCTCAGTTCCGGATGCATGTATTGCTTGGCATTCCTTGGATAGGCATTTAGCTCCTCTTGCAGTCGAGCCTTGTCTGCGTCTGCGCCGTCTTTCTCGGCTTTCAGTGCCTCCATCTGGGTCCGGAGGATCTCTAACTCTCGAGCCATCTCTTCTGCTGTGGCCATGGCTCGATTTTCTCGGAGTCGACGGTGTAGGGAACGTTCTGTTTCTGAGTAATAACTTGTGTTATCAAACTGAAGCCTTCTTCGTCCTACCGGCATACACTGAGAAAACAAACAAAGAAGACATGAATTAAAAACAAAAACGGCGTCGGGCTATTCCCGGTCCCGAAGATAAACTAACAACTCGTTGCTTCCCCGGCAACGACGCCAATTTGTTGAGAGGGTTTCTCGGCCAACAAATAAATTTGTAAGTCAAGACCCCGCTGAGTACAGTGGAGTCACGATCGTTCCACAAGAAGCAAGGTGTTTGTCTATCAATCTAACAAAAATCAAACAAATTCAAACAAAACACTCACGAGATGCCTCGTTAACGACCTTGTCAGGATCGTTACCGAGCCACCGAACACAAAAATATTAACTAACGACCTAATAAAATTCTAATTAAAATTCGGTACCGAGGTAAGTACTCAGCAACGAAGATTCACCAGAAATAATTCAAATTAAAGCAAAAATCTAGGACAAGGGACACCACAACATAGCCAAGCATAAGAATTCGTAAGAAGATGAGATCATGCCTTTAAATAGATAGAGTCATCAACTTTCATTGACTTAACAAGTAAATTAATCTACTTTCATAAACTAACTAACTCAATTGCTTGTTTTGGATCTAAAGCTTGAAACTTTCGTTTTCAAACAATATCAACCTTCAAGTTACTAACTTTCTCTTTCAATCAAGTTAAAACTCAAATTACCTCAACTTTCGTTTCGGTATTAAGCACAACAAACAATCTCAATTAAAAAGATAAAAGGCAATCAACACACAATCTTACTCATCAAACATGCTCGACTATGTCGGGCTTAACCCCGACCCTAGAAAAGTAAACTACTCACTATTCATGACTAAGAAACTAAAAACTTCAATAAAAAACAACCATTGAAACAAAACTCAACCTTAAATTAATAACAAAAATATCGTCTTACAAAGATTCAGAAGAAAACCCGAAAAACATACACCGAACCACAAACACGATCAACGAACCCGGAAACCATCGTCTACCGAACCTCGTCACCGACTTCCGATCCGATTCTCTCTCCTTCGGCCTTCCTCCAAACCTTCTCCAAAATCAAGCCCCCAAAATCAAGCTCCCCTTTTCTATGCTAGATAGAAAGGTATTTATACTAAAAAAACCTAAAAAAACTAAAAAGGCTAAAAGATAAAAACTTTCCTAAAAAGATAGAAACAATCTCTAAAAGATAGAAATAAAATCTAAAAAGATATTAAACCCTAAAATACATATTCTAACAACCCCAAAAAGATTCTAAAAAGATACTCAACCGACACGGAAATAAATTCCCGCTCAGGATCGGTGAATAATAAAAATAATACTCGAAATCTTTCTCTTCGTGGCCTCGTTAACGACCCTTCACAGCCTCGTTAACGTGCCTGGGATTTGTTTCCTTCAACACCTCCTCTTGTACTCCCGAGCTTCGACTTCTTCAATCTTGAACTCCTCCGTCCTTCGCTGCAATGCTCCAAATTTAGCTCCTTTTAGCTCCTTTCCTCGCTAAAACCGGCATAATACACAAAATAGCGTAGATTCCACTCTTTTCACAGAATTATGCAAAACTAACTAAAAATACTCAAAACTAAACCTAATAAACAAAGAAAACCTATAAAAAACTATACTAAAAAGGCGAACATCAATAGACGTATGTTAGTAGGGTGGGGAACTATTCTTGAGAGAGTAGTTCCTTTGTACAAGGGAATTAATAAAGACAAATAATACATAGTTCCTTGAAAGGATTTTTATGCTTCTATTATTTACAATCGCGTAACTACGAGCAAGTAAGAATTCCAACGTACTCTCTGCCTATAATACTCTCCTAATCTCTCATCCCTTAGTTCCTATCAACTCAAGCAAAACCCAACAAAAAGTTACCTCGAAAACTTGGCCTTTAAAGCTTTACGGTATTATGATATGTAAAAAATAGTATTGATTGAAGAGGATCCACGCCATTTTCTACAGATAAGAAAGCCAATGAGCATGAGGATGCATCTCAAAGGCAGTATATGAAAACCAATGAGCATGAGAATGCGCGCCATTTTGATGTAATATGATATATATTAATTTCAAAATAAGTGTTCTATATTACTCATCACTCACCATAAGACTCCTCATTTGAACCTAAACTTAATTTGTCTTGCAATGCCCTCTCCAAAAGAATATTTATTAATAAAGAAATTGTTTTTTCTTCTATTAAGATATGTAAAAAATAGTAGCTAATTTTGACACAGTTTAAGATAATAAAATAATATTTTTACTGATAAGTATTTTTTTGGAAAAAGTATTGAGCTGAGCGAAATTCTACGCAACAAAGATTGTTTTTTTTAGTAGATAAGAATTCAGTTAGCATACAAGGCTGATAAACCGAGAGGCCATTAAACGGCAGGCGAAAACCGGCAAAAGCAGGCAAGCAAGACAGAAATAAACAAGCAAAGGAAATACAACCCCGAATACAAGGACCAAAAAGTGCTTGGACGAAAGGAGAGTACAACATAGGAGATACAAAGCGCTGCGACAAGACGGTCATAAAGGGCAACTTTGGTAAAGAAGAAGGACCTCTGACGTTGCCACCACCGAAATGGAAGATCTTCAGAAGTTATGAAACGTCCACGACCACGCCCATCGACTCGTTCCACACCCAATCACAAGTCCCAATAACGGAGAGGTACGCACCAAGCTTGAGCAAGACCTGCAAAAGACCACTAAACAGGAAAACCAAAAAAGTTGGGCTGATAATAGTAATTAGCCTATAATAGGGGGTGATATTACATATTAGTTGACAAAAAACATAAAATTGCATGGGGTAACCCCCACTCCCACCCAGCTTCTACCGATTGTGAGTTGACTCGGTCAACCGAGTTGACTCATTCGTTGATCGGTGTTGATCGACCGTTGACCGGTGTTGACAGTCAACAAAAAAATAATTTTGTAGACAAAAAATTTTTGTCAACAAAAAATCTTGTTGGCTAATTTTTTTTGTTAGCAATTTTGTCAACAAAAAATCTTGTTGAAAAATAAAAATTGTCAACAAAAAATCTTGTTGACAAAAAAAATTGTCGACCGAATCACCTAGGTTGACCACCCGTTGACCGTTAAAAAAATAAATGTTGTTGAAAAAAATGTCAACAATTATAAATATTGTCAATAAAAAGATCTTTGTTGACAAAAAAAATTGTCAACAAAATTTTGGTTGACGCTTTTTGTCAACAAACTTTTTGTTGACGATTTTTGTCAACAAAATTTGTTGACACAATTTTTATTGACAATAAGTTATTGTCAACAAACTTATTGTCAATAATTTATCGTCAATACTTGTCAACAACTGTCAACGTAACAATTATTGTCAAAAAATTGTCAACAAAAGGATCTTGTTGACAAAAAATTGTCATCAAATTCCTTGTTGACAAAGAATTGTCAACAATTGTTGTCAAAAACTTGTTGCCAAAACTGTCAACAACTTACAATTATTGACAAAAAAATATCTTGTTAATAAAAAAATTGTCACTTGTTGACAATAAAATACCGTCAACAAACAAAAAACATCATTATTTAGAGAAATAGTAGTAATCAACCATTTTGAAATAAAGTTTAATAAATATTCCAACAAGTAAGCTATCTTGAAAATGCGTGTAGAGAGATTCAGCAAAGAAGAGAGATAAGCAAAGCAGCTCCACTTGCCTGCAAAGAATTAGATATAAAAAACATTGAATCTTTGACAACTAATAATATTCAGCAAAGCAGCACCACTCCTGCTGGATATTTCTTATTTTATGCACATAAATTTAAGAAATAAAAACCTAGCAATGAGTAATACCCCGTAGCCGAACGATACCCTAACGAAAAGACTTCTTCAAATCTCGAGACTTTGACTCCCCGTCCTTATAATCAGTAGGATATCTATCAAGCATCTCGTATTCGACCTTGCCAGCCATATTTGCACCGTGGCTCATTAACAGAAGAGCAATCTGTCAGCAAGTTACAGATTAAGAAAACATAAAGCTTTAGAATGATTCTAAATCATCACCTGAGAACTGCCCTATACTCTATATCCAAAATCAGAACATATACAAGTCTGAGCCACATGCAAAACACCTAAGAGATGACTTCATAACTAACCATCTTAAACTCTTGTCATTTCCTCTAGTATATTTTTTTAAGACATATAATATAATGTCCAAGCAAGAATATCATGTGTACCATTCGAATACGTTATTGTAGGACCATATCTCTCAGTCAATGTCACAACTATGTCAAAAGATTTCAAAGTAGTATACAAATGTCAACAAGTTGTTGTCAACAACCTATTGTCAACAAGTTGTTGTCAACAACCTATTGTCAACAATTGTCAACTTCAACAATTAAACTTAATTAATTAATCAATCTTTTTTTTTTGTCATAGCCTTAATTAATCAATCAATTTGACTCTTAAGAGACAAACAGGTTCTGATGGACAACAATACAGCATATGAAGTGAGTTAGATGACTCATTTAACAGTTAGTCATAAAAGCATTATAACCTCTATTCAGCTCCTTTATAACCTCTATTCATCTCCTTTATATTCCATGTTCATGAAGGGAAAAAATAGTCTATAGCAAAAAAAAAAAAAACTAAAATTTAAAATGGATTGGAGATTTCAACAAGTTGACATCAGAATACTCACAATAGGCCCATTCTTCAAAATGTGTTCCTTTGCAAAATGGCAGGCTTGTTTAACCACTAAGACATTCATACCATCAACTTGTCAAAAATAGAGACGAAAAAAGCATAAGAAAGGATAAAAGTAAACTCTTTACTCTAGCATTTTATCACATAATTTGCCAGGGAGCAACACTTGGATCAAACTACCAGTAACCCCTACTGCATCTTAGTGATTTCAAGAAGCCCCAATAATATATATACACTTGTGTTTGAAACATACTAATTATTAAAAGCCATTATCTATAAAAAAATAATTTACATGATCAAATTAGTAGGTGGAATGGAAGACTGATCATGCTACAACAATCCAAGCATTTAAATTGGTGGAGAGAGCAGTTGGTTCAAAAAAAATGCCTTGTTGACAACAAAAAATGTCAACAAACGAATTAAACTATCAACAACTAACAATTATTGTCTAACACGGTCAACAATTATTGTCAACATTGTCAACAATGGTTATCAACACATGAATAGAAATAAGGAAAGAGACAACTAATTTTTTACACTTGAAGCATCAAAACACCTTCATAAAATCACTATAAATTGTGTAGTTGGGAAAGAGAAGCCAAAATCACTATAAATTCGAACAAATAGATACCTTATTCAACTTAGTTGCATTAAGAGCTCTAACCTCTAACATACCTTATCCAACTTAGCTGCATTAAGATTACTATAAATTCACAAACATCCAGAACAGCAACCCCATACATATCATAACTGGCAGAAGCTGTTGTGGGTGACGAATTTGGGACCTAAACACTAGGAAAAAAAAGAAGTGGAAAATGATAACGAAATTTAACCCATCTTAGAAATATTAAACAGGCAATAGATGAGGCAACTAAGAGAGATAGCAATATTTCTTCAAGTAGGGATAATATGTAAATCCATGTTGTCAACAATTGTTGCCAACAACGGTCAACAATTGTTGACAACAACTGTCAGCAACTAATATCTGCAAACAAGTCTTTACAATTTTGACATGAAATCCTAGGACCCACTTTAATTCCAACTACATGAATTACGGAAGAAATAAAGAGCGACTTAAATGTTTAGTATTAAGCGAATTTTTTTCCAAATGAGGACATACAAGGAAGCTTGTACTTTGTACTTACTTCATGGAAGTTCCATAGCTGGTTGTGCAAGCAACTCCAAAAGGAGGAGGAGCAGAAGTCTGGCTGCCCGTTGAATGCCTCGATACTGACTCCCATTTTGTTGCAATCAAGACCATCCAAGGTGAATCTGACCCTCTCCAGTAACATCCACACAGAAAAATTCTCTCCTAGATCTTGTGGTTGACCCTCTCCACCCTTCAGTTAGAAAATAAGCTCTCAACAATCTCACCTCCATAATTTTCATTGTCATTAAAAATCAAGTAATTAGATGGAGCAAAGCAAAGTGCTGGTGCCTTGGAATAACAAGATAGAGGTTCTCGAATGAAGGTATGTTAGAGTAGCCAGCAAAATCGCCGACCAGATTGACTCTCAAGAAATTATCATTTGATGTTGTTGTTCTGTTTTCAGGGCCTACAATTACTTTTTGACATAAAAGAAATAACACATGCCACTTTTAACTTGATGAACACTTGGATAAATGAATATAGTGATACAAAAGGATGTAGGTGTAAACATATTGATGTTTTGGACTCGGACTTCACTTCAATTCTTATAGTAAATCCTATTGACCGTTGTCCAATACCAAACACATGGAACCTATCGCAACAGAGAACATTCATTAGACCATGATGCTCAAATGACACTTGAGCTAAGATGTGCCCATGTTGGAGAAATCTAACATCGGGAATATAAGGGAAAAACACACGAAGGAGAAAACCCAACCCAATGGCTTAAGCTTTTGGATAAAAATGGTGGATTCCGACTTTATATGTTAAGTGGTAAAACCCCGACACGTCACCCGTTCTTTCGGTCCTCGGAATCTAACATGGTATCAGAGCAGGTTCGGTCCGGATCCGGCTTTCTTGGTAAAAAAAGAAAACAGAAAAACGGGTCAGCATTTAATCGCAAACCTGTCAGAAAAAAAATGTTCAAGCGCTAACTAGGCCAGACTACACGTCACCCGTTCTTTCGGTCCTCGGAATCTAATAGCACAACACTATTTTACCTGCTTTGAGGATGATGAAGATAAGGGCTCCGATTGAAGTTGTTGCTACCATTATTAATAGGGTTAGAACACCCCAAACTCAAGCTCAAACACAGATCTGAGGCATCTTCATGAAAATATCCCAACCGGTAAGCATTTTTTTCGTCCTCCTCTCGTACTCTTCACTTCTCACCGATTTATCACCCATGGTCGGACGATGACACTGGTGGAGAGAGTGGACGAGCTCGGCACAGGCAAGGTTGAAGCAGATCCCGCAACAAAAGAAGAGAGAGTGGTGGGGAGGTGGTGGGGAAACGAATTTTGTGCAATTGTTTGTTGAAGACGACAATTTCGAAAACAACCATGGCAAAGGTGCTCGTTTGGGTTGAATAAAAAAAAGGAGCGAGAGAGGCGTAAATCTATGTTAGAACAAAGGGCTATGTGGAGTATAAAAACATACTTACAAACCAACGCGTAATTATAAACTTAAAAAGGATATATGAACCAATTCCCTAAAAAAGTTACCCAAATTGGGCTAAAGCCCAAACAAAGAGCCTATCAACAGCCCAAAAAAGAAACGCAACAAGTAGACTAATGACAAGCATAAAGCCACGTAGGCCCAAATGGTCAAACAAAGCCACAACCAAAACAAACTAGCAAGCCACGTAGGCCCAAATGGTCAGTCAAAGCCGAATCCAAAACAAAGATTGGTTTTGTTGAATACAAGACGTAACCTTATCAGTAAGCCAGCAAATTGGTCACACGTATTTTCTTTTTGAATTTCATCGTACATTCAACAATTTTATATGTGTATCTTATCCACAGCATCTAGAATACGTATTGTGCAAGTGAGTGTGAATGTGGAGATCGTGCCATAAATTATGTTACACAAATGGTGCTTGTGACGTGCATAAATGTTTAATACTAAAGTTAGAATGTCATGTTTGTACACGATGCTTAAACCTTCTATAAAAAGACTTTTACGCAAATGGAGCCAAAGTCTTATCTCTATGATTTTTCTTTATTTAAGTACCCTACCCACGTAACGAAAAATGTACCCTACACTATAATTATGCATCATAATTTCATAACTAGTCAACTTACTAACTTGCACCTACACTTTTTCTTAGTAGTCCTAAACATATAAACACACCATTATATACCAAAAAATAAATGAAATAAAACCCATATATTTAAGATAGGAAAAAAAAATGAAAACCGATGGGCTATGGGCATCTGTCTGTAAGATTTTTTTTTCTGGGTTATTTATTTATTTATTTATTTACTCCAATTCCAATCCATGAAGTAGTTAGCTCTTGGTCAATTTACCCTAATTTATCGGCAGATTTTTTCCTATTGAATTGTATTTACCCTAAAAATAGTTATCGTTTTACTTTCCAAAAACCTAAAATAAAAAGCAAGCTGTTGTTCGACTCTTGCAGTCTGATGACTATCTGATCACTCCCCTCCAAAACCAAACGCTTTCATCTCATACAAAAAAACCCTAATCCCTAATTTGCTAAAAGCCGCCGGATTGATCTCAGCTTCATACTACTTCTTACGTCTTATTGTTGTTCTTCTTTATCCTCCGGCTCTGTTTCAGTTTACTTCAGTTTTCATGGCGGATACTTGTTTTCTTCAATGTGATTGATAATCATGGCTAAGATCTTCTTTTGACGACTGAATCTTTGAGACATAGAAAATATTGATTATAAACGCACCTTTTGTGAATTCTAGGAGCTCAGAATTCTTATCGTATTTGTTAGGGCCTGTAAATATAGGCTTTCTGTAGGTGGAGGAAAGAAGTGGTATAAAAAAAGAACATTTTTTTTTTTTGCTTCTGTAGGGTGTTGTTAGGTGTATTACTGTTCTTGAGCTAGAGGGGTTCTTGGAATTAAAGAATTTAGGGATTAAGAAAATGCTGTCTGAGATGGGTAGGAGGCCTATGATAGGTGGAGGAAATGAAGGGTCTTTTGTGGGTGATGAACTTGAGAAGGAAATTGGCTTGCGGGAGCAGAGGCGTCAAGATGCCCATGATAGAGAGCGTGAGCTGAATCTATATAGAAGTGGATCTGCCCCTCCTACTGTGGAGGGATCCTTGAATGCTGTTGGGGGTTTGTATGCAAATAATGTCTTGGATTTTGCTGGGAGTAACAATGGAAATGGGGTAATCTCAGAAGATGAGCTGAGGTCTGACCCTGCTTATTTGTCATACTACTATTCTCATGTGAATTTGAACCCCAGGTTGCCACCTCCTCTTCTGTCAAAGGAGGACTGGAGACTTGCACAGAGATTGCAAGGAGGTGGTTCGGTGTTGGGTGGAATTGGGGATAAGAGGAAAGTGGTTAAGAGCGAGACAAATGGGGCTGAGAGGTCAATGTTTGCAAAGCCTCCAGGATTTGGTGCAAATAAAGGAGAGAGGGAGACTGAGTCGGAGAAAGCCTTGTCTTCAGCTGAGTGGGGCAAAGATGGACTTATTGGCTTGCCTGGTATTGGGTTGGGGAGTAAGCAGAAGAGTTTTGCTGAGATATTTCAGGTATCATAGTTGAATGTTGTTATCTATATGCTGTGGTTGTTTTCGTTTGATTATGCGGTTTATTAGGTTTTTCGGATGTCATTTATTATTTATGACTTGATCTTATGCGTTATAGTTGCTGTGTGTGATTATATGTTTAAATTTAGCAGAGCCTCTAAAAAATAAGCAAGCTAGGGCAAAACGTTCACACCCGGGAGATTTCTTTTCTGTTGTTCTATTAAAAGACATGTCTAATAAAATGATAGCCTACATAGAAGCTAATTAATTCATATAAAATAAACCAACTCCTGCAGTGGTGCTTTCAAATTCACAATGCAGGGAGTGAATTTAACAAAACTAAAAATGCTAACTTAATTCATTCAAAAAGAAAAGAAAAGTAGGAACCAATGTCACTACAATTGATGAAAATTTAGAATGAAGAAAATAACTAAATTTGCAGCTAGGTTAGTGTCATTGCACTAAAAATAAGATTTATGGCTAATCCCTAGGAGGTATTTTATTTTCTGGTAGTTTGTTTTAAAGAGTACTACTTTTATGTAGATAGAAGCAAGATGTAGAGACCTGGCGAGTTTTAAATTTTTAATCATTTATACACTAGTTGATTGATAATTCAAGGTTCTTTTCCTCTATGTGAGGGAAGAGGGTCATGTGTATCAAACAGTATTAAACAAGACCTTTGCTCTTATTACTAAGAAAATTTGTCTGTTATGAATAGCAATAACAAGGTTCTCTGGATTCATATATATCATTGGATGATCAATCTTGGCTTCAATCAGGTTTTCTTGCTGGTATTTAAAAAACCACCAACTTCAACTAATAAAAACATATATTTTTACTTGCTTTTCAAGGTCTTGTTTTGATTGTTTAATCAACCAGTTTGCTTTCACACTGGTTTGTTTATAGTGGGGTGTGTCTAATTTGTTTGTCCGAAAAGCTTCATATTGTTTGTCAAAGAAGAAGATGCCCAGGTTGCAATCTGTTGACAAATTCCAATGTTGCACCTGATCATTGACTGTCAATGTTCACTTCCTAATGTTTGCTTCTTGATGGATGTATCATGAATCTATAAGACCTGCATTGTTTCACCTATTCTTGTATTCATGTTGTTATGATCTGTGTTTTTGTAGGATGACATAAACTCTTCTAACCCAAACTCCAGACATCCTTCTCGTCCTGCTAGCCGCAATTTATTTGATGAAAATGCTGATGCACTAAGTACTGCAGAATCTGAGCTGGCAAATTTGCGCCGAGATAAAGCAAAATTTCAGGGCTCATCTGCAGTGCATAATGTTTCTGCACCTGCATCATATTCCTACGCTGCTGCACTGGGTGCTTCATTATCAAGGAACACCACTCCTGATCCTCAGCATGTCCCTCGGGTGCCTAGTCCATGTCCTACACCTATTGGAGTTGGGAGAAATGGGGCCTCTGAAAAGCGAACTATTGCTAGTCAAAACCCATGCAACGGTGTTGTCTCTGGCATGGATGAATCTGCTGATCTTGTGGCTGCTCTCTCTGGTATGAAGCTTGCCACTAATGGGGATGTTGATGATGAAAATATTTTGCCTCCAAAAGTTAGTCCAGATGCTGGAAGTAACCATATGTATCACCATAATATCCAAGCCCATAAGAACAATATTAAGCATTCATATGGTGAAAAATTGGAGTCTGGCCATATGCACATGCCTTCAATGCCAGCTCGTAGGAGTGATGTTAGTGGATCTGAGACGAGGAAATCACAGGTTGAACGCCCACAATTTTTAAAGGAGTCATATGTATCAACTTTTGATGGTGGGTTATCACCTCATCATGGACCTTTGGATGGAACTAACTCATCATTTTCAAATTATGGATCCGGTGGATATTCTGTGAATTCACCTATGATGACAAGCCAACTAAATAACTTGAATCTGCCTCCGCTGCTGGAAAATATTGCTGCTGCTTCATCAATGGGCATTGGAATTAATTCAAGATTGGGCCAGAATCTAACTGATCCATCTGAAACTCATAATTTTAGTAGAACTAATAATCAGATTCTTGGGAATGCTCTCCAAGGTGCTTTTGTAGATCCAAGGTACCTTCAGTATCTGAGGACTGCTGAATATGCTGCACAGCTCACAAGTCTTAACGACCACTCTCCAAATGCATATATGGATTCACTTCAGAAAGCTTACATAGACTCACTTTTATCACATCAGAAATCAGAATTCGGTGCTCCCTTATTTAGTAAATCTCACCCTAATCAAGGGTATTATGGAAATCATGCTTTTGATATTGGCATGGGATATCATAGAAGTCCATTGGGCAGTCCTGTTAGTGGTAGTCCTGCTCAACACAATGAATTCAATATGCGTTATCTTGCCACATTGCGGAACTCGAGCGGGTGTGTGATGAAACCTTGGTCCATGAATGGAGGCTTTGTTTCCTCTTTGTTGGAGGAATTCAAGAGTAATAAATCCAAGTGCTTTGAGCTTGGAGATATTGCAGGTCATGTTGTTGATTTCAGGTAAAGAGTACTGGCTCTTCTAATCACCCATAAGCTTCGAAGTCTCTTACCCACTTTCCCCCCTCTAATTGTATCCCTTTTATCAACAGTATGGATCAATATGGGAGTCGTTTCATTCAACAGAAACTTGAAACAGCAACGATGGAAGAGAAAACCATGGTTTTCCAGGAGATTTTCCCCCAAGCTCTTGCTCTCATGACTGATGTGTTTGGTAATTATGTAGTTCAAAAGGTCAGCAGACCTCCATTCTTCTTTTTCGCGTTACAATATAGCAATCAAAAATATTATTGGCTTATTTCATTATGCTTCTAAATTTTAATTGATGCTCATCATGTGATTTTTGTTTCAGTTTTTTGAGCATGGAATGCCAGCTCAGAGGAGAGAACTTGCTAACAAGCTGGACGGTCATGTTTTAACACTTAGCCTTCAAATGTACGGTTGTCGTGTTATACAAAAGGTATTTCCAATTGCTTTCTAGATTCATTTCATTGTTATCATCTTGATCTGTAATTTGTCAGTGCTGTAATAGCATTTAATCAAAAGATAAGTAACCGGGGAACTTTTCTTGCAGGATGTTTTCAGCATGAAATAGTATTCTCATCTTTAGTTGCTTTTTGGGTTGACTTTCGTGTGTTTAAGTTTTGACTTTTGCAAGTCCTTAGTATTATTATATACATAAAGCGTAATGTGATTCCTCGTTATCTTTGTAAAACCGTCTTTTCACAAAAGCTTGTTGATGAAAGGCATTATTGTGCTTCTCTCTACTTGATGAATATTGGTCAGTTGTTTCACAAAAACTTATTTTATAACACTTTCATTCTTGTATGAGCATGCTTTTGTGATACCATATCTTGGGGGACAATTGTAAGCAAAGCATTAGTGAAGTAAGCTTACTGGACTTTCTTCTTGATGATAAATGAACCAAAGGATCTTCTGATGTGCTGTTGGATCTGACCATTTCTTTTTTGCAGGCTATTGAAGTTGTTGATCTGGACCAAAAAATTAAGATGGTTAAAGAGCTGGATGGTCATATTATGCGCTGTGTACGTGATCAAAATGGAAATCACGTCATTCAAAAGTGTATTGAGTGTGTACCTGAAGAATCTATTCAGTTCATTGTCGTGTCATTCTTTGATCAAGTCATCACTCTTTCAACCCATCCTTATGGTTGCCGTGTTATTCAGGTTTGAAAAAAGCTGATATTTGCTTCAAACTAATATGATTAATAATGCTTAGTTTCATTTACATAGGGAGGAAATAATTGATTGATTGACTATTTCAATGTTGATTTTCCTGTGTGACAGAGAGTCCTTGAGCACTGCAAGGACCCAGATACCCAGAATAAGGTTATGGATGAAATTTTGGGATCTGTCAGCATGTTGACTCAGAACCAGTACGGAAATTATGTTGTTCAGGTGTGTCTTAATATCTTGAATCTGATTTTGTTAACTGTTACCATTTGGCTTTGGTTTATGCACAACTTTTTCTTCCTTATTTGCCACCTTTTTCCAACCTTACAACAGTGTCGGTTATATAGGTTTTGTAGCAAGTGATCAATCATGTATGATAATGAGTACTATTTTTCCTACTTCATTTTTCTTTGGTCACTTGTGCTTTGCTGTGTATGTTATCCTAAAACCCATATTTTCACCCCTATTTCTGATTACTGCTCATTCTATGTTCTGCTCGTTTTTTTTTTCAGCATGCTGCATTAGTCGGTTACCATTTATGCAGAATTTATGATGCCCAATTTGCAAATTTAGATATTATTTTTTCATTGTCCTCTATTGTTTTTAATGGTTGTTAATGGACTCCTCATCCTTGTGGCAGCATGTGCTGGAGCATGGGAATCCAAACGAACGTTCGATTATAATCAAAGAGTTAGCTGGTAAGATAGTTCAAATGAGCCAGCAGAAATTTGCATCCAATGTTGTTGAGAAGTGCTTGACTTTCGGAGGTCCTGATGAAAGAGAACTCATAATCACTGAAATGCTTGGCACTACTGATGAGAACGAGCCGCTTCAGGTGGGGCTACTTCACCTCCCTACAATGAGCAAATCTTCATTTCAACATATCAATCTTTACATTTTCTCATACCAATTTCTGAACCCCTGTTTCTTCTACTCGTGTTTTTCCCATGATTCAGGCAATGATGAAGGATCAATTCGGGAACTATGTCGTGCAGAAAGTCCTGGAGACTTGCAATGATCATCAGAGAGAGCTGATCATGACTCGTATCAAGGTCCACTTCAATGCACTGAAGAAATACACATACGGCAAACATATTGTTGCTAGAGTAGAGAAGCTTCTCACTGCAGGAGGTGCAAAATCCTTACTCGTACAAAATCCAATATCTATCAATTGTTTTAGGCCATTTTGGGTCGAATTGTGATTGATTGGTAGTTGATTTGGTTCAATCCAATGGGTCTAGAGTAACTTTCACGGCCGGGTTTGGATTAAATTTGGAGTCGAGTACAGCAGTTTCCATCAAAACCCACTTTTCTCAAGTTAAAAACTAAAAATTGAACCAAATGATCCCTACTGATATATACGGAGTATATTACTAATGCTAGAAGGTATGCTTTTGATTTGTGTTCTTAAATGTTTCCGCAGAAAGGAGAGCTGGAATGTCGCAAAACCCTGCAGCATAGGAGGAACAGGAAATGCGGTTGTACAGCTAACTTGAGCTTCCTACTCCATCATCTTGTCTTTTCGTCTTTGAAGATCTATGGCTGCCTTTGATCTGCCCATCTGTAAGGTAAACAGCAGGGACTTATTAATTCCAAATAAAACTAGTTTCATCTTCTACTATGAAAAGAACTGTACATTGTCGTTGTGTAGTATTAAGGTTTATACATAGAAACCCGCCTCAGCGAGCGGCATGCATAACGTTACTTAGTGCTTTCGCCTTCTGTAGAGGCAGCGATCAAATCTCTTAAGGTTGTAAAAAAAATGAGGGTATGTTTAGTTTTTTTGTTTCTAGCTTATGCGACTGTACAAAGAAAGTTTGCCATGTCCAGAGCTGTTAATCCTTTGAGGTTGGGTCAAAGTTTTTCCTTATGTATGAATTATTTTTCTATTATAAGAGAACAATCTGTTTCCCCTTCCTATTGTTTGTTCACTTCTTGTTTCTGTCTATAATTGCTCGTTTACTGTTTTTTTTAACTGTTATACATTTGAAACTCTTGGACAATAAAGAACTGTTCTTTCAGAATGCTAACTCAGAAACAGCTTAAATCACTTTGAAGGACTGCCTAACATTCATGTCATAGCAAAAATGAAAAATCATATTTAATTCTGACCCACAATACTTCTGTAAGCAAGAGCAAATTCTAGGTCAGCCTTATTTAAGAAAGACCATTACCAAAGTTGTTCGTGCCAAATAACAATCTGTAGGCAAAGGTTTCTTTTTATAATATATAATTTACACCGTATTCTTTACATAGACCCTTTCAAATTTGTATTAACACGGAAATGAAGCCTATAGGCTGTCCTTGGAGCAATTTTCTACAACTAATCAATGTAAGAATGTCTTCTGGACACAGTAACAACCTACTACCACATAAAAACAAAGATTAAACCACTAACATCTTTCTGTCATTTTCTTTTGTTCCATCAACGGTGGTAAGAATCTAAGAAAGTTCAGTGTGACAATTCACTTACATAACTTAAAGGGCAGGGCAATTTAATGTATTAGACTAGATATGAATCAGGTGAGCCCCCTTATAAGTTATAATTGACCCCTGTCTTCATAGAATTGGACAGATTTAAGCCCAAGAAAAAAACTCTTCTCTTCACTAAGCCAGACTTCTGAAATCTTCATCTTTCATTCTCATCAATGGCCAAACACCCACCAAAATTCCTTCTCTTGATCAGTTTCACGTTCACCATTATACTCTTGGGTTCAGGTCAACCTCCAAAGCAGTTCATCTACAATGGCTTCAAGAATGCCAACCTTTATCTTGAAGGGAGCGCTAAGATCCTCCCCAATGGCTTGTTGGAGCTTACAAACCAAACAGAGCTACAAACGGGTCATGCTTTGTATCCATTTTCTTTAAGGCTAAGCTCTTCACTTTTGCTTTCCACCACCTTTGCTTTTGCAATCAACCCGTTGCTTAAAAACGGCGGCTTTGGTCTTGCCTTTATAATCTCCTCATCCAAGGACTTCAATCATACTACTGGAACCGGATACCTTGGGATCCTCAACAGTACGCGGGATGGCAATGTTTCAAATCATGTATTCGCCGTGGAGCTGGACACTTTTCAGAACTCAAACATGGGTGACATAGACAACAACCATGTGGGAATTGATGTCAATAGTGTGAAATCAAATGCATCGGCTTCGGCTAGCTACTATTCTGAGAAGAAACAAAGGAATTTGAATTTGAGTCTTGTTAGTGGAGAGCCAATGCAACTATGGGTTGAGTATAATGCAAGCACGAAGGAAGTTACCGTTGATCTAGCTCCACTGGGTCAGCCAAAGCCCAGCAAGCATCTTTTGTCAAAGCAAATTGACCTCTCTAAAGTGCTCTTGGATACTATATATGTTGGGTTTTCTGCATCAACTGGTGTGATATCAAGTAACCACTATGTTCTTGGATGGAGCTTTAACCAAAGTGGGCGAGCCGAAAGCTTGGATCTCTCGAAACTTCCTTCACTCCCTAGGCGAAAGAAAAAAGTGAATGTTCCACTAGTAGCATTATTACCAATTGTGTCAATTCTTTTCTTATTGGTAATTAGCATGGCATATGCAATGAGAAGGAAGAAATTTGAAGAAATAATGGAAGATTGGGAAGAAGAGTATGCAATTCAAAGATTCTCATACAAGGATCTTTACAAGGCAACAAAGGGTTTCAAAGACAAAGAGCTTCTAGGAATCGGAGGTTTCGGTAAAGTTTATAGAGGTACTGCTGGAATGTTTGTTTGTTTTCTTGTTGAAATATATCAACTTCCACTGTTTAGGACCTCCCCCCTTAACACACTTGCAATCTAACAGGTACACTTCGGCCCACCAACTCACAGGTTGCTGTGAAGAGAATCTCACATGACTCAAGACAAGGGATGAAGGAGTTTGTGTCTGAGGTGGCTGCCATGAGAAGGCTAAGACATAGGAATTTAGTCCCTCTCCTTGGATATTGCAGAAGAAAGGGTGAGCTACTTTTAGTATACGAATACATGCTAAATGGAAGCCTTGACAAAATCCTATTCAACAAAGAAGCACCAACTCTTTCTTGGCCACAAAGGTTTAGTATAATACGAGGAGTGGCGTCAGCCTTGCTTTATTTACACGAAGACTGGGAGCAAGTCGTCTTACACAGAGACATAAAGGCGAGCAACATTCTTTTGGATGCAAACATGAATGCTCGTCTTGGAGACTTTGGTCTTGCTCGGTTATATGATCATGGGACTAATCCTCAAACAACACACATAGTTGGAACGGTTGGATATCTTGCACCGGAGTTTTCAAGAACAGGGAAAGCAACAACTAGCACTGACGTTTATGCCTTTGGGTCGTTTGTACTAGAAGTGGCCTGTGGAAGGAGGCCTATAGAAATGGATGAAGGTCTTTTTCTTGTTGATTTGGTATGGGAATGTTGGAAGAGAGGGAATATTGTGGAAGCAAGTGATCCTAGATTGCAGGAGGAATACAATAAGTCAGAAATGGAGCTTGTTTTGAAAGTCGGGTTGCTTTGTGCACAACCAAGGCCTGAAGCAAGGCCGAGCATGAGACAAGTGATGCGATATCTGAATGGAGATGTTCAGTTGCCAGAAATGGATCTTGAGTTTGAAGAAATTGGTTGGTTTGGGAAAAGTAGTGGAACATCGGCTTCATTGTTTTCTGATAAAGCCTCTATGAGCATGAACATCTCCTTCAATACTATGGATTCGGTTCTGAAACGTGGGCGTTAATCTCTGGTTTAGAGTTTGTTGAGTCTGTGTGTTCTAGTTTGATATTTTATTTATGTGTATGTAATATTTCCGTAGTAATATAATTCTTAGAAGAGTGTTAGTTTATGTGTAATGGCCCTCCATTGATCCATTTCTGCAAGAAATATGGGCAACATGGAGGGGAAAAGGCTTCAATCTTCTCCTTGGAAACCAATCTTTTGAAGCCATAATTGTATGGTGTTATTTTGTAATGTTGCAAGATATTGGATTGAACTTAGACATGATGTTAAGTAGATATAAATGGTGTGCCCAATCATTATGCTTCATTTTAGTTTCCTCCCAGCTCTTTGTTAGATTAATAGTCTTACAATTTTTGTTGCATTTTAGAACTTAAGAATGTAAATGCCAGTTTTTCTTGCATTTGCAACTTTGGATACTTCAATCTTTTCTTACAGAGTTTACGAATGCTCACATTTTCTGTGCTGAGAAAAGACCATTATTTTTATCACCAAAGATTGCTTACATTGATCTTTGCTGATATGATCATGCAATCAGTCAATTAGAAGATAATCAATCAGCGACCGTGCAGAAGAACACTTTCGGTGGAATCATACAAGGAAGCAGCCTCAATTTTTGTAAATGGCGACGAAAAAGCAGGAAATGGTGATCTGGATTGATTCCTAGAGGAAGAAAGCATATAAGCTCTTGCACTACCAAGATGTACTTCTGGTAATTCAGCATCTCCACTCAAAAACTGGTTCACTTGTCTCATGCTTGGCCTTACTTCTGCTCTAGAATGTGTGCTTATCAATCCAAGCTTCAAAACTAACTCCATTTCTCCCATCTCATAATTCCCTCCCAATCTCGGATCACACACTTCAACAATGGCTCCTCTCCTCCAACACTCATGAACCCAATCAACCAAAACCTCTTCTTCAGTGAGCCCATGAAGGCGAATTGGCCTTCTTCCACACGCCACTTCAAGTAAAAACATCCCAAGGGCATAAACGTCACTTCTTGTTGTCGCCTTCCCTTTTCTTGCAAGCTCTGGTGCTAAATACCCAACTGTCCCCATAACATGGGTTGTCCTAGGATTAGTCCCATGGTCATACAATTTGGCCAAACCAAAATCACCTAGGCAAGCATTCATGTCGGAATCTAATAACACATTCGCTGATTTTACATCTCTGTGTATGATGACTTGTTCCCATCCTTCATGTAAGTAAAGGAGTGCTGAAGCTGTAGAGATGTATTATAAGCTTGTAATTCCTTTGTTTGGACATTTGGGCTTGTATTGTAATCTAGTATATGTAACAGAATGCTTGCAAATTGGGCTATAACTTGCAGGAGCACGTATTGGGCCAAACGGCCCAATACATGCACACCCGAGCTAGTCCATTTGCACTGGTGATCTGTCTCATTTGCTGGAACGACGTCGTTGAGGCTTTAGGGTGGGAGCGTGCCATATAAAAGCACCTCTTCTCCCTTTGTGCCTCTTGTTGGATGAATCTGAGAGAGCTCTCTAGGGTTCTTAGCTTGTAGTGTCTACTCGGCCTTGTTTGCCTGAGCTCGACACCGGCGACCCGAGCTCCCTCTGAAATCCAAACAAGGAAGAGAGAAAGAGAGAGCACCAAGGAGACCTTTGTGGTTGTTCGACCTGTTCGAGCTGTGCTTATCTCACTTTGATTCTCTCTTCCCGATTGCTTGCTTGTTCTTCATTTCTCTTTGCCCTGTGTTGTTCCCCTTGGATTTCTGGCATTTCGATTGAGGCTCAAAGCCGAATAAAACTTCTTGTTTGTCTTTGAACTTCGTTTGTATTTGAATGCTTGATTTCTGTCTTTGTATTCCGCATATCAAATTGGTATCAGAGCCAGGTTGCTCTTACAAATCTAGGGTTTGAAGTTTCTGGACTTTCTAGTCCTGGATCTTCAGATCTAGGGTTTGTTCTTGTTGTTGCTTGTGTTGGATCTTGAGATCTGAGGCTCGCTTAGCTGGATCTGGGGTTTCTACTTCCAGATCTAGAGTTCTCAGTCATTGTTCTTCTCTTTCCTTCACTTTCTCTCGAAGTTTCTCTTGCTACGTTCCATTGAGAGTTTCCTACTCTCTGGATCTAAAGTCTCGAGTCTCTTCTTGCAGATCTCGGACCAGATCTAGAGTTCTAGAGTCAAGTGACTCTCTAGAACTCAGATCCAAACAGATCCATAAAGAAATTTGCATTTTCTTTGTTTTTTGAACCTTTTACTCAACTGTCTTCAAGTGTTTAGGTTGCATGCTAGATTTGCTTGCTTCTGAGTGATAGATCTCCGATTCCCTTTGATAGAAAGGGGCGGGGGATTCTGGATAGAACGGGTTCCAGTTATACTGGTGTAATCCCACTGTCGGATCCTACACAAAGCTCTTGCAAAAGAGCGTCTTTGCTCAGATCTGAAACCCTACAACTTGATTTGGGGATTTCTGATCTTTATTTGTGTCTGTTCATCACTTTACTTGTTGACTGTTGAGATCTGTGACAGACCAAAGCCATATCTTGTTGGATTTGTTACATATCCTCTTTTGCATACATTTGTCCCTTGCAGGTGCAGGTACTTGTTGTGAGAATCTCTCTTGTGAGACTCACTTGCAGAAACTCTCTCTGACTACACTATCTTTCTGAGTTACTATTCTCTCTCTCTCTGAGATATCTCTTCTTCTCTGAGCAAGGCTCACTATGTCTGATCACTCATCTGTCCGCATAAAGCCACTAGATGGCTCATCTGACTTTGCTATGTGGCAACTAAAGATGAAAGCCATCTTGATTAAAGAAAAATGTTGGGCTGCTGTTGATGAATCATGGCCTGACACATTTGATGCTGCTAAAAAGAAGGAAATGGATCAAATTGCCCATTCTGAGATTATTATTAGATTATCTGATGAAGTTGCTCGTCAAGTGGTCGAAGTAGACTCTTCCAGGAATCTCTGGAAGGCGTTGAATGACCTCTATTAGGTAAAATCTCTCCCTTCTGTCATTAACTTGCTAGGTCGCATCTTTCATTTCAAAATGGATGTTTCTATGTCTCTGAGTGATAACCTAAATAAATTTCTTAAAATGAATCAGGACTTAGAAAGATGTGGTGATAAGGTTGTAGAATCTCACCAAGCTGTGATCTTACTTCACTCTTTACCACCCCAATTTGATAACTTTAAAGATGTGCTTGAGTTTAACAATGATGGTGTTAGAAATCTGACTAAGAAGAAGATAATTGATGCTGTAACCCAGAAAAATGAGTCTTTGAGAGTGTTCAAGTGTAAACTTGAAAAAGATGCTAAAACTGAAATCATGTTCACTAAAGGAAAGTATAAAAACCAGAAAAAGGGTTATAAGAAGAAGGAAAAGGATTCTGACTCTTCTAACTCAAATTCTGGGAATGCCAAACCTAAATCTGAGAAAAAGAACCTCAAATGTCACTACTGTGGCAAGGGGACTCACCTAATTAATGATTGTTTTAAGAAGAAGAAAGATGAGGCACTTGCAGCCTCCACCAAATCACAAGTTGGTACTTCTGCAATTGTAGAGTCCCACCTTTCCTATTCTGCTGAATTGCTAATGTGTGCTAATCATGTTAATTCTGATCATGATGCCTGGATACTTGATTCTGGTTGCACTATGCATGTCACACCTCATAAGCATGTCTTTGACTATTTGCATCTTTGTGATGAGGGTGAGGTTAGGTTAGGTGATCATTCTTCTCTTAAGATTAAGGGTGTTGGTACTGTTCCTTTTAAAATGCATGATGGTGTTGTTAGAATTCTCCAAAATGTTAGGTGGGTACCTGACTTAAGGAGAAATTTGTTGTCTGAAAGCATGTTTGATGATCTTGCTTGTCATATCCACACCCACAATGGAGTCAGAAATGTCTCCAGAGATGGGAAAGTCCTTGTAAAAGGAATTAAAAAACGTGGGCTTTATCATGTCATAGGTCATATAGGTAACAAGGGATTGCATTACCTATTCAAGGATGGGTATATAAGTCAAAAACCCTCTGATTTGAGCATGTGTGAAAATTGTGTGTTTGGGAAACTTTCAAGAACTCCCTTCTCTAAATCCAAATTTGTTGCTCAAAAGCCACTTGAATATGTGCATGCAGACCTATGGGGACTTGCCCAAGTGGATACTGTTGGTTGCAAGAAGTATTTCTTGTCATTAATAGACCACTATTCCAGGAAGGTCTGGGTGCATTTACTCAAAGCTAAGAGTGAGGCATTTGACATGTTCAAACATTGGAAACAAACTGTTGAAGGCCAGTCTTAGTTCAAGGTGAAATGCCTTAGAACTGACAATGGTCTTGAGTTTTGCAATCATGCATTTGATTCTTTTTGCCATGAAAATGGCATAAAGAGGCACTTAACTGTGCCAGGCACACCTCAGTAGAATGGCATTGCTGAGAGGATGAACAGGACCTTGCTTGAAAAGGCTAGGTGCCTGCTAATCAGTGCTGGGATGAAACATTCCCTCTGGGGAGAAGCTGTCACCACAGCTGCTTACTTGATCAATAGATCCCCCTGTTCTGCCATTGGATTCAAAACTCCACAATAACTGTGGAGTGGAACCAAACCCACCATCTCACATCTGAGAACTTTTGGATGCACTGCCTATGCTCTTAATAATGCTGGGAAGTTAAACCCAAGAGCTCAAAAGTGTGTGATGCTGGGATACCCTGAAGGGGTAAAAGGATACAAACTATTGCTCATACAGCCTGGTGGCTACAGGGTGATAGTTAGTAGGGATGTCACTTTCAATGAAAGTGACTTCCATTTCAAAAATGTTCTCACATCTTCTCCTGAGCACTTAGACAGGTCTGAACAAGTTCATACTCCATTCTATGTTGCTCCTCCTCAATCTGAGTTATTTGATGAAGACTTTGATATTGGATACTCTCCATCTCATTCTGGAAACTCTGGAAATTCTGGCATTGGTATTTCTAATGAGCACTTGAATGCTCAAACAAGTACTGAAGAGCACTTAGCTGTGCAACCTCACCATCACGGTGGGCAGGTCAGTTCACATCCTTCTTCCTCTTCTCCATCTTTGCATGAGCCTCTGTTTGATTCTGTGCATGACTCGCATGATGACTTGCATGATTCTCATGATGATTTGCATGATATTGATGACTCTTTGCATGATGTTGATGATTCTGTTGAGGATATTCCTTTTGATGAGGTCCCTAACTTGAACAATTATCAATTGACTAGAGATAGGGCCCCTAGGGTTAAGATTCCTAACAAAAAGTATGTGAACAATGTTGATGAGTTTGCTTTCATAATTGCTGAAGTTTTGAATGCTTATACTCCTGACCTGTTTGAGCGTGCTATTAAATGTGTTCATTCTGATCTTTGGATGCTTGCCATGAAAGAGGAAATTAAATCCATGCATGACAATAAAACTTGGACTTTGGCTCCCAAACCTAAAAATTCAAGAGTTATTGATTGCAAGTGGATTTATAAACTCAAAGAGGGAACCAAACCTACTGACCCACCTAGATACAAAGCTAGGTTAGTAGCTAAAGGTTTCTCTCAAAGAGAGGGTGAAGATTACCATGACATTTTTGCTCCTGTTGCTAAGTATAAAACCATGAGATTAATGCTTGCTATGTCTGTTGTGTATGACCTAGAAGTTGAACAAATGGATGTAAAAACTGTCTTCTTGCATGGTGACCTAGATGAAACCATTTATATGAAACAGCCTAAGGGTTTTGTTGATTCCTCTAAGCCTGATCATGTATGCTTGTTAAAGAAATCTATATATGGCTTAAAGCAATCACCTAGGCAGTGGAATATAAAATTTGACAAATGCATGAAAACTTTAGGGTTTAAGGCTAGCAAGTATGATTCATGTTTGTACTTTAAGCATGTCAAATCTGATTTGCCCATTTATGTCTTGCTTTATGTTGATGATATGCTTTTGATTTGCAAATCCATGTCTAAAATCAATGATGTAAAGAGGGCCCTTAGAAAGAACTTTGACATGAAAGACCTAGGTCATGCACAAATGATTCTAGGCATTAAGATTGTTAGGGACAGGTCTAAGAAACAAATCATGCTTACTCAATCTGATTATTTGCATAAGGTGTTAGATAGATTCAGTGTTGTGAATGCTAAACCCTCCTCCATGCCCTTAGGAGGGCACCTTGACTTGACAAAAGCCAAGCTGCCTCTCTCCAAGGAAGAGGAGGGTAGAATGTCTTCTATCCCCTATGATGTTGTTGTTGGTTTTGTTATGTATGCCATGATTTGCACCAGACCTGATCTTGCTTTTGCCATCAGTGTTCTGAGTAGATATATGTCTGAGCCATGTGAGAAACATTGGCATGCTATGAAATTCTGTTTGAGATATATTGCTGGTATTGCCAACTTTGGTTTGCTCTATGGTGTTCACTCCTCTCCTTCTGAACTCTATGGTTATGTTGATTCTGACTTTGCAAGCAATAAGGACACTAGAAAATCAACCACCTCATATGTCTACACTTGGTGTGGCAATTGCATCTCTTGGAAGTCTCAGCAACAGTCTATTGTAGCTCTATCCTCTACTGAGGCAGAGTACATAGCTGCTACTGAGGCATCCAAAGAAGCAATATGGCTCCAAGGACTGTTGAGGGAGATTGAAGGCAAAAACTATATGTTCAAATTGCATATGGACAGTCAGAGTGCCCTATACCTGTGCAAAGACCCCATGTACCATGAAAGGACCAAACATATTGATATGAGGTACCATTTCATTAGACAAAAGGTAGCACAGAAAGCTATTCTGGTAGAAAAGATTGATGGTAAGAAGAATCCTGCAGACTTTGGCACTAAAATTGTCACTACTGATAAGTTCAACTTTTGCAGGGATTTCCTACACGTGATTGAGCCAGAACAGAGCTGAGAAGGGTACAATGGGCCGGTGATAGAAAGACTGTAAGACCAGAGATCAACAAAACAAGGATAAAAGTTTTACTATTGATGTAAACTTAGGAATTAGGAGGGCAAATTGTAGAGATGTATGTATAAGCTTGTAATTCCTTTGTTTGGACATTTGGGCTTGTATTGTAATCTAGTATATGTAACAGAATGCTTGCAAATTGGGCTATAACTTGCAGGAGCACGTATTGGGCCAAACGGCCCAATACATGCACACCCGAGCTAGCCCATTTGCACTGGTGATCTGTCTCATTTGCTGGAACGACGTCGTTGAGGCTTTAGGGTGGGAGCGTGCCATATAAAAGCACCTCTTCTCCCTTTGTGCCTCTTGTTGGATGAATCTGAGAGAGCTCTCTAGGGTTCTTAGCTTGTAGTGTCTACTCGGCCTTGTTTGCCTGAGCTCGACACCGGCGACCCGAGCTCCCTCTGAAATCCAAACAAGGAAGAGAGAAAGAGAGAGCACCAAGGAGACCTTTGTGGTTGTTCGACCTGTTCGAGCTGTGCTTATCTCACTTTGATTCTCTCTTCCCGATTGCTTGCTTGTTCTTCATTTCTCTTTGCCCTGTGTTGTTCCCCTTGGATTTCTGGCATTTCGATTGAGGCTCAAAGCTGAATAAAACTTCTTGTTTGTCTTTGAACTTCGTTTGTATTTGAATGCTTGATTTCTGTCTTTGTATTCCGCATATCAGAAGCCACTCCTTTGATGATTCTGAATCTTTGGTCCCAACCGAGGGCGGGCTTGTCATTTGTGAAAAGAAACTTGTCAAGGCTTCCATTTGGCATGTATTCATACACCAAAAGAAGCTCTTTTTTCCTCCTACTATATCCTAATAGTCTTGCCAAGTTCCTATGCCTTACTCTGCTCATGCAAGCGATTTCCGCCACAAATTCTTGCATTCCTCGACTTGATTCGTGTGAGACTCTCTTCACAGCAACCTCAATATTATCAGAAGGCAAGATTCCTTTATAAACCTTCCCAAAACCTCCTTTTCCTAGAAGCTTAGTGATTTTGAACCCTTTTGTTGCCTTGTAGAGATCTCTGTATGATAGCCTTTGGCTAAGATAGGCTTGCTCCCAATCTTCAATCAGTTCTTCGTACTTCTTCTTCCACGCAACATACGCTGCTCCAACAATCGCTACAAATAAGGACAATAGTATAACCAGCAAGGATATAGATCCTGGACTTAGCTTCTCTTTTCCTCCCATTTTCGGAAGCTTAGGAAGTTTCGAGTAATCAAGGCTTTGTGCTTCCTTCCCTTGGGTGAAGCTCCATCCTAGTACATAATGATTGCTTGCAACTGATCCAGTTGCAGAGGAGAATCCAACATACATGGATTCCAACAACACGTCAGAAAGATTCAAGTGTGTTGTAATAAGATTCTTACTTGGTTTTGGTCTTGTCAAGGGAGCCATTGTTATGTTGATGCGCGTCTCGTCGTGATCATAGTCTATCAAAATCTGCATCGGTTCCCCGCTAATCAGATTCAAGCTCTGATTGTAATAAGCTGCTGAGGCAGAAGCAATTGAAGTCAAGCTATTAACATCAACTCCTACATGATTGCTATCAATATCTCCAAATTCAAGATTCCAAATTGTGTCTAGCTCCACGGCAAATATATGATTCGTAATGGCGTTATTGGTTGATGAGTTGAAGATACCGAAATACCGGCCACTTGTTGCGTTGGTGAAGTCTAAAGATGGTGTGATGACAAAGGCAATTCCATGGCCACTTATTGATGAAACTTGAGGGTACATGGCAAAGGCGAAAGTGGTCGAAAATGATAGAGAGGTGTTGAATTGGAGAGGTTGTGGGCGGAAAGAATGGCCGATTTGTTGATATGTGAAGTTTGTTAATTGTAAGAGGCCGTTGGAGTGGAGGCTAGTGCTTCCATCAATGTGAAGTTTAGCTCCTTGAAATCCATTGTAGATGAAATCTTCGGCGCGTGCGATGGTGGTGAGTATATGTGTGAAGAAGAGGAGAATGATTGTGAAGTTTGGTTTTCTTGGAGGTTTAGCAATGCTTGATGCCATGGCTTAATACATGCTTAGCTTGTTTTTGTTTTGGGGGTATGAAGAGGTTAGTTAAGCTGTTGCGTTTGCAATAGGGGATCATTTTTCAATTGGGGAGGTGTTGAACATGAAAAACCAAATCTTATAATTTTAAAATATACAGGGTTTGTTGACAATAATAACAAAACTGTTGGTCTTTTTTTTATTTTATATATCAATAATGGCTGATCTTTTTTGACTATTCGCGTACATTTAGGTCTCCATTTTAAATGTTGCCAATTTAGTCTCCAGGTTTACATAAGGTATTCTCTATCGTTCATACTTCTAATCGTTTCGCATTAGAGTTAATATGGGTGAATTATTTTTTACTTTAGATTAAGAGTATTCTCGAATTTGATCTAGTTTTTAATTCGAACCATAGTATACACTAGTTGTCCCCGTCGTGCCCTGCACAACTATGACTCGATATTTTTTTTACATATACTATAAAAAACTATTAATAAATAATAATATAATATAAATAATAATTGGGAATTGGTGATGTATATAAATTGTAAAAAAAGCATAATTCTAAATTAAAGATTTTGATATCAAAAATGAAAATAATTGGAATATTTAATATGGATTACCAAATAAAATTGACTTGACATGTACATATATTATTAAAAAAACATCACCGGAAAATTATAAGGCGATTTTGCAGTAATACACCAACTAAAAATGTTTTTTGCAAAAATGACCATGTTATACTGAAATAGCATTTGAATACCCACGTGGGCATCTTTGCTATAAAAGAAACATTAATAAATCTTTTTTTAAATAAAGAAAAAATTCTATTTTTGATTTATGACTCTCGCCCAATCCCCCTCTCTGCTCCGAGTAAGCTTGTGAGTCAAATGATCGATGAACTCCGGCTTTCCATGCATCACCTCGGCAAAAACCGCCAATAGGACCTCCGATAAAAGAGCGAGGACGTTGGCGTCGAAAAGGACGGTGGAGGCGAGGCCGGATCCGACGGCGGTGCCATTGATGAGCGCGAGGCCTTCCTTCGGCTGGAGCTCGAAGAATTCGGAGGCGATGCCGGCGGATTTGAAGGCTTGAGCAGGGGAGAGGACTTCGCCAGAGGAGGTGACGACTACGTAGTTAGGGCGGCCGGTGAGGAGGTCGGCGATGTAGGAGAGCGGGATGAGATCGCCAGAGGCGGTGATGGTGCCGCAGAGGGGGAGGCGGGGGTGATGTTGGCGTTGAGGAAGGCGGCGAGGGCGGTGAGGATGTCGAAGCGGATGCCGGAGTAGCCTTGGCGGAGAGTGTTGATGCGGACAAGCATGTCGGCCCAAGTGGCGGAGTGCGGTAGGGTTTGGTCGCCATTGGAGCCGAAGATTCCGGCGTTCAGAAACCTGAAAAGCGTTTGGAGGAGATTCGAAACTCACCATGGGAATTGAAGTTGACATTGAAGGAGGCGAAGAAATCGAAGGCTGCGCAATTCAAAAAAGGCGATTTTCGTATTAAACAAAAGTAAACATAAATATTTAATTTACCTTTTTCTTTAATTCCTAAAAAATTGCATTTGGGGGATGAGTGAACATTTTTGCAATAAAAATGGGTACCCACTTAATTCATTTTGGTAAAATTGCAAAATTGAAAAAAGGTATACTTTTTTTTTTGCAATTTTGACTTTTTTTGGTATATTTACTACTAATTTTTTAAATTATAATTAAAAATTACAATTGTAATTGGATAGATTTATATGTAAATTATAAAAAAAAATCAAAATTGAAAATTAAAAGATATATCATAATTGAAATTTAAAAATTTGGCAACAAAAAGATTCGATCCTATTAACAAAAAAATTTGACTTGATTTGTACATAGATTGTACAACCGTAACTCTTTTTTTCTATATATTTATTATGATTCATTTTTTTAATATCGTACCTTATATTGGCAAAGTCAAAACAATGATAAGGTTGTGGAAAATATGTTAGATTATCTCTAGACATATCTATTCTAATTCGTTATGTACATATGGTCATATGGATAAATAACAATTTATTATTAATTTTGTAATTTAAAAATATTATAGGATAAGATCGGTCTATATTTATGTAGTTTTTTTAGATTATATTGGAGGGTTGTTACTATCATGAAGATATGTTAAAATCTTATCATATAAAATACTTAAAAAAATATGTTTATGTCAATTTCATGGAAATTAATTTTTACGAATCAATTTTTATTTTGCTAGAAAAAAGTTTAATTGTTAATTTTGTTGTTCGATATATTTGTTATGTACTCAATTACACATATGATCATATCATATATATGGATCATTAACAATCTATTATTAATTTTGTAGTTTAAAATTATTATAGGATAAGATCTCGGTATATATTTATAGGAGTTTTTTTGGTAGATTATATTGGAGAGTTGGTATGATCATAAAGATATGGTAAACAAATATTTTTATATGTAAATTTCTCGAAATATGTAACTAAATTTCCAAAAAAATATTATGGTAATCCAATATAAAAAAATTAAAAAATTGATTAAGATTTGTAGATTATGTGGCAATATGATGTGTACATAGCCTATGAGTGACATGGAAATTTTTTGACATGTGGACTATAACATGAAATATTTATAAAGACGTCTAAATTATAAGAAAATGACACGCGCAAAAATCTGAGGTGGCTTAATATAGGATCGACATGTGGCGAAATCCTAGGTGGCGTAATGAGAATGCTACAAACCTTATTGCTTTTATATATATAGTAGATTACTGCGAGTGAAGAGGGTAGATTGTTTTGAAAATCAACATTAATAGTCTTTTTTTTTTGCTTAATAAAAAACTAGTGCTTATTTTCGTATGTTTTATGGGTTTATTTCAAAATAATTGTATTTCTGATTTCAAATAAATTTTCCCGATTGAATATTATTTCATTTAGTAATAAAAATTACAAAGTTTTAATTTACTTAGGTGATAAGAGTGCACAGTGGTTTTTGAGATAGTGGAAAAATAAGTAAGTTAAAAGTGGATAAAAAATTATTTTAAATTTTTTATGTAGCTCAGTGTCAAAATCCGTGGGCCACCATGTGTAATTTCATGGGCCACGTGCATACGTAAGCCCAGTATACAACCAATTGGTAATAAGAGGAGTAACCTAGGGGTATTTATACTAGCTTGGTTCTTTCTATATTTCCGAGTGGGATGGAGTACTCCAATACTCCCCCGCAAGTGCAACTGGGGGGAAATATCCTCCCCGGTTGACACTTGGACAAGATAAGGGTGGTGGACATCTCAATCTCTTTTCTAGCCAGACCGAGCCCCTGGGTGTAAACCACCATAGGAACGCAGAAACGGACGGCAGAAAGACCAACACCAGATTTGCGGCCGGTCAATGGGTCATGTGCATACGTAAGCTTAGTACATAAGGCCAATGAAATTATATCCTAAAACCAATTAACAATAGATACTGACTTAATTTTTTTTTTATATTTTCGATGTTGGAGGGAGTACTCCAATCCTCGTATTCTTACAAACACTTATGTTGGCTTAGTATTGTGATTAGCTGGTGGCTATCAGCTACTGGCCTACTGCATTCTTTGACCATGTCAAAGTTGACTATTCTTCAACGATTTTGTACTAATCTAATACAGTAAATATGTTCCTTTTTTAGTTCTTTCAATCTACCTCCAGCCTTACAATTGTCTTCAGTGCCACGTGTGTTTGACCTTAGGTTGCTTAGCTTCATAAATTGTTAGTTACAAATAATTAGCTTCAAGTGAAATTCATCTCAAAAATTTTAATAGAATCAAATAATATATAAGTAAGGATAATTTTATAAAAATATCTTAGAAATGATAATCTATTTACATATAAGATAAAAACAAATATCTCATGACAATGAAAGAAATTGATGCATTTAAGAGAAGACTTCTATAAAAATCTAATCTGGCAAATTGGAGATGGAAAAACGGTCAAATTTTAGAAAGATAATTGGCTGTCTGGTGGTCTCCTTAGACCCCAAGCAAAGAACCCATTAGATGTAGATGAAACACTAACGGCCTCTTTGGATCAAAATTCAATCAAAGCCTTTCGCCCGAATCGATAGTAAAAATTCCGCGGTAAATGCTTAGATTACGACTGATTATAAATGAAAAATACATGAATTAAGACAAATCTTTCCTGATAAAATTGTTGAGCAAACCCAAAATACTCAAATCTCGGATAACTATATCTAAGACCGATTGTATTGGGCCCAAAGCAAGAATGGTTGGTTCTCCACCTCATCTGCATTAGACCTAATTACAAACTTAGAGAGACAGACACCGCATATAAATAACTGATTGTGGAAACTAGATACATACCCAAAGGTTAAAAACTTTCTTTAGAAAGTTGATAATAATGGACTTCCCACGAAAGTTAGACTTAGGGATAAACAAATCATAACTCCAGGAGGATGTATATTGTGTGACTGTAATAATGAAGACATAAAGCACCTACTAACAAAGTGTCCGTACACAATTCGATCACATAACTAACAAAGTAAACCAAAATATTGCTAACTCCATTCAAGGATATGACCTACAAAACAAAACACCAAGAATAATTCTTAATGAAATCTACCAACTTCTAGGGAAAAAAGATTTCACGTGTTTAGCAGTGGCGTCGTGGAGTATTTGACATCAATGCAACAAACTGATTTTTCAAGAAGACTAAAACGAAGGAATATCAAACTTAACAACATACATAAGAAATTAATAGCAAATTGGGAGAAAGCGTCGAAATGGAAAGAGGATGAAGAAGCTATACTAACATCTCAGTTAAAGAATAGGAACACAAACATAAGAATGCAAGGAAATGGAAAAAAAACCCAACTGGGATATAAAAGTAAACGTGGATGCCTTAAAGTTACCAATTGGCAACACTTTTGTGGGAATTCTATTCCGATACCACCTTGGTCAAGTAATGGATATTTTGACGACTAGTTTTGGAAAAGTGTCAGCATTGAAAGCTGAGGCCCTAGCTCTCCGGGAAGCGATAAGGCAAATAAAAAACAGATCAATAAAAAACAGATCAATAAGGAAAGTGAAAATTGAAGGGGATAATCTCCAGTTCATTAACGCTATTAAAGGGAAAACCCATTGCCCTTGGGAGATCGAACTCATTATCACTGACATCCTTGTTTCCATGCACGGAAGCCAGGACCTAGTGATCAATCATATTTTTAGGGAATGTAACGTCGTGGCCGACAAAATCGCTAATTTGGGCCATAGTCTCCTTGTTGAGTGTATCAAGACTCATCCAGAACTTTTAGTTCTCATTTGAAAGGATGCTCTAGGTCGCCCTCTGTAAAGGAGCACCCTAATTAATCCTTACCTAATCAAAAAAAAAACTATTAGTTACATGTAGGGGTGTCAATCAAGGGGGTCGGGTCGGGTCAATTTAGTTTCGGGTAAGTTCGGATTCGGATCAAATTCGGATATTTTGATAATCGGGTCAAATTGGGTTGGATCATTTCGGGTCGGGTGCTCAATTAATCGGGCAAAATCGGGTTTCGAGTCAATTTCGGTCGGGTCATTCGTTTTTTGGTCCAACTTGATTTCAGATAAGTCCGGTTTCGGGTTTAGTTAGATTTCAGATTTTGTCAGATTTCGGGTATGTCGGGTTTCGGGTTATTCGGATTTTGGGTGGATTGGATTTCGACTTTGGCCGAATTTCGAGTTAATCTGATTTCGAGTAAGCCGGATTTTGATTCAAGCCATATATCGAATGATGATTTTCTTATAGTTTAACTACCCTAGGGTCTAAATATTTAATGTAACTTTTAAATTAAAAACATAATTATAATAAATATTCACTATTATTAATAGTTCAAAACATAATGTAATTTTCGGATAGTTTTGGGTCGAGTAACTTTGGATTTTCGGATGGTTTCAATTCAGGTAATTTCGGATTTTCGGATGACTTCGGGGCGGGTAGGATCGGGTATCGGGTTACATCAGGCTAGTCCATTCGTGTATAATCGGTTTTGGGTTAATCTCGGGTTCGGGCTTTTCGGATTCGGGTCAAATCAGTTCAGGTCAAACATGTCTCGAGTATAAAACTTCTTATTTTTTTCTCGTGTCGGGTCGGGTTCGGAGTCGGGTGAGTTTCTCGGGTCGGGTCAAGTTTTGACAACCCTAGTTACATGTGATTCAAATGACATTAAATTAATCGGTTTTTTATCCTATGCTCTAAGGACATAGGTTAAGAATACTAGTTATGAAAACTAAAATCCTACAAAGAAATTAATTAACCTAAAGAAAATAATCAAAATAATTCCAAATAATAAAAGTTAACAAATCATTTCCATTTTAAGGTTCTTAACCCATGCCCTTGGGGGATAGGTTAGAAAAATCTTAAATTAACAATTAAAGTTTGGAAGTCATGTTATTTCTACGTCTATATCATCATAATCTTCTTTACAACTATAAAAACTCTCCATCTCAAGAACAATAAATGTTCTATTTTTAGAATGCAAATTAATTATCCTACTAATATACTATCTTATTGGATTTACATAATCTTCTCCTCATTAAAATAATAATTAAAAAATATTCTAAAATACAAAAGGCCTCTAATAAATACTGAAAATATTATATAGAGTTTACTTGACGATGTCTTTCTTTTTTTAATAACACTTCTTTTCTACTACTTAAATGCATAAAGGGTCTCATATTTCTCATTGTACATTAGTGATAAAAAACGAATTCAAATTATAATCTAACTAACCTTAGAAAAATATAAACAAGTTCGTTTTAGGATTTTCTAATGTGTACCCATGGGCACATAATAAGAATACTAAGTTTGATAAATTTGATAATTGTTTGTTAATTTTATTTTTTTTAAAAAGGGTTCATTAATTCCAATTTAGCGAATAGTTTTGAATTTTTTTCCAAAGTTAGCATTTTATTGTGTGCCCATGACACACATTAGTTAGACCCTTATGAAAATACCAAAATTAAACATACACCACAAATCATCACAACTGAAATACACGAACCTAAAAATACAAATGATGGAAAATTATAACATTACATCAATTATAACCATACAACTATATACTTATATCCACATGCTTAACCTTTCATAAACAAATACTTACGACTCATAATATATTTTTCTATACCAAATCAACCATTTAAAATTAAGGTTTAAATTCAATTTCCTTTCATTAATTTTTTTTTTTGATAAAATCACACATATATTTTACATTTCTATTCTAATTCAAATGATAACATATTTATCTATGTCCACTTATAAAATCAATAACTATAGACACGAAATTCTATTCCGTCCATCGGATGGACCAAGCCATCTAGGCCATCCTTTACCGTCGCATCAGTGAAACCGCAATACGAACATGATAACTGATAAGTGAAAGAACCTTCTAAAACCGTCGATGGTTAGGCTCGATTTTTTCCCGAATATTAAGTCCAATCAATATTGTAAAACGAGGCGAATGAAAGAGATAAAAAAATTTAAAGACAATAATAGCGCATATATCATAACTATAACCGAAAGCGGAGGTTAAAAAAATTATTAAACGACACATGTCACTTTTAGATTGGACCACACCACCTTTTTTTAATTTTGAAAAAAATAATATTTTATTTTTGGATATGATGAATTCTTATCCATGTTTTGATAGAAAATCCCATATATATTAAACAATCTTTTATTTTTGGATATGATAAATAGAAAGATCATTAGGATATTTTTTAATGCTATCATACAAATTCTAGAGTATTTATTTTATTTTTAGATAGAATTTTTTTTAATTAAGATATCTTAATTTAATAGTTATCTTTGTATCCGTATATTACTGTTTTCAATTAAACCATAAACGTTAATGAATATTAGTTTTGACTCTATGTTTTTCTAAGAAAAAAATAAATCCATAATACAAAATTTTCTATTATTTAACTATTTATTTTATTTATATTCAATAAAACCCGTACAGGTTACGGATCCTCACACTAGTTTTTGATTCTATAACATCCTCTTGAAAAAATTATGGATATATTAAAAAAATAATAATTATTAATATTGTCAAGGCATGCAAAACCCTGGTCAAGGCTTCCATTGTGCATGGAAAAAATAATAATTATTAATATTTGCAGGTTAAATTCATTTGGAATCCGAGATTAAGGGAGGAAGGTAATTAATTTAATTTGGTTGGTGTGTATTCTCGATAGACATGGAACAACACCATTCCAGCAACCCTAAAAAGTTTCGCACCGAAGATACAAAATTTACAGGGGCACTTATGTAGACATTCAGAAGGGAATAGAATTGCTATTTGTTCAGATTTGGACAGCTAAGTGATGTCAATTGGGTACTGTATAGTATTAATGGCCTTTTGTCTTTGGGTAGTTGAGAATAATACTTTTTTTGAAATTTCTACCTTCCTCTTGAAATCAATGCCACAAATCTGAAGATTTGGTTATCTGTTAAAATCAGCATTGAAAGCTCCTCATGCTCATAATAGAACCTGAAAACTTTATTTATGGTTGCGAGGTTCAGGAAATCAAGAATTGGGTTCGGTGAGTTTGATTGCTGTATTTTTCCCCTTTTCTCAGAAGCTGGATTTACAAACCCTAGCCAGGTCAGTCAATGAAAACCAAATAACAGAAAGAAGCTGAGTTTCAAGTTTCAATCTTGAACTTTACCAAATGACACCTTATGTCTTTCACAAGATTAGTTTCACATAAACAGAAGACTGAAGCCTTTTGCCTTCTTTTTTCACACTTTGCCCACATTCAAGATTAGTTTCACATAAACAGAAGACTGAAGCCTTTTTTCACAAGATTCTTATACAGATTTCATTACCACATAATGACATAAACACTACAAGTTAACAAGCATATAAATAAAACATCAAGCTGTATGTATTGCACAGAGGGTACAACACACACAAACACACACTCACTAATCCTTAGCTTAACGCCCTTGCTTCAGAACTGAATCAGTTGTATTGAAGGAGATGTTCATGCTTGTAGAGGCTTGATCCGAGAGAAATGAAGCTGATGTTCCAGTGCTTTTCCCAAACAAATCGATTTCTTCAAAATCAAGATCCATTTCAGGCAACTTAACATCTCCATTCAGAAACCGCATCACTTGTCTCATGCTCGGCCTTGCTTCGGGCTTTGGTTGTACACATAGCAACCCAACCTTCATAACAAGCTCCAATTCTGACTTGTTATACTCCCCTTTCAATCTATGATCACTTGCTTCCACAACATTCCCTCTCTTCCAACATTCACAAACCAAATCAACAAGTACATGATCTCCCTCCATTTCTATAGGCCGCCTTCCACAAGCCACTTCTAGTACAAACGACCCAAAGGCGAAAACATCAGTCCTAGTCGTCGCTTTCCCTGTTCTTGAAAACTCCGGTGCCAGATACCCAACCGTTCCTACTATGTGAGTTGTTTGAGGATTAGTCCCATGATCATATAACCTTGCAAGGCCAAAGTCTCCAAGGCGAGGGTTCATGTTTGCATCCAAAAGAATGTTACTCGCCTTGATGTCTCTGTGTAAGACAACTTGCTCCCACTCTTCATGTAAATAAAGCAAGGCCGACGCCACTCCTTGGATTATACTAAACCTTTGTGTCCAAGAAAGAGTGGGTGATTCCTTGTTGAAGAGAAACTTGTCAAGGCTTCCATTGTGCATGTACTCGTATACTAAAAGAAGCTCACCCTTTCTTCTGCAATACCCAAGGAGAGGAACTAAATTCCTATGCCTTAGCCTTCTCATGGCAGCCACCTCAGACACAAACTCCTTCATCCCTTGTCTTGAATCATGTGAGATTCTCTTCACAGCAACTTCCGCGTTGGTGGGTGGAAGCGCGCCTCTATAAACCTTCCCGAACCCTCCGGATCCTAGAAGATCTTTGTCTTTGAAGCCCTTGGTTGCCTTGTAAAGATCCTTGTAAGAGAATCTTTGAACCGCGTACTCTTCTTCCCAATCTTCCATAACTTCTTCATACTTCTTCCTTCTTATCCCATATGCCATGCCAACAACCACTAATAGCAGAAACACTACAATTGGTAACAGGACTACTAGTGGAACATTCAACTTCTCCTTTCGCCTTGGAACCGAAGGAAGTTTCGAAAGATCAAAGCTTTCGGCTTGCCCATTTTGACTAAAGCTCCATCCAAGAACATAGTGGTTGCTTGTAACTTGGGCAGTTGCAGCAGAAAACCCAACATATATAGTATCCAAGAGAACTTCAGAGAGGTCAATTGGGCTTGCCAAAAGATCCTTGCTCGGCTTTCGCTGACCGATCGGAGCTAGAGCAACGGTAACTTCCTTCTTCCTTGTATCATACTCAACCCAAACTTGCATAGGCTTTCCACTGATAAGATTCAAGCTCACATTCTTTTGTTTCTTGTCAGAATAGTAGCTAGCGGAAGCTGATGCATTTGAAGTCACACTATTGACATCAATTCCCAAATGGTTGTTGTCTATGTCTCCTATTGAAGGGTTCCAAGCGGTGTCCAGCTCGACAGCGAAGACATGGTTCGAAGCATTGCCGTCCCTATCTTTGTTGAGGATCCCAAGGTCTATGTTTCCGGATGCGTGAGTGAAGTCCTTGGAAGAGGAGATCACAAAGGCAAGGCCATGGCCTCCTGCCTTTGGAAGTAATGGATTGATTGCAAACACAAAAGTGGAGGATATCAAAGGAGAAGAGGTTAGATTTAGAGGAAATGGATACAAGGCATGACCCATTTGTTGCTCTGTTTGGTTTGTGAGCTCCAACAAGCCATTGGGGTGGATCTTGGCACTCCCGTCAAGGCTAAGATTGGCGTTCTTGAAGCCATTGTAGATGAACTGCTCTGGAGGCTGACCGGAACCCGAGATTATCATGGTGAAAGTGAAACTGATCAAGAAAAGGAATTTAGTTTGGTGATTGGCCATTGATGGGAATGAAAGATGAAGTTCTAATTCAAAGGTTTGGGTTAGTGAAGAGAAGAAGTTGTCATGGGCTGAAAGTTAATCTGCCCAATTCTATGGAGACAAGGGTCAATAAAAAGAAGGGGGCTCACATGATTTTACATCAAGAGGGTGGTGGTGCTTAGTTTAGGACATTAAATTGCCCTGCTTTTCAAGTAACGAGTGAGTTGTCAAGCTGAACTTTCTTCTTTGACGTTTACCGCCGTTGATAAAACACAAGATAATGACAGAAAAAGATGTTAGTGGTTAAAGTTTTAATGTGGTAGTAGGTTGTTACTGTGTTTGCAAGACATTCTTACATGCGGTTAGTTTAGAAAATTTTCTTCTTTATACTTAAAAAAGAAACCTTTTCCCTACAGATTGTAATTTGGTACAGTAATTGGTAGGAATAATTTTGCTAATGTTTTTTTCTTAAATATCTTGGTAGGTGGACCTATAATTTGTTCTTGCTTTGAGAAGTATTGTGAGTCAGAAATCTAAAGAACTTACAAAATGTGATCTCTCTTTCCTGGTACATCATGCGGTTAGTTTAGAAAATAAATTAAAAAGGGCATTTTGGTCCAATTAGCGTAAACTTTTGCCAAAAAATATATTAAGGTGGTTTAAATTGAGTGTTTGTATTATAAAAAGTGTTTTTACTTAAAGAAAATTTATAAGGTAGTTTCTTAAAAACCATACTTTAAAAGATAGTTTTTGACAAAAAAAAACCCAAGTTTAAAAGAACAATCTCTGTAAACTGGAGGAACGGGAGCATACTTGTATAATAAAAGAGCTTTCGACCGAAAAAAAATAAACAAAAGAGCTATGCTGCCCATGTTAAATTATCATTGTACATCCCTTTCAATTTCAAAACTCTTCTTCATTTCTGATTTGAAAGAACTAATGGCTTCATTACTTGATCCAGTAATTATCAAATTGTCTACATATATAGATTCCCAGAATCATGTTTCTTCCTTGCAGAATCTTGTATACAATGCATGCTCATTTTGCATCTTGTAAAGCCAAGCATCTTTAAGCACTTCTGCAATTTGAAATTCCATGCTCGTGGTGCTTGCTTTAAACCATACAAGGCCTTGTAGAGCCTTAGCACCTTTTGAGGATGCTTCTTGTCTTCATATCCCTCTGGTTGTTTCACATAGACAACCTCACTTAACTCACCATTTAAGAAGGTCGTCTTGACATCCATATGGTGAATCTCATATTTTCTGGCTGCTGCAAAAGCTATCAATACTCGAATTGTTTCCAATCTAGCTACAGGAGCAAATACGTCATCATAATCAACTCCAAATTTTTGAACATAACCCTTTGCAACTAACTTGGCCTTGTATTTATTTATGCTTCCATCTGGTTCTTTCTTGACCTTGTAAATCCACCTTAATCCAATTGCCTTCTGGTTTTTAGGAGGATCCACCAGTTTCCATGGACTCTATTTCTAAGTCCATGGCTTTCTTCCCTTCCTTGCTTGTGACAGCTTCTTCGAATGTACAAGGTTCATCTTTTGCAATGAAACACAAACCAACCTTTTCTTCTATAACCTGGGTTGAATCATAAATCTCTTGCAAATTTCTGTATCTTAAGGGCGTGTGATCATGCCTTTTAGAATGCTCTAAAGTCTCATTTCGATCAACACTAGATGAAATCGAATTTGATGACTCAGTATTGATTGATAGAGGAGAATTTTGTATAGAATTCTCAACCTCTTGAGTTATACTTCTCGGTGAAGGTGCAATCTGCAGGGATTCTGTTTGATTTGAACCTATTTGAGGTGATGTGGAATCTGAGACACTTATAGTGAAGGTGTAGGGAACATTGTAGTTATCACATATCTCCTTGTCACTCTAATTCCACTGTTCTTTTTCAGAAAATACATCACCATTTTTCTCTTCTTGGGATCAAACAACCTATATGCCTTAGACCCTTCCTCATATCCAACAAACATCATCTTAGTGCTTCTATCTTCCAGTTTTGGAAGATTTGGAGTAACATTTTTGACATATGCAATGTTGCCAAAGACTCTTAGATGCCTTACAACATGTTTTCTTCCATTCCATGCCTCATACAGTGTGATGTCATCTAAGCTCCTTATTGTTTATCTATTTAGAACATAAACTATGGTATTGACAACCTCACCCCAAAAAACAGATGGAGCACTCTTACTTTTCATTATACTTCTAACATTTTCCATGATGATCTGATTCCTCCTTTCTACTACCTCATTTTGTTGGGGGGGGAGGGAAGTAGGGTGTTGTGAGCTGTCTTTTGATCCCCTCTTTTTCACAAAATTCCTTGAATTTATTTGATGTGAACTCAACTCCACGATCTGTTCTAAGCATTTTAATATTCAACCCTTTTTAAGTTCTACAGATGCTTTGAAATTTATGAAACCAGACAATGCTTCATCTTTACCTTTTAACAACCTTATCCACATAAAAGGTGAATAGTCATCAACCAGTAGAAAGAAATACTTATTTCTTCCAACTGTTGGGGGTGATATAGGACCACATAAATCACCATGGATCAGTTCCAGTGCTCCCTTTGATCTGTATGAGGAAGCATGTGGAAAGGAACTTCTATGCAATCTTCCCACAAGGCAACCATCACATAATTTGTTCACTTGATCAATCATTGGCAATCCTATCACCATTTCTTTCTTGGCCATCTTCATTAGAGCATGAAAGTTTAAGTGTCCATACCTCGCGTGCCACAACTAGTTTTTTGTTGCACAATTTAGATAATAGACACTCCTCTTTGACTACCTTTAGATACAGGATGTACAACTTGTTGGATTGCCTCTTGACTTTTGCAATCAACCTGCCTCCACTCGAGTATATGCACATCTCTCCATTCTTAATAACAGACTTGCTACCATTCATGTCCACTTGATCAATGCTTATAATATTTGCATTTAATTTAGGAATATAATAAACATCAATCAATGGAATATGTTCTCCATTTTCACTAGAAAGATGTATGGTACCTTTCCCTTGAATCACCACTGAAGATGAGTCTCCAAGTTTGATCTTGTCTCCAAAATTCTTGTCAAGTGATGCAAACAGATCCAAATTACCAGTCATGTGATTGCTAGCCCCAAAATCTACCATTTACTGAAGTCGGGTGCTTCCTTTTCTTGCACACTCTTTGGCATCAACAGATTCTTTTGATGTGATTCTTCATGATTGATCATCAACAAAACAGGCTCTTCTTCCTCTCTTTTCATAAAAAGATTCACCTTTTCTTCTTGGTCTTTTATATCACATTCTGACTTAAAATGTCTCATATTACCACATGAGAAGCATTTAATTTTACTTTTGTCAAACCTTTTCTTAGGTTGCTTGTATTCACTGGCATCACCATGACCTTTTCCCTTTCCTTTATAATTCTGATATTTCTCTCCCTTTTGTGACTTTTCTTTGAATTTCTTTTTTTGTTTTGCCTTCCACTCAGCATGAGTAAGAAGGGCAGACTCAATACTCATTCCACTAAATTCATGAAGCCTTTCTTCATGTGCTTTTAAAGATCCAACTATCTCATCAATTTTTTTGATTTTTAAGTCACAAAATTCTTCCATAGTCGTGGTTATTTGGACAAACTTTGAAGATGTGGATATTAGCAATTTTTAAGTCACAAAATTCTTCCATAGTCGTGGTTACTAACATTCACATTTAATTTTGTAGTAAATTCTTCCACAGACTCATTCTTAGACTTTCATATTCTCTCAAAAGAGTTTGGATCCGTACCTCTTTAATTCTTTCATCCCTTCGTTCATGGTTCTAATTACATTCCATGCCTCTTTGGCCGACTTCTTTGCACCCAATTAAAGAAGAACGTCCTCTCCTCTTGCTTGGTAGATAGCCGCCAAAGCCAACTTATCCTTCTTTGCATCTACAAGGGGTGTTCCTTCCATTGTCTCCCATACTCCTTGTGCAGTCAAGAATACCTCCATCTTTATTGGCCACACAGCGTGACTGCATTTAGACAGCATAGGATATTGGAATGTGATTATCTTTTCTCCATGAGTTCTAAAAACATCAGTCTGGATTCCAGTGGAGTTCACATTTTCTTCATCTTCACGACTTCCTGTCGACATGATTTTCTTCTTCTATTTCGCTCTTATACCAATTGAAGAAGTATTTATCTCACATATGACAAATACAAGTCGATTTTTTGAGGAATTTGTGAACACACACACAATTTCTGAAACAAATACAATTGCTTACTTTTGTATTTGAGAATTCAATTCAAAGGCATTAGCCCTATTACATCGCACACCATACATATATATAGTGAAGACCAATGGTGGAGCCAAGAATTGTTGGAAGGGGGCGAACCTCGAATCTCAACAAGCGAAGCTAATTTAACATACCAAGATATATTTATGATATATCGAATATATAAACTACACAAGAACTAAATTTTTAGTTAGTTTAACATAAAAAAAAAAATTAGAAATCAATAAGATAATTCACATGTATGAGTTTAAATTTTAAAAACGATCCAAAATAGATTTGATATCAATAAATAAAAACTATAAACAAAAAATAGCTTTTCAAAACACAATAAATAAAAATTATCAAAATTTATATATCATAACAATAACATGGCTAAAAGATCTTTTGATTTTCACCTTATTTCCATTAACAATAGTGAAAATTAAAAACAAAAACAGCTAACTAGACCTGTACAAGTCCTGGCCGGCCCGCCCGACCCGCTTAAAACACGGGCTTGGACATGGAAATTAGCCCGAAAGGCCCGGCCCGTAAAATATGGGACCGGGCTTGGACAACGAAAAAAGCCCGCATACCCGGCCCGTATATATATTATATATATAATTATATTTTATAATAATATTAATATATTATATCATTAATTATTTCTACATATAAATACTTGCAAATTATATCTAGTTAGAATTAGGTTATCTAGTTACATTTAAAGGTTTAGCAAATAAAATTTTACATAGATTATCATTAATATAATTTTTTTATGGAAAAATTATTTAAAATAATACCAACTTTTGCCTATTTATCCAAAATAATACGAACTTTTAAATTGACCAAAAATAATACCAACTTTCACTGTATTAATAAATAATAGTACAAAGACATTTTCGGTGGAGATTTCGGCAAAACACATGACATGTCTATCAAAATTCGTTGACTAAACATTAAAAAATATTGATGACTAAGACTTTGATGTGATTATTACTCACTATCATCATATAAATTACCATTTTGCATACAAATAGTATCACTTTACATTATATAAATTTTCATTTCACCTTGTGGTATCAACGATAGTTGATATTATTAATGACCAACCAACATATTTCAATGTCGACATCAAATATCTTGCTAAAATTTTCATAAAAAACACCGCTATACTTGATGGTGCGCGAAATAACCGCTAAATAATTGGGAAGTAATTAGAAAATATAAAAGGGGAAACAGATATAATATCGTGTTGCATACGCATTTGAGGATAATATATACTCAAAAGGCAAACAATCATGAGAAGTCATGCACATGCTTTCGGGAATAACCGAGTAAATGAATATGGGCTTGGCCCAAGATGATCAAAAATATGGGCTTGAATTAGTCTACAAACGCATGGCCATGTAAATGGGCTTGGAGCCATAAATATAAATGTGTATTTTGGGGCATGTGGCGATTATTATAATCAAAAGCTCGTTCGCACAACATCATTAGCTTTGTATGAAGCTAGACAATCAAAGCGGCTTATATAAAGATGAGTCATCACAAGGTCCATGACAAGGTGACACGTCACTATTATTATGTTAAATATCTTTGTCCCACATCGGACCAAACACAAACAAACAACCAGCTGGACAATGTTATATATAGAGTGGTCATGAGACATTTAAGAGGGTCGAAAATCCTCTCTGGCTCGAGAACTTTCTCGTTTGCCAAAGTTCGACGTGTTTGATCTCCGAGTGAGATCGCGCTATAAACGGTATAAGGTCTAAGGACTTTATTCGTAAAGAGCACAAAAACAATCGGCTGAGGGGTGGGGAGGAGGAATAATCCACGTACGAAAACCGTTCGGTCGTACGAATCCCGAGAGTTAGTATTTTTATAATCCCGTTTATAGTGCAGATCATATCGGGTTTCAACACTGGCGCCGTCTGTGGGAAACAGCTCTCCCTATCCGACCTACTCTCGGAAAATCATCAAGTGGGCCGCGTCGCCTCCCCTCCGTTCAGTCATGGCGAGGTTGGCCAATAAGAAGCAAGGTCGTGGTCAAAGTCAACAACCAAATAAGCGAGGTTCCAAGCATAGCGAGGTCAACTCCGAGATCTACTCCGAGGCAGGTGTTCACGACCCGCTCCGAGGCAGGTTGGCGTGATCCTCCTTCCTACCTGGCCTGGTGCATGGTGCGCGTGCGGAGTGTATGTCGCCGAGGGGTGCACGGTCTCTAAGTGGACCAAACATCTTGATAGTTGTGGGAGTAGTTGGCTGCTAGCTGGTGGGGTTTTTTGGCCCGCATGGAAGATGGCGAGGGTTCACGATTCATGGTGTTGACGTGGTCATATAAGGCATGGGCGTGCCCTTTCTTCCACAACAAGCAAGCGAGGTCTGCGGGATCTTTCCCCCGCCTTGAGCGAGGCCGAACTTTGTGGCCTTCGTGAGAGATAAATTCAAGGCCGAACGTTCGCGGTCTCCACCCCGCCTGACCTCTCGGCAAGGACCTCGTGGGAGACGACCTCTCGGCAAGGACCTCGTGGGAGACGACCTCTCGGCAAGGACCTCGTGGGAGACGACCTTTCGGCAAAGACCTCGTGGGAAATAACCTCTCAGCAAGACATCGCACACAACCTCCGACTCCATTCCCTACGGCTCGGCGGCGTTAGGCATGAGCAATGTTTTGCGTGATGATCTCTCATGCAATCCTCCATGGCTGGCTTATCCTTGGCCATAGGCTAACAGGCAGTGCATCCGCTTCCAAGCGTGACCTCGGGGCGCGCGTCACCGGTCGGCCCAACTCAAGGCCACGAGGCTTGCACGGTTTTTCCTTCGACGAGGTCCTTTGCTTGTCTTGGCGTCGTCGGTGCCAGCCGACTCCGTCGGCGCGGTCCTCCGCATTGTTTCGGAGGCAACTTTGGTGTGCGGGGGTGATGATAATTCATGATTAAATGCATTGTAGGCCAGGCTCTCTCCATGTCCGCACCCTCTTCATGGCGGTCATCCTCACAAGCGAGGTGTGTTGGCGAGGTGTGTAGGCGATGCCATGCCGAACGAGGCCAAAGGTTAAGAGGAAGGCATGCGAATTCCAAACAAACAAACGAGGTTGGCGGGCATGCATGGCGAGGTGGGGCCGGACATCGTGGTCATCCTCACGAGCGAGTTCTCTTCGAGGCTAGCTAGCTAGCAATCTTTGGCAAAAGGGCGAGGTAAACCTCGTCTGGCCCCTTAATTAATTTAGTTGAGCAGGATCAGGGAGTATGTGTGCATGCATGGGCATCCATGGCCATGCGAGGCCTCCGTGCGCCGCACCTCGGGGTTAAAACCAAATGGGCCAGGCGACAGAAATTAAGATGGTGGATAACATGAACGTGTAGCATGTCATGCATGGTGTCCTTGCATGGGATCATGGGGGATGGTGCACAAAGCATGGTTTGCGCACACGTGGCCCGTCTTACGTACGTGGTCAATGGCCTCCGTTCGGTCAACCTCGCGTTGCATGGCAATGCAGGGGGCAATTCCAAACAACCTCGTTTTAAAAATATCGCGTTGCATAAATCGTGGAACGAGGTAAGCCTTGAGAACTCGACTCGCTAATTAATTATACTCGTTATATACTCGCATGTTGGAACCAAGTTCCTAATTCTCTGTTATAATTAAATCCACCCCTCGCTTCCCGCTTAGGGTTGGATAATCTCTTTTAAAGGTCCACCCCTCGCTTCCCGCTGGGGGTTGGATAATCTCGTTTAAAGGTCCACCCCTCGCTTCCCGCTTGGGGTTGGAGAATCTCGTTAAAGGTCCTCCCCTCGCTTCCCGCTGGGGGTTGGATAATCTCGTTTAAAGGTCCACCCCTCACTTCCCGCTTGGGGTTGGAGAATCTCGTTAAAAGGTCCTCCCCTCGCTTCCCGCTTGGGGTTGGAGAATCTCGTTAAAAGGTCCACCCCTCGCTTCCCGCTTGGGGTTGGATAATCTCGTTTAAAGGTCCATCCCTCGCTTCCCGCTTGGGGTTGGAGAATCTCGTTAAAAGGTCCTCCCCTCGCTTCCCGCTTGGGGTTGGAGAATCTCGTTAAAAGGTCCTCCCCTCGCTTCCCGCTTGGGGTTGGAGAATCTCGTTTAAAGGTCCACCCCTCGCTTCCCGCTTGGGGTTGGAGAATCTCGTTAAAGGTCCTCCCCTCGCTTCCCGCTTGGGGTTGGATAATCTCGTTTAAAGGTACACCCCTCGCTTCCCGCTTGGGGTTGGATAATCTCGTTAAAAGGTCCTCCCCTCGCTTCCCGCTTGGGGTTGGAGAATCTCGTTAAAAGGTCCTCCTCTCGCTTCCCGCTTGGGGTTGGATAATCTCGTTTAAAGGTCCACCCCTAGCTTCCCGCTTGGGGTTGGAGAATCTCGTTAAAGGTCCTCCCCTCGCTTCCCGCTTGGGGTCGGATAATCTCGTTTAAAGGTCCACCCCTCGCTTCCCGCTTGGGGTTGGAGAATCTCGTTAAAAGGTCCTCCCCTCGCTTCCCGCTTGGGGTTGGAGAATCTCGTTAAAAGGTCCACCCCTCGCTTCCCGCTTGGGGTTGGATAATCTCGTTTAAAGGTCCACCCCTCGCTTCCCGCTTGGGGTTGGAGAATCTCGTTTAAAGTTCCACCCCTCGCTTCCCGCTTGGGGTTGGAGAATCTCGTTAAAAGGTCCTCCCCTCGCTTCCCGCTTGGGGTTGGAGAATCTCATTAAAAGGTCCTCCCCTCGCTTCTCGCTTGGGGTTGGATAATCTCGTTTAAAGGTCCACCCCTCGCTTCCCGCTTGGGGTTGGAGAATCTCGTTAAAGGTCCTCCCCTCGCTTCCCGCTTGGGGTCGGATAATCTCGTTTAAAGGTCCACCCCTCGCTTCCCGCTTGGGGTTGGAGAATCTCGTTAAAAGGTCCTCCCCTCGCTTCCCGCTTGGGGTTGGAGAATCTCGTTAAAAGGTCCACCCCTCGCTTCCCGCTTGGGGTTGGATAATCTCGTTTAAAGGTCCACCCCTCGCTTCCCGCTTGGGGTTGGAGAATCTCGTTAAAAGGTCCTCCCCTCGCTTCCCGCTTGGGGTTGGAGAATCTCGTTAAAAGGTCCTCCCCTCGCTTCCCGCTTGGGGTTGGATAATCTCGTTTAAAGGTCCACCCCTCGCTTCCCGCTTGGGGTTGGAGAATCTCGTTAAAGGTCCTCCCCTCGCTTTCCGCGTGGGGTTGGATAATCTTGTTTAAAGGTCCACCCCTCGCTTCCCGCTTGGGGTTGGAGAATCTCGTTAAAAGGTCCTCTCCTCGCTTCCCGCTTGGGGTTGGATAATCTCGTTTAAAGGTCCACCCCTCGCTTCCCGCTTGGGGTTGGAGAATCTCGTTAAAGGTCCACCCCTCGCTTCCCGCTTGGGGTTGGAGAATCTCGTTAAGATCCACCCCTCGCTTCCCGCTTGGGGTTGGATAATCTCGTTTAAAGGTCCACCCCTCGCTTCCCGCTTGGGGTTGGAGAATCTCGTTGAGGTCCACCCCTCGTTTCCCGCTTGGGGTTGGAGAATCTCGTTAAGATCCACCCCTCGCTTCCCGCTTGGGGTTGGAGAATCTCGTTTAAAGGTCCACCCCTCGTTTCCCGCTTGGGGTTGGAGAATCTCGTTGAGGTCCACCCCTCGTTTCCCGCTTGGGGTTGGAGAATCTCGTTGAGGTCCACCCCTCGCTTCCCACTTGGGCTTGGAAACTATCTAAAGGACGAGATCATAACTTTCTAAGCGAACGAGGTTCGCTAACTCTCAAAGGACGAGGTCCTAAATTTCAAAGCGAACGAGGTTCGCTAACTCTCTAAAAGACGAGGTCCTAACCTTTTGGACGAGATCCTAACTCTCGAAAAACGCGAACTCCACCAAGTCTTGAGTTTATATCGCGTTGCACAAGTTGCAAATCGATATAACATGCGCACTTGTTTATTGTCTCGTTGCCCTCGTGGAACGAGGACATCGGGCCAAGGGGTTGTGATGGTGCGCGAAATAACCGCTAAATAATTGGGAAGTAATTAGAAAATATAAAAGGGGAAACAGATATAATATCGTGTTGCATACGCATTTGAGGATAATATATACTCAAAAGGCAAACAATCATGAGAAGTCATGCACATGCTTTCGGGAATAACCGAGTAAATGAATATGGGCTTGGCCCAAGATGATCAAAAATATGGGCTTGAATTAGTCTACAAACGCATGGCCATGTAAATGGGCTTGGAGCCATAAATATAAATGTGTATTTTGGGGCATGTGGCGATTATTATAATCAAAAGCTCGTTCGCACAACATCATTAGCTTTGTATGAAGCTAGACAATCAAAGCGGCTTATATAAAGATGAGTCATCACAAGGTCCATGACAAGGTGACACGTCACTATTATTATGTTAAATATCTTTGTCCCACATCGGACCAAACACAAACAAACAACCAGCTGGACAATGTTATATATAGAGTGGTCATGAGACATTTAAGAGGGTCGAAAATCCTCTCTGGCTCGAGAACTTTCTCGTTTGCCAAAGTTCGACGTGTTTGATCTCCGAGTGAGATCGCGCAATAAACGGTATAAGGTCGAAGGACTTTATTCGTAAAGAGCACAAAAACAATCGGCTGAGGGGTGGGGAGGAGGAATAATCCACGTACGAAAACCGTTCGGTCGTACGAATCCCGAGAGTTAGTATTTTTATAATCCCGTTTATAGTGCAGATCATATCGGGTTTCAACAATACTATTTTTGGTTAGTACAATGAAAGTAAATATTATTTTTAGTTAATACGATGAAAGTTGGTATTATTTTTAATCAAATTAAAAGTTCGTATTATTTTGAGTCAATAGGCAAAAGTTGGTATTATTTTGAGTAATTTTTCCTTTTTTTATTCATCTACTTGCAATTTATGTCCAAGCCCGTTTAGGCCCATGGACGGCCCAACCCGTGTTTATGGGCGGGTATGGATAAAAAATAGGCCCGAATTACCGGGCCGGGCCAAGCCCGGCCCGTTGATATGGACAAAAAAAATTTGGTCCAGCCCGAGCCTGCCCATGTACAGGTCTACAGCTAACTAATAATTAGATACAAAAAATAAAGAATTGATTAATTGAAAACTATTTCTTCAAATATTCAACCTTGCTGGTTATAGGCTCCGATGTATAATATTGTTTTCAATTAAAAGCCCAAATTTTATTCTAATAGGCCCAATTGTTCAAAATATCTTTTAAGGCCCAACTGTGTGACGACAATGTCAAATCCCAGACTGTGTGACGACAATCCGACCGACGCGGACGGTGATTTCGATCATTCTTTGGCTTTCCACCTTCTAGCACACTACAGTCCACCCCGATTTTCCGCCCCCGCCTTTGCTCCCGTCCTGGGGCGGTCCTCTAGGAAATCTCGCTCCTCCGGCCGCCGCTGGGGCGCAGCCCCCTCCCCCTCCGCCACTGGTGAAGACTAATAGCTACTAATAAGTAATAACTAACTTTCTTGACAGTTGTAACCAGACAATTAACAACTAACATCTAGGCGCCAGTTTCCTAGCTGTTATATGACCCTTAAATACATACTAGTATAACACAGATCTTTACATAATACTATATTATGCATATCAAGCTTAACATGATCAAACATTATCTTGCAAAGGCCCAAATTATTAATTAATTATGGTCATCAATCAATAATCAATAATCAATAATCAATGTCCAACATTGGCATTTATTAGCCGTTACATGGATCAATGTAGTAGTTAGAGAAAGGTTAAATTACAAGAACGGTTATGTTATTATTCTCCTCATCACATGGCAATTGAATTAAACTTGCAAAATAAAAAACAAGAGCAAAAAAGAATGAATGGTAGTGAAAGCTGAAACGTACAGTGACTTACAACTCCATGAAGCAGCTAGAACCGAAACTGAAACTGCTGCTGAGCATTGGAGAACTCGGCGTACAGCTCCATGAAGAACCCATCAACAATGTCTAGATACGCAGGGCAGGTGAGGCGAGAGTAGTAACGGAAAACCTCTTCAATGTCCAGCAAATGATCCACGTTTGCCTTGTCAACAATCTCCATCTCCTTCAACTTGTTTGCCACTAAACGCATCTTCACATCCCTTGTGACGTCTTCCATTCCTTTGCTTGGGGGCGGACTCTTCTTCTTGAAATTGAAACTCACTTGTTTTTCTTCTTCAGGTTTTGGTAACATGTTGGTTTGCGAGTGACGCGTCTTGCGAGCACAAGAGAAAGGGTCGAAAAGAGGGGTCTTGGGAAGCCTTTGGTAAGACCCTTCTCCGCCACCACCACCACTGCCTCCAGATACGAGGTTCTTGAAACTCTCTAGTGTTCGCCGAAAGAACCTCTTGGTAGTGGAAATTGGGTTCCTCAACAACATTTTGTTTCTTGGTCAGTTTAATTCTCATCTACATTATATTTTCTCCATGCTAGCTCTTTAATTAAACTTTGCTTAGAGAATCATCTTTTCGGTGTCTTGGAAGCAGCAAAAGGAAAACACCTGGCCAACTGGGTGGGGGAATTGCTTCAAAGACTTGAATTAATGAACATGTGGAGTGGAGGTAGGGAGAGTTTGGTGTGCAGCCTCTTTTGGAGAATGAAAGGTTGGTGTTTCCTTTTCCCTTCCGCATTACTCCTTCCTTAGTTATGGATTTACAATAACTAGTATATGCCTTCAGCCATCACCTACACTTCACAATTCATATGGAAAAGAGTTTCATAATAACTAGTATATTTCCCTTCCGCATACTCGTCTTCCCAATCTTCATATTTCTTCTTTCTTATCCCATATGCTGATACGGGTGTAGATTCGTATAAGAACTCTTGTTGGTCAAGGGGGTGAGACTCACCCGATGTGGGTTTGGCTCGATAAACGTGGTTAGTTGACACGGGAAGAAGAAAGAGAGATAAATTTAGGTCAACGGATAATTTCATAATTCATTGATTTATTGATTCATTTGTATTTATAATACTCTAATATCTAGCTAACAAGTCAATTCCCGACTTTTAGAGGGGTTCACCAAGGGGAGCCGATTTCCCCTTATTTGTTCCTTTTAGGCATTGAGAGGCTAAGCCACTTGACCAAAGATTCGGTTGATGAGGGTAGCTGGAAACCGATCAATCTGACGAGGAATGGGACGTGCCTTTCGCATATTTTCTTCACTAACGATATCGTTTTGTTTGTCGAAGCTTCGGTTGAGCAGATTCGTGTGATTAAAAGATGCTTGGACATTTTTTGTAGGGCGTCAGGCCAAAAGGTTAGCAACCAAAAGTCAACGTTATTTGTCTCCCCAAATGTTAACACTAGACTGGTTCGGAAATTAGAGGAGGAAAGTGGTTTCAAAGTTACAATGGATTTGGGGAAGTATCTCGGGCTCCCGATTCTCCACAAGAAGGTTAAAAAGGATACTTTCTCAGGGCTGATTGATAATTAAGTTTAACACGAGGCTCTCGGGTTGGAAGGCTAAGTCACTTAGTTTTGCGGGGTGAGTGACCTTGATTAAGTCGGTTCTTACCTCTCTCCGGTTCACACAATGTCTACTTGCCTTCTTCCTAGTAGTGTTTGTAAGGGGGTCGATAAGATTAATAGAGCTTTCCTTTGGGGGATTAGTTCAGAGAGAAGAAGAATGCACAAAGTGGCGTGGGTGGAGGTCACTAAACCAAGATATCTTGGTGGACTTGGTATTAAAACAATGCAAGACATGAATCTTGTGTTAGTTGGTAAACTCGGCTAGCATTTTATCATGGAAGGCAATGGTATTTGGTGTTCGGTGCTCAAGAAAAAATACATTGATTGCGCTCTTGGTCAATCAATGGCTTGTTCTTACATTTGGAAGGGGATTTGCACGGGTCTTGTTGAGGTGGTCACCAAAGGTGTGAAGTGGTTGGTGCGTGACGGTGTTTCCATTCGCTTTTGGAGTGATGTATGGGTCCTGGATACGTCGTTAATAAAGCTATCTACTGGTGTTGTTATTGAGGATTTTCTTAGTGTCATTGTTAGGGAGTACTAGATCGATGGTGTGGGTTGGAACTGGAGTTTGTTTTCCCATCTGTTGCCTGCTGCTAATCTGATGCACATCTCTATTGTTGCTCTGCTGCCCGATATTACCGGTGAGGAAGACTCGATTTGCTGGAGATTATCGTCAGATGGAAACTACTCTATTGCTTCAGGTTTTGATTTGTTAATAGGGAATTCACAACTGCACGAACTGGATAAGTTATTCTACAAATTTGGTCGCTCACTATGCTCGAGCGTGTGAGGAGCTTCGTTTGGTTGGCCAGTAGGGGCGAAGTTCTATCCAACGTTGAGAGAAGAAGAAGACATTTGGCGGTTTCTGATGCTTGCCGAGTGATGCTGGCATTGTCGAGGACTACGAGCATTTGTTTCGGGATTGCCCAATGCTTTAACACATTTGGAACTCTTTAATACATACTGACGTGATGCCCTTCTTTTTTCAGGTTCCGTTTTCGGCATGGATAAGAGGCAATGTCTTGGAAAAAGGTCAGGTTGATGGCGTTGATTGGAATGCAATCTTCTCGGTTACAATTTGGTGGGTTTGGCGTTGGAGGAATGCCAAGGTTTTTGCGAAAGAACAACAAACAAATGACAAGGCGGGTTTCATTAAGCATTATGCTAAGGATTATGCAGCTGTTACAGGTAAGTTTTCTTGTGTAGATTCTCTTCATTCCAGAGTTATGCAGGACATTACGTGGCTTGTCCCAAATGATGGCTGGGTAAAGTTGAATACGGATGGTTCGGTGAGAAATGGGAACATGGAAGCCGCAGGTGGGGTTTTCTGTGATCACTACAGTCAGTGGATGTGTGGTTTCGTGCATAATATTGGTGTGTGCTCCGTTCACATGGCGGAGCTTTGGGGGATTCTTGATGGTCTACACATTGCTTGGGACAAAGGTTTTCGAAAATTCATCGTGGAATCGGACTCCCAGCTTGTTGTTGGCCTTCTCATTTCGCAGATGAAGACGAGTCATCTGTTATTTAGCCTGGTCACTCAATGTCAAGGCTTTTTTTAGTAGGGATTGGTCTATCCAATTCTGTCATGTGTATCGAGAGGCAAATTCGGTTGCGAATTGCCTCGCATCTAGTGCGTTTGCTTTTCCGTTAGGTTTGCATGTATTGTGTGCCCCGCCTGAGGGGATTAATTTACTGCTTTATGATGATGTTAGGGGTCGGGCTATCCCCCATTTGCTGACTACTTAACCTACTTTTTATTATTAATAAAACGCCCTCTTAAGAGGCCGGAGAGTACCGTCTCTTCTTCTACCAAAAAAAAAAGATTTCGACCAAAAAAATAAATAGAAGAGCTATGTTGCCCATGTTAACTTCCCATTCTACATCCCTTTCAATTTCACGACTGGGGAAAAGCCTTGAGCATCAGAGGTCAAAATCTATTATACATTATATTCATGAATCATGAATTTGATAATTTCGCATACCCACAAAGGCAACTCAATTTTTTCCAGAGAAAACATAATGTTCCATATCTTTTTCATGCAAATCATGATATATAAACAGAAGAAAACTTGAGTACCAATCAGCTTCATCTAAGTCATATGAATCATGCCCAAGACAAAAAAAAAAGAAGTCATATGAATCACGTATGAACCCCCTCAAACAGAAGAAATCTTTCGAAGAATAGTCAAATTTGACATGGTCAAAAAATGCAGTAGCCCACCAGTAGTCATTTTCTATCAAGAAAAACATAAAGATACCAATTTACTTTAATAAGACACGACTCAGAAACCCTACCAAAATATATTCAAACCAAGACCCGCATTAAAGTGGAGGATAACCCATATAAACCTGGCAAATTTATATGGCTTGTTTCTTTCATTCTACCATCAATTTTATCACATACCACCAGCAATTAGCACCCTCCGAATAATTAATGAAGGTTTTCTAGAATGAAGACCAAGCGAATAGTCAAAAATGACCAGCAATTTGCTTATCATCTTCAGTAACCTTTATAATATTCAACTCCTACTCCCCACTAACAATGACCATTCTAAAAACATTTGACTAGCCTATTCAATTCATGCCCAAACACAAAAACCAACCAGAAATGTCTTCAGCCTTACCATCAGACATTGCTAAGAGAAAAAACTAACAATGGCCATGGCTAAACCTCCAAGAAAACCAAACTTCACAGCAATCCTTCTCCTAGCACAAATAATCGTCTCCTTTGTCGGCGCCGAAGATTTCATCTACAATGGATTTCAAGGAGCTAAACTTCATACTGATGGAAGCACTAACATCCACTCCAATGGCCTTTTGCAGCTAACAAACTTCACAATGCAACAAATTGGCCATGCTTTCCACCCAGAACCTCTCCCATTCAACACCTCTCTATCATTTTCGACCACTTTCGCCTTTGCCATGTACCCTCAAGTTTCAGCAATAAGTGGCCATGGAATTGTCTTTGTTATCACTCCATCTACAGACTTCACTCTTGCAACAAGTGGCCAGTATTTTGGTATCTTCAACGCCTCAACCAACAACGCCTCCACGGATCATATTTTTGCCGTGGAGTTGGACACAATTCAGAATCTTGAATTTGGAGATATTGACAGCAACCATGTAGGAGTTGATGTTAATAGTTTGACTTCAGTTGATTCAGCTCCAGCAGGTTATTACTCTGACAAGGAAAACAAGAATCAAAGCTTGAATCTGATTAGCGGAGAACCGATGCAGATATGGATAGACTATGATCACGAGGAGACGCGTATCAACGTAACAATGGCTCCTTTCAAACAACCAAAGCCAAGTAAGAATCTTTTAACAACACACTTGAATCTTTCTGGGGTGTTGTTGGAATCAATGTATGTTGGATTCTCCTCTGCAACTGGGTCAGTTGCAAGCAATCATTATGTACTAGGATGGAGCTTCCGCCAAGGAAATGAAGCACAAAGTCTCGATTACTCGAAGCTTCCAAAGCTTCCTAAAGTTGGAGGAAAAAAGAAGCTAAGTCCAGGTTCTATATCCTTGCTTGTTATATTATTGTCCTTGTTGATTGTGATTGTTGGAGCAGCCTATGTCGTAAGAAAGAAGAAATATGAAGAGCTAGTAGAAGATTGGGAGCAAGCCTATGTTAGCCAAAGGCTATCCTACAAAGATCTCTACATAGCAACAAAAGGGTTTAAATCCACAGAGATTTTAGGAGAAGGAGGATTTGGGAAGGTTTACAAAGGAATCTTAGCTTCTAGAAACATTGAAGTTGCAGTGAAGAGGATCTCACATGAATCAGGAAGAGGAATGAAAGAATTCGTGGCGGAGATCGCTTGTATGAGCAGAGTAAGGCATAGGAATTTGGTAAGACTTTTGGGATATAGTAGGAGGAAAAAAGAGCTTCTTTTGGTGTATGAATACATGTCAAATGGAAGCCTTGACAAGTTCCTTTTCACAAATGACAAACCCGCCCTCAGCTGGAACCAAAGACTCAGAATTATCAAAGGGGTGACTTCAGCACTCCTTTACTTACATGAAGGATGGGAGCAAGTCATCATACACAGAGATATAAAATCAGCAAATGTGTTATTAGATTCTGATATGAATGCTTGCTTAGGTGATTTTGGTTTGGCCAAATTGTATGACCATGGGACTAATCCTAGGACAACCCATGTTGTGGGAACAGTTGGGTATTTAGCACCTGAGGTTGCAAGAAAAGGGAAGGCGACAACAGGGAGTGACGTTTATGCCCTTGGGACGTTCTTACTTGAAGTGGCGTGTGGAAGAAGGCCGATTCGGCTTCATGGATTTACTGATCAAGAGATTTTGGTTGATTGGGTCCACGAGTGTTGGAGGAGAGGAACAATTTTTGATGTGTGTGATCCAAGATTGGGAGGGAATTATGACATGGCAGAAATGGAGCTGGTTTTGAAGCTGGGATTGATATGCACACATTCTAGGTCAGAAGTTAGGCCAAGTATGAGACAAGTGAATCAGTTTTTAAATGGAGATGGTAAGTTACCTGAAGTGCTTCTTGGAAGTGCTGGAGCTTATATGTTGTCTTCCTCTAGTAATCCATCCACATCATCATTTCCTGCTTTTTCGTCGTCGTTTGCAAAATTTGAGCATACTTCCTTGTATGATACAACCGACAGTGTTCTTCAGCACGGTCGTTGATTTGGAACCATTGGTAGAGTTTCTGTCACAGATGATTGGTTATATTCTGCTTGGTGGGTTGCAATACAATTTTAGCCTATGATCTTACAGTGGTTGACGTTGTAGACAACTCATATCCTTGTTAGTTTGAATGTTTATATGTACAGAAGTCTTTTGTGATTGAAATTATGGTGTTGTGTCAATCTAGATGGTTCTGATATTTCATATAATAGTTGTAAGAGAACGAAACAGATTGAAGAATCTACAGTAGGAATGCAAATAAATAAGAAAGGGTGGAGTTTTGACTGGAGAGCTACATTGTATTTGCTTTGTGTGAGCCTTTTGTCGTCCAGTAAATTTCTTTACTATTTGATACTCTTATACACAATGATTATGAAAGCTAATCTAAGAATGAAAGAGGGGGAAATTTTGGTATGAGACTATCAGTTTCAACAGCAAGCAAATGTATAGAAAGGTAGAAGTCTAACTAACTGAATTCATATCCCAGCAAAGTGTCCCTGCCAATTAATCTCTATCAGGAAAGTAACTAATTGTCCTGTCCAATTCAAACGCCAGACTTAACAGGGCAAATTATGCCGTATTAAATTACCACGGAAAATGGGTGTAGCTAAAATAGTAAAACGTATCAACATCAAAATTGTTACTATCAATTTGAGCTTAGAGCATCAGATTAGGTAGCTTTTGGGTATTTAGCACCTGAGCTTGTAAGAAAAGGGAAGGCAACCACATGAAGCAACCTTTATACTCTTGGGACGTTTTTGATTTGAGGTGGCATGTGGAAGAAGGCCAATTCGGCTTCATGGGTTTACTGACCAAGAGATTTTGGTTGACTAGGTTCATGAGTATTGGAGAAGAGGAGCCATTCTTGATGTTTGTGATGTTTTAGATTGGAAGAGAGTAATGAGATAGAAGAAATGGAGCTGATTTTAAAGCTGGTGGGATTGATATGCACACAATCTAGGCCAGAAGTTAGGTGGTGTGTAATTTACCCAATCCGTTTATACTTTATACCCACATGGGGCCACATACGCGTACACCAATCTTTCTCCTCTTTTCTTACAATGTCAAAGAGGTCCGGAGCCGCCATTAGTGAGCCTTTAGATTCTGAATCCTGAATAGCGCGCGGACGGTTTGAGCTCGCAAGGGATTTATTTAGTTTTCATCAGGGCTAAGATAGTAGGATCAGATCTTGTGTTGACTGGGAAGAACTGTCGATTGTCTTTCGCCTATATCCGGTATGATACAATTTGGGTTTAATTGCTTGATGAAGAAGAAGAGAAGCGAGAGAAATGAGAGGCCAAATTCAGTTTCTTATCAGGAATTGGTAATCGAGTACAGAGTTTGTTACACGCCTTATATACCAAGGCTAGAGACAGACAAAAGCATCAAAGGCACCGTTTTAGTGCTTACACAGAATATAACAATTTTAGTATAAAATAATTTGACCTCTATATATCAATTTAGTAGGATAATAGCCCCCCTCAAACTGGAGTGGGTGAACGATCAGTGAGCATGCCCAGTTTGAAGAGTAGCTCATGATGATGCTGAGAAAGTAAAATTTTTGTACACACATCAGCAAGCTGATTGGATGTGGGCAAATATGAGAGTTGGAGAAGACCATCCATAACCTTCTCGCGTGTGAAGTGACAATCAATTTCGAGGTGTTTGGTCCTCTCATGGAAAACTGGGTTTTGTGCAATATGCAGGGCTGGCTTATTGTCACAAAAGAGTGTCACATGTTTGAGTGTCGTTTCTCCCATCTCTTGCAAGATATTGACCAACCAAGTAACCTCAGTTGCAGCCTGTGACATGGCTCGGTACTCTGCTTCAGACGAACTGCGTGATACAATAGCTTGTTTTTTCGATCTCCAAGAGATTGGATTGGTACCATGGAGAACTACATATCCAGTGACAGAACGTCTGCTAATAGGACAACTGGCCCAATCTGAATCCGTATAAGCTTCGAGCTTGATGTGATTACCTGGTTTGAAGATAATCCCAAAATGACTCGTGCCTTTGACATAACAGAGGAGATGAATAAGTGCATCCATGTGAGACTGGTACGGTTTCTGCAAGAATTGACTAAGAATCTGTATGGCAAATGAAATATCAGGCTTGGTGTTGGTCAAATAGTTAAGTTTACCAACAAGACTGCGATACAGAGAAGGATCTTGTAGAATGTCATCACTGGATCCTGTATCTAGCTTGAAATGCAATGGCAGTGGTGTGGCTCGAGGGCAAAGTTCCATTACTTGTGCATCTTGGAGCAATTCATTAGCAAACTTGGATTGTTTAAGAATATGATAACCTTCTTGCTTTGTAACTTCAATGCCAAGAAAGTAGTGCAACTCACCAAGATCTTTGATGCTAAACCGAGTATCCAAAGCGTGCTTAAGATTGGTAATAGCTGCAACATCAGAACTAGTGATAAGTATATCATCAACTTATATGGCAACTATTGTCATTGTGCAACCATTTTTCTGAATGAATAGAGAAGAGTCATATTTAGACTGCACAAAGTTTAGTTGTCAAGGTCAATGCCAACCTATGAAACCATTGCCTTGAGGCTTGTTTAAGGCCATAGAGACTCTTCTTGAGATGACAGACTTTGTTGGATGGATTAGGAACACCCTCTGGAAGTTGCATGTAAACTTCTTCAAGCAAATCTCCATGTAAGAAGGCATTGTTAACATCCAATTGATGGATCTTCCAGTTTCGTTGTAAGGCTACAGAAATAAGCACTCTGATAGTTGTCATGCGCACAACTGGTGAGAATCTTTCCTCAAAGTCAATTCCATACTGTTGAGTATACCCTTTAGCCACTAATCTGGCTTTGTATCTCTCAATAGAACCATCTGACTTGAATTTGATTTTGAAGACCCATTTGCATCCAATAGCCTTTTTTCCTGCAGGTAAGTCTACAACATTCCATGTTTTGTTAGTGGATAAAGCCTCAAGTTCCTTGTTCATGGAATTTACCCAATTAGGATCCCTAGAGGCTAGTAAATAGGTTTTTGGTTCAGAAACAAGTTTGGAAGATGTAGTGGAGCAAACAGAAGGTGCATAGAAGGATCCAACAAATCCATCTATCAAAGGAAACTGTTTTGTTGCATCTGAAAAATTACACACATAGTCCTGCAAATAAGAAGGTGGGTTATGAGGTCGAGAAGATCTCCTAGGAGGTATGACAGGTGTGAGAGACTCTTCTGCAATTTGTGTGTGTGTGTGAATTCAGGGCTAGAAGAAGAAGAGATATTTGTGGGAGAGGATAAAACATCATCCAAGGTAGATGGTAAGTAATGTAGAGGGTCAGGTGATGGAGGGTCTGGTGTTTGTGGTTGGGTAAAGGAAGTATTGGATGGATAGAATATGGGACTGGCATCAAGAGATGTATTTGGTAAAGGGGAAAAATCTGATGTGAGTTTGATATGTGGGAAATGAAGTGGAAATGTTTGTTCATGAAAATGCACATCTTTGGATATAAAAATTTTCCTTGTAGACAACTCGAGCACTTTATACCCTTTTACACTAGTAGGATAGCCTAGAAAAATACAAGCTGAACTTCTAGGGTTGAATTTAGTTCTGTGTTGTTTAACAGTGGGAACAAAGCACAAGCATCCAAAAGGTCTTGGGTGTAGCTAGGAGGTTGGCTATATAGTTTTTCAAAGGGTGTCAAGAAGTTCAAACTGGTAAGAGGAAATCTGTTGATGAGATAAGCTGCGGTTAAAATACATTCCCCCCAATATGGATCTGGCAAATTTGATTGGAAAAGCAAGGCTCGAGCTGTTTCTAAAAGATGTTTGTGTTTGCGCTCCACAACACCATTTTGTTGTGGAGTGTCAACACAGGATTTTTGGTGTAGGATACCTTGGTTATCAAAGAAGTCTTTGGCTTCTAGGCTACAAAACTCACCCCCATTGTCTGATCTTACAATTTGGACATTGTGCCCAAACTGTTTGAACACAAAATATATGAAACTTTTGAGGGCTGAAAAGGCATTAGATTTGTGGGACAATAAGTGAATCCAAGTAATTCTTGTTTAGTCATCAACCACACTAAGAAAGTAACTGAATCCATTATGAGTTTTAACCTTGTAAGGCCCCCAAATATCAGTGTGTATCATTTGGAAAGGGTATGAACTTTGAATTCTACTTATAGGAAATGAAGTTCTATGTTGTCTCGCTTTGGGACATATAGTGCAATTTTGGTGTTGCTTGGAAGACAAAACATCTTTAATTCCAGGGAATTTAAACAAAGTCTCAAAAGGTACATGACCTAATCGTAAATGCAACAACTCAGGAGAAATAACATTGAAACATTCAGCTAAACAACTATTGTCTGAATCATTATTACAACTTGGTAAAGACAGGCTAGAAGGACAATGTAAAGAGATGGTGTTTTCTGGTGACTTCTGACTAGGCTAGGCATTGGATAGAGTTGTGAGATACAGTCCTCTCGAGGCACTACCAAGCACTTGATGAGTTCTCATTGAAGGGTCCTGGATAAGGCAATGAGAAGGAGTGAAAAGCACATTAGTTTGGAGATCAACAACAAGCTTGTTGACAGACAAAAGATTAAATGAGAATTCTGGTACATGAAGCACATCTTTAAGAATAATTGTTGGTGTGAGATGAATTGTGCCTTTGTGTGTGATTTTGGCTTGTTTATTGTTTGGCATGGTGATAAAATTTGGTTGTGAATAAGGCTCAAAGTTAGTGAATAAGGTCAGGTTTGGACAAATATGATGAGTTGTCCCACTATCTATGACCCAAATTTGAGTAGTACCACAAACAGAGAAACAAAGAGACGTACCAGCTAGCATACAGGATTTGTTGTTATTGTCTGCGGAAGGCCCTGTGATTTGTTGCTGATCAATCAAAGCAAGCAATCTCTCGTACTGACTTTTAGTAAAAGTTTGATTCCTCTCTGAGTTCTCCTTGTTATCAATATCAGCTGTTGTGTTCCCAACAAACTTCTTTCCCTAGTCCTTGGGATAGCCAATTATCTTAAAACATCTGCTCAGAGAATGCCCAGTGATCTTGCAGTTCTCACAGTAGTATTGTGGTTTCCCCTTTTGTCTAGAACTGTTTCCACTCTGATTGTTGCCATGGTTCTGACTTCCAGTGTTGTTCCCTGAATTCTTTGAGTTCGATTTTGGATTGAAATTCCCACCACTACCATGTTGAGAATTGTTGGAGCTCTGTCCAGATTTAGGAAACACGTTCAATGCAGTCGAGTCATTAGTAATAGGTGAACTGTTGTTCATGAGAGCTCGTTGTTTCTCCTCATGAAGCACAAGCTGATAAACCTCGATCTCCAATTGAGGGAACTGGCTTCATCATCAGTATATTCGCTCGTACTGCATTATATGATTCATTTAACCCTACTAAAAATTGTAGAATCTGTTGTTTCATCAGCATCGGTGGTGTAGGGTTCAAAGCACCACAAGTCTTGCATTTAGGCAACTCAGACAACACAACATATTCTTCCCAAATCTTCTTAAATTTCGTATAATAAGAAGAGATTGAGAGATTACCCTGCGATATGTTGAATAACTCCTTCTGAATCTGATAAGTTCTCGCCAGATTTGCCTGTCCAAATCGAAGTATGAGATCCTTCTAGATATCCGCCGAAGTATTGCAATACATGAGCGTCTCTGCGATCTCCTTCTCTACCGAATGCAATAGCCAAGCTATCACCATGCTATCGCATCGTCTCCACTGCATCTCGAGTGGAGATCTTGGATCTGGCCGTTCGACATCTTCGGTGACGAAGACCAGCTTGTTCTTCGCCATAAGTGACACCTCTACCGATCTCCTCCATTGATGATAATTAGAGTCGTTCAGTAGTTCCGTTGCAAGAGAATAATTCGAATGATCCAAATGATGAAGATATAGATGATGATTTGAATCGGAAATCACCGAGCTCGAAATTCCTCCATTATCAATGAGCTTCTTCTTCAGTTCTTCTTCCAGTTCACTCAGCGTCTTCGCCATGATGAATCAGAAATAGATTTCGGCTCATATGAACGTACGCTCTGATACCATAATACAATTTGGGTTTGATTGCTTGATGAAGAAGAAGAGAAGAGAGAAGTGAGAGAAATGAGAGGCCAAATTCAGTTTCGTATCAGGAATTGGTAATCGAGTAGAGAGTTTGTTACACGCCTTATATACCAAGGCTAGAGACAGACAAAAGCATCAAACGCACCGTTTTAGTGCTTACACAGAACATAACAATTTTAGTATAAAATAATTTGACATCTATATCAGTTTAGTAGGATAATACGGTACACCTGAGAGTTTGAAACTTATCCTTGATCCGTAGATCGTAATTTGTATCTTATCTGATTTTCAATGAATTTTTCATCTTAGATCTGGATTTTCTTTCGCCTTCTTTTTTAGGTATAAGCCATGGATTTGGACGATTTTCGTTCGGTTTTGGAAAGCTTGGGAGTGGATATTTGGACACTCATCGACACGGCCGTCACTGTTGCTTGGCTGGATTACGGCGGATAATTGAGTGATCGGAGAGACAAAATCATCGGAAAACTCTACACTAACGTCGTTCCGGTGTGCCGGAATTGCAACATCAATAGCCCAACGGCAAACCTTTGTAAGGTTAGAAAATTGGAGAGCAGCCCCGGGAATGTGGTTAAGCGCGATTCGCCTTCATTGTCGGGCGGCGGCAGCGAGAGAAACCAATCCTCCGTAGATGATGAGAAAAGCAGAATTCTCGCAATCAGAGAACAAATTCACGATCCTGATCAGGTTTTCCCTTTTACCGATATGATAATTGTTGGTTTTCAATCAGAGAACAGATTTGATTTGGCTGTAAAATTGTGTGTTTGTTAGACTGACGATTCGGTGCTTGATCTCCTCCAAACTCTGGCTGATATGGATATCTCATTCAGAGCTCTACAGGTGAGTATCGATTATTCATTATTTTTCGGCATTCTACCTACATATACTCTACTTGTTTAATCAGTAAAAGTTAAGTGGAAACTTTTAGTTGACATTCTTTCTTGTTTCGCCAAGGATACTGACATTGGAAGACATGTTAATCGATTGCGAAAGCACCCGTCCGATGACGTGAGGAGATTGGTGAAGTTACTTGTCAGGTTTGGTTTGAGCAATCAAATTATTGTTTGACAAATTAGCAGGTGGCAGTGGCATGTATGTGTTGAAAAAACCTCTCCTTTTCTGCTTTCTTGACAGAAAATGGAAGGATATAGTTGATGAATGGGTTAGTTCAAATGCTCCTCGTCGTGGTGAACTCCAATCATCTGCTTTGATTGGTCTCTCTTCCTGTCTCTATCCATTATTCTTCAACTGAATTTTTTGAACAAGTTTTCGGTGAGGATTGTTCCTTATTGTAATTCAAATTCCACTCCGTTTCAGCTGATGGAGATTCGCCTCGGCAATACGGATTAAGGAATCAGCAAGACGGCCTTTATGAGGTGGAATTAAATGCTTGTTGCTCCTTAACCCTTCTGAAATATTCAAAGTAACTGTGCTGAAATTTGCATCTTTATTTTCATTTCTCCAGGCTCCTGATTTTGCCTACTCTCCAAATCCACACAGTAAGCATCCAACGTACTTCTTTGAAGAGAGATCACATGAATCCATGTGGGTTATCTTTTCCTAGTGTTGACCTATTTTCACTTGAACGTTTTGTTTCTGCAGATGGAAATGTTGATATTAATAGGATCAGTTTTGAGCTTGAAAGCAAGCTCAAAACAGCTCCGGCTCGAAGAGAACCTCCAGTTAAGCCGAAGCCAAACCAGGGATCTTCTCAATTCTCTGCTCCCCCGCCAAATGTATGTAGCCCTCCATTTGGCACGACATTATAAATAAGAATGAGGTCATTCCTAATGAACCCTAAGTTATTGAATAGAAACTGCTGAATAATTGAATCTGAATGCAGATATTTATCTGGTTTTGTTCAAATGAATGCAAAAGTTTCAATCTTAAGATGTTCAAGATTTTGTGAAGTGGCTTTTTTTTACTTGATACAACCGCAGCAACCAACGGCCTTGATACATTTTTTTGGTATTGCTCTAGAATTCTACCTAGTGTGCATAGATATATAATGGGCCACCCTGAAGTCTTATTCTTGAATATATCTTGTAAATTCATAGGTTCTATCTATATTAGTGTTGAAATCTAGACATGTGGAGTTGTTTACGACTTAAGGATTAATGCAGAAGCAGAAAGAAGTTTCCATAGACATAGAAAGGCTGGCATCTGCAAGAAAGAGGCTTCAAGAGAACTACCAAGAAGCTCAAAACGGTTTTCATTTGAATTTACTTTTATTTGTTTCCCTCGTCTATCGGTCAAACGTATACTTCTTAGGCTTTAGGCTTTCATGCTCTGATTATATTTGCTGTGTTGTTTATGAAGCCAAAAGGCAAAGAACAATCCAAGTGATGGACATTCATGAGATACCAAAGCCCAAGAATGGCTTCATTGCAAGGAACAAAGGGGGCATTCACGGAAGACACTAGTTGTTGTTGACGAACATTTGATGCCACTTTTCCCATTATCTACTCTTCCAGGACACCTGTAACTCACCGAAACTCACCGACACAAAGACACAATTTTACAAAAGTGACTTTGTAATATATAGGGAATGTACAAGATATTACAAGACTCTAGTAACTCGACACTCTTATATAATGGGACACCCACACACTCTTACTTATACGTGTGACGACACTACTCACACTAACTCTCAATCAAGCCCTCTTCACATTAGCTCAATATACCACTCTTACCCACAGTTGATCACTCCTACTTTTGTTTTATCTAACTATTCTAGATCCTTCCAATCTAGATATTTCCTTACAAATCTAGAATAATCTGTAGATATATTCACAACTCTATTCACTTGTCTAGAGAGTTCTCTAACAACCTACACTTATCTAGAAGCTTCCATAACATTCTAATGTCTTCTAGAATCTTCCATAGAGTTTCGACGTCTTCTAGAATCTTCCACGACCTTCTCAATTCTTCTCAAAACTTCCGTACCCTTTTAGCGTCTTCTAGAAATTTCTAGAAACTTATATAGCCTTCTAGATATTTCAAATATGAAAATATGAATTAATCTTCAACAGAGAATCCTAAGACTATGGCCATATTGTATGACCATGGAACTAATCCTAAAACTACCCATGTTGTAGGAACAGTAGTGTATTTAGCACCTGATTTCCTAAGAAATAGGAAGGCAACCACATGAAGCAACGTTTATGCTCTTGGGACGTTTTTACTTGAAGTGACGTGTGGAAGAAGGCCAATTCGGCTTCATGGGTAAGACCAAGAGATTTTGGTTGACTAGGTTCATGAGTGTTGGAGAAGAGGATTGATGTTTGTGAACTTTTAGATTGGAAGGGAGTTATAACTTATAAGATAGAAGAAATGGAGCTGGTTTTAAAGCTGGGATATATGCACACATTCTAGGCCAGAAGTTAGACCAAGCACGAGACAAGTGAACCAGTTTCTAAATGGAGACGCTGATTTACCTGAAGTCCTTTTTCGTAGTGCTGGAAATTATATGTTCTCTTCTTCTGGCAATCAAACCACGTCGTCGTTGTATACAATATTTGAGGCTGGTTCTCTGGACGACATGACCGACAGTGTTCTTTTGTTCACTGTTCTAAAAATCCCTTCCAGGCTCCGTCTAGTCCCCGCCTACGCGCTGGAAGGTCCTAGCCCGCCTAGCCCGCAGACCACCTAGATACCTGTCTAGGACTGCCTAGACCACAGGCAATCTAGGCGCTAGGCGGTCCCTCTCCGCCCATCGTTCGCCTAGCATTTTTTAGAACATTGGCTACTTTAGTATATTGTCTTTGAACCTTTCATCGTCTCAGAAAATTTATATTATTATTTGAAGTTTTATATAAAATAAGAGCTACAATGAAACATACATTTTTTGGACAAACGAACGAAAGCAGGCATGCAATTTATAATTTACAAAGTAACATAGAGCATATGCATGGTATGGGACTCGTCAGATTCAACACAAAGCTAAAGCAAAGAAGCAAAGAAACGTAGAAGTCTAATTAACTGCATTTCCCAAAACCAATTGAAAGATTGAGAGGAAACAGACAACCACCCCAAGGATAAGTTAATGCAACTTTAGTACCTGACCATTGAAAATCCTCACACAATGTCTACAAAGAGTAGACTCAGCTTATACAACATTAGAAACAATTAATCAATTATAGGTGAACGATCCTTATTCATAGGTAAAGGCCAAAGAGTAAGGTAGTGAACTACAACTCTCTATAAACATCAGAAGCAACCAACGCATAAATACCTCAGAACCAAGATACACAAATCTCATAACTGCTTAATGATGTACGAAAGTATGATGATGATATATCTCTATAAACATAAGAAGCATCTAATGCAGAAAATAAATTAGAACCAAACTACAGAAGCCTCATAACTGATTATAGATGCATGAAACCACCCTATGCACATCCATATTCTCAGCTCCTTGGTGTAGCCCATTCAACCCTCAAGATGAGATTATCATACCCATATCCATTAAGTTTCTTAATAGCTTTCTCAGCTTCATCCCTATTCACAAAGTTGACGAAGCCGAACCCTCTGCTAAGGCCAGTCTTCTGATCGATAGCAACATAGACCCGGGAAATATTACCAAATGGTCTGAAGAGCTCGTGCAGATCAGCCTCCCGGGTGTCTTCAGAAAGATTGGTGACACGAACCGAGTTCTCATCGTTCCTCCTTCTCATGTCAGTAGTCACAGGTCTTTCTCCGCCCCTCAGTGTGGGAGGAACATAAGCTCCTCTGCTAGCAGCTGCAGGAGCAGAGTCTGCTGGCTTGTCTACAAAGATGTCAGTAGGAGTTGCTAGATCCTTGTAAGGACACTTGGAAGTCCAGTGATCACCCTTTTTACCACAAGTCCTGCAAACCTTGAGAACAGTGCCTTTGTTTGCTGCAAATGGGTCTTGTGAATTCTTTGATTCATCTGCTTTACTACCTGCTTAATCAGTTTTGATCTTTTAGACAATTAGCACCAGCAGAAGACAAATCCGTTGAGGATGTGTATCTAAGAGTTGAAAAAACACAACTTCTGCTGGAATGCAAACATGATCCAGATGAAGAGAACCCAAATACTGCTAAATCCATAAAAATCCTAGCCTTCCCCAGCCCTTCAATCTTGAAAATACAAAAATTCAGCCAATTATTACAAACAATGGCCACAGTTCCTACTCCCTATCTATCCCATTATCCACACAAAAATATACTGCTAAATAAGCATGGATAGCACCAGGAAATTCTAAGTGGAGTGCAAGCTAGCAGCAATACCAAAATTTAAATCCAAATCCGACTACGAACAGATGAATCCATGCGTATCTCAAAAAAAAAAAAAAGGCAAAGCAGTACCAAACGCATAATATCCAGCAACTATAACGCCATATTCTAATCAAACAGACGGCTTCACATTATCCACAGAGGAGAGAGGAGATGAAAGGGATGAAAGACGAGACCTGGAGGCCTAGGGCGCTCAAGAGCGATCTCTTCGGTGGAGACCATGGTAAGGCGAGCGCCGACATCCTCGTGGACAGCGTCGCCGAATTTAGTCCAGGAGCGGCGCTCAACGGCGCGCTTGGAGAGCTGAGCCTTGGCGAGCTTGCGAACCCTGGTGGTGGTAGTGATCTTCACCTTATTGCCGTCCTCATCGAATTTGTACTCAATCACCTTTTTGATTCCGTTAGCGTCGGGGCCAATAACTTGCTTCGGTGGGAGGAGGAAATCCAGATCCTCAGCATCGTCCTCCTCTAATTCACCTCATCGAACCTTATTAGTGGTCTGCGCCATCGCCGGATGAATCGCTTCACGCGAGGGAGAGAGGCAGTGAGAGGATTGAGGAAGTTTTTCTCGCCGGTGAGAGGAGGAGGAGGTTAGGGATTGAAGGTTGCGACACGCGACTTGCGAGAGATATTTTCACTTTTCAAAATAATATGTCGAAAAAATATTTTTTTTACTATAACCTAAAATGGAGCTTATAAAAATTATTAAATGTATTACTTTTAGATTAGTCCAATCCTCCCCTTTTATTTAAAATAATATTTTTTATTTTTAAATATTATAAAATTTTATTCATGTAAAAAATCTTATTATTAAATAAATTTTTATTTTTGAATATGATCTTTTAGATTGGTTTACCTCACCCCTTTTATTTAAAATATTCTTTTTCTTTTTAGATATCATAAAATCTTATCTATATAGAAAATCCGGTTGTTAAATAAATTTTTATTTTTAGACATAATAGATATAGAAAATCTCATAATTAAACAATCTTTGTTATAATATTATTATATTTAGATGTACATAGTAATCCTAATTTTGGGCTTATCCATTAAGTCTTGTATTCTCTATATAAGGCCCTTATGGGTGATCTAATAAAACAACTCTGATCTCTCCCCTTCTCCTAAATCTCTCTATTTTATAACACGTTATCAGCACGAGCTTGCTCTTATTAGGAAGATATCGATGCGTTTAACGTACCATATGCGTGAATTATGTCTTCTCTCTCGTAAACATTTGAAAAATTCATGCAATTGGTTTATTTTTTCTTATTCTCAAATTGAGCACTCTTCGTTGATTGCATACAATTATATTGTTTATTGCATACAATTTTTCATGATTCGGTTCGGTTTTATCAAATCATATTATATATATATTGTTCTGTTGAATTTTTCCCCTCTCTCGTTACTTCATATCGATGTTATTATTCATAATTAATACGAGCATTTGGTATATCTCTTGAAATAAATGTATTCACAAAGAAATTTGTCCCTGAAGCGATAAATTAAAATAATTTTCATCTCCTGAAGAGATGTATCCCTAAAGAGATAATTATTTATTCATCTCCTGAAGAGTTTGAATGTACAAAGATAATATTATCTTTGTAAATGTTTGAGCTTTGTATGGCTTGACTATATGTTTGATTTATGTTTGATTCGTACATGCTTTATAAAACTCCAATCATATTTTTATATGACAAGCATATTCCATTCATATGTTTATAACCATATGACATGTAGGTTTTGTGTGCGAAAGTTTATATGATTTGTTTTCAATTTAGTATGATGTTTCATTCAATTCATATGTTCATATATACATGCTTAATTAATGTTCAGAACACATGACTTTGCATATACTATATGTCACGTTATAATAATGTCCGTTCTTCTCGTTATATTTTTACATTGATTTAATATGGTACATCCCCCGAAGTGGATGTATTCAAAAACAATTTTGTCCCTGGTGAGACAAATAATATGAATATATAAAGATGAGATTATCCCCGAAGTGATAATTTTTTTGTTAATTTTCATTTCCTGAAGTGAATGAAACATCAATATATAATCCCTGAAGTGATTATTTCCATTCCCTGAAGAGATGTGAACATCATAATATTATCCCTGAAGTGATAATATTCATTCCTTGAAGTGAATGAAAACGTTATTTTATCCTAAGAGTGATAATTATCATTCCCTGAAGTGAATGAAATAACCTATTTTATCCTTGGAGTGATAATTCTCATTCACTGAAGTGAATGAAACAATTTTTCTATTTTTATATTTGGAATGATAATTTCCATCCCCCGAAGTGGATGAAACAAATCAAATAATCCCCCGAAGTGGATGAATATAATAAAAGTTCCTACACCTTGGAGTGAGTGATGATACTTAAGTCATATCTTGAAGTAAATGACATGATTCATGTGCAAATTGAAAAAGAAAAATATCATCTCCAGAAGTAGAAGATAAAGTTAATACGACAAATATTATCTCTTGAAGTAGATAATAAAATACCCACATGGATATCACATCCTGAAGTACGTGACTAAAAGGTCTTATTGAAATCACATCCTGAATTATATGATTGAAAGAACTTATGAATAATCACATCCTGAAGTATGTGATGGAAAGAAGTCTAGAAGACTTCGCATTCAATCTCTTGTCACCAGAAGTTGACAATATTTTATAATAATTTATTTCTTTATTTATACTTTTCCATTTAATTATTTATATTCTTGCTTATATACATGTTTATTTTCTCTTAAAGTTAAAACTTGTCATCTCCTTAAGCGGATAATAGTATGTCCTAGTAGAGAAAATTTGAAATCATCCCCGAAGAGATAAAATAATAAATTTCATTACTCCCTAGTGTGAGTAATGATAGAAAATATCGTTTTTTGAAGAAGATGATAAAATTTATGTGACAATGATCATCTCCTGAAGTAGATGCTTTTATACATAAGAGTATTATCCCTAGAAGTGGATTTACATACAATTACTTCTTGTAGTATGATGAGAAGAATTCATTAGTGGAACTATATGAATATATCATCTTCCGAAGTGGATGATAAACAGTTCGAGAAATGAAATTACATTGTCAATTGAAGTTGACAAATGAGATGTTTGGGAGAATCATGAAGCACTTGAAGTTCCAACAGATGTGTGCTAAGTTATAATGAAAGTATAATATCATCAACTCCATAAGAGATCATTGTAAACTCTTGGAGAGTTAAGAGATCTCATACCAAACCATGTACTCTAGATGTAGTACAAGAAATATGACATGTACTCTAGAAGTAGTACAAACAATGTGAGTCTTTACAATATTCAGAACTATGCCTAAATGGCCACCTACCTAGCATGAACTAGAAATTTAAGGTCATGTTTGACCAACCTCTTGCATGCCGGAAGCATGCCTTCTCTGGAAGAGGGTGTGAAAGAGGTTACGGTATATTACGCATGCGGCCGTTAGTCATGGTTATGACTTATATCTAGGACGTTGTGGATTAATTTGATGTCCAGAAGAACATCTAAGATAAGGGATATCCCATAAGTAATGTAATTGATCATTAGTCTTGTACCAGTTGTACAAAAACCACACCTTACAAGCATAAGTGTGGAGACCGGTCTAGTATAAATTAAAGTTCTAAATGCATCCATTTTGAGGCATCTAATTTTTATATCAAGATAACAGTTTATTTGATATGAGTTGACGAGATCTCAAACTTATGTATGGATCACCGATATTTTTCAACGGTGTCACACCATACAGTATTTGAAAACCAGAAGTTTTCACAATCATGCGCGTGACAAATTTGTTGTGAAGGGAAAGATGACTCTAGGAGAGTATATCCCATTGAATAATGTACTATCACTAACCGGAAGTTAGTTGAGGATAAGATATTTTTGTGGCATGACTAACTTGGTCAATCATGTGAAATAATAATGCGCATGATCGGTCTAGGACCGAAAGATTTTAAGACCTGAAGTCTCTTTATAAGAGTGACCTTGTATACTTGAAAGGCTTGTGCTCTTGGTAAACTAGTAGCAAGGCCGGTATAAGTCAATTAAATATAAAGTCTCATATGCTCCTTGACAGAGTTCAAGTGATATAAGAGGACTAGCTAAATCGTCATGTGGACCATTGTGAATTATCATAATATTGAAAGATGCCTCAACCCATTGATTCCAAGAAAAATGGAGGAGAATGGAATAAATCAATATGTGTAATGATTGAGAATTGGATAGCTCTCACACATATTCACAAAACGACCTAGGTAGAGTCGTCAATAATGCGGTCATAATTGATAGCCAGACAAGTGTTATACATTGCATACGCGACCTGGAAGAGTCGTGGTTAAATAGGGTCATGAATATGAATATCGATTATTTAATTCGACAAGTGTTATACATGGCATATGCGGTCATAATAGTTTTTATCCTTCCATCAAATCAAGTTAAAAGGAGCCAACGGTATTATATGAAGAGAATTCGGCATGGACTGATGAACCAAAGTACATATAATCAAGTGTTCTCAATGTACAAGATTCAACTAAAAGGCGAGATGGATGTTCAATTCAATCAAGCAAGGAGGATATATTTCAAGTTGAGAGGAACAATCATAACTGCACTCTTTTTTCCTTAGTCTTGGTTTTGTCCCATTGGGTTTTCCAGACAAGGTTTTTAACGAGGCAGTTAGTCATGTACATCTAAGGGGGAGTGTTATAATATTATTATATTTAGATGTACATAGTAAATCCTAATTTTGGGCTTATCCATTAAGTCTTGTATTCCCTGTATAAGGACGGTGACCTAATAAGACAACTCTGATCTCTCCCATTCTCCTAAATCTCTCTATTTTATAACAATTTTTTATTTTTTATCCATATATAGTTATTCATTTAAGGTATGTGTTATTGAAAGTTTAGTCAGTGCCATTAAAGACCCTAGCACTTATAGCAGGCCAAGCCGCCGGGAATCCTAAAAAAAAAAAAACAATTTTGACCTTGCACTTCCGATTACTTTCCCCTCTCTTCCGTCACTCTCTTTGCTTGCAGCCCACCTGTAAAATTCTCCATCTACTACACTTTGATCTCTGCTATCTGCGCTAGAACCCATGCCTTCATGGTGCTGAAATTTGAACAAATCGTATTACACACATTCTCCGCTCGCTTAATTGCCAAGATGATGTCGCTCTTCAGCTCCTTCGATGCTCTATGCGCTGAATCCTTGGCTGGAAGCTGCGATTCGCCGTGCTGGCGCCAGAGGCCGATCGCCTGAAGATCAACGGATCCGCGCCGGCGAAGCTGCCGTCCTGTAAGGAGGTGACGAGGAGGAATTAGGCTACGGTTGGGACTTTTGTAAAACTAGAAGGAACTAAGGAGATCAACTTTTGTAAAACTGATTTTATTATATAGTTACTAATCGTATCCCTAAACGCTTGAAAATTTCTGATTGTTCTTCTTTACGCGGTGATATAGAGCACTTATAAGGTACTTTTACATGTTTCTTGAATTTAACGTGTCGTGCTTAGTAACTATATAATAAATTCAGTTTTTATAAGTACTAATTCATTAATAAACTATCCTACTAGGATTGACATTTACTATAACAATATATTTATTTTATAATATGTGCTTATATTTTTAAACTTTGAATAATTTTTATCTTTATAAAGATATTATTACTTCTCCTATTTTCAATGTCTAAACGTATTTATTAAAAAGAATAGTATCATTTAATTATATTTTGGTGATTTAAATTTAATCACAACATTTTCCCCAATGTATTTCCTAAAAAAACAATAATAATTTAATAAACAAAGGTGTGCCTTCAAGACACGGGTCTCTCCACTAGTCAGTATATTAAAGTTAAAACTAACTCTTTGTAAAAATTTGAGACATGTTATAATTTGAAATATTTTTTTATTTTTATAATTGTTTTAAAAGACTTTTAAATCTATCTATCTATTTATCTATCCATCTATCTATTAAAGAAGAGATTTTTACATACGTTTTAATACTATCCTTCTAACTTATCTAACTTTTGAAAAAATAAATGATAATTTATATTCCTATTTACATAAAAATAATAATAAAATAAAATAATTTTAAAAACTAATTTATTTGTAAAATATATTATTCATATATAGTCAAACCCGTATAAGATACGGGTACTTATATTAGTTTATTTATTTATAGACTAAAGAATAAGTTGTCAACCTTTTTCTTGAATTTGCTTATGTGTCAACTTGGGTTCATTTCACATATATTATGTCACATCATCCAATCTTTTCAAACATATTTCAATTAATTTTTAATGAAAGACAATCCTAACAAAATATATCCATCTTTACAACCAAATTCCTATTCATCTAGTGAAATTTATATACTACATTATCAGCACAAACAACTCATCACGATCGTTGTCACAAGCATTCTTGGCTCAAACTCTAGGTGAGGTTTCCTTGTTTGCTACAGATTTTGTAAAATCTTCTTATGCATTGATGGCCTCAGTTCCAGAGCCAGCAAGATTTTCATAAGCCAAATCAGATCCCTTATAGATGGCAGCCATGAATTCAAAGCTAGAGGCCATGGAATAACCTTTCATAAGGTGTCTCCCAATTCAATACAACTAAGGGTAACTTATTAATTATGTGTATGGCTGCAAACACATAGTCCCCCAAAATTTTAATAGGCAAAGTTGCAAGCAAACGCAGTGCTCTGGCTGTTTCTATGATTTGCCTATGTTTTCTCTCCACCCTTCTATTTTGTTGAGGGGTGTACGGTGCACTTGTTTGATGCACTATCCCTTTTGAGGAATGCAAGTCCCTACACTGACCTTGTACAATTCTAGATCCATATCACTTGTAATACACTTGACCTGCGTGTTGAACTAAGTGTTAACATAGGCCAGAAAATCAGACAAAGCCCTATAAACCTTAATCTTGTCTTTCAACAGAAATGTCCATGTCTCTCTATTGAAACCATCCACATCTGTGAGAACATATGTCTCCATAAATATTGCCAAAGATCAACATGCACCATTTTAAAAACTGAATTTATTATATTTGTGCTTCTAGCAAAAGGTAAGTTGTGATATTTGACAAGTGAACATGTCTCACAAAAATGAACACCACACACGAATCAAAAGAAAATACGGATGCTTTAGAGTTGTCATACTAGAATGTCCAAGTCTAGCATGAACCATACTCATGCTTAACTTGTCAAAATGACTCAGCACTATTATAAACTTAGTGCATTCTACTTGTCTCTCTAGCAACTCTCTTGACCAAGAAAATCCTTTCTTGGATCCTTTGTAAACTGGCCACATTGTTATGTAAAGTCCTTCCTTGCTTGTCATGTCCATCAATACCATGCCACTTCCACGGTCCTGGAAGTAACATTTATTCAAGTCAAATACATCCTTAATTAAGATCATAACTACACAACAATTTAATCTTAGACAATAAATTACGCGGCACATAGAGCACATCATTCAACTCAATTGAATCAATTAAAAATCATTTCATCCCTGTGCACACATATGGTCACTAAATCAAATTTTCATCCCTGTGCACACAGTGTTAACAACTGAAATATAAATTTTACTTGCATGTGAATCCATCTGACCACTTGGTGCCTTCCCTTTCATTTCTTTTCACACTTGCTGACAGAGAGCGCACACCAAGGCAGAATCTATGTAATTGTCATGCACATTCTTGTTTCCTGCTTCATCACTGTAGCTCTTTTAAACATATTTCTTGCGTTTCTTGTTCTTAACTCGTTTAAGGGAAACCCCCAATCCCCGCCGCCGCGGTGTGGGAAACAGGGGATAGATTGATATTGGTGTACTAACGTACGTGGACAGATTTTTGTAAAGTCCATTCCACATGGTCTCCTCAATCTTGCGGTCTCGAATTAAATGAATTTATACACGACCTTTTCTTTAAAACAATAAACAAAACAATTGTGCTTGTTCTATTGATGTGTATTTCCTCATGCTAAAATTTAATCATACATCTCTCAGCATGAAAGTTGTAAGACTTCACCATGCTTGCCTGTCGATCTTATATAAAAACTCTTAATCTACGTAGCCACGAAAGTTTGGTGAAGTACATGATCCATATATATTATAGGTGGGCCACATGGCCATGGGAAGCAGTCAAAGGGTGCTTGCCTTTTGAAACAACTAGTGCTCTATGGAATCTATAATCTATAGATCCAACTCCTACTTAAATAATTACACGGATCATCCCGAACCAAAAATTAAAAAAATTAGGTGCATCATCCTCTACAAAATCCATATTAATTAAATAATGGGGGTATGTAGGAAATTAATTGAGTTCAGAGCATCTTACATAATCAGTCAATGTCCATGCAACTAGCTAGACCTGGATTTGAATGCTTTGACTTTGAAAGATATAGAGCACTTGTCCCAATTCAATCTTCTTCTAGACAATGAAGAATGACATGGGAATTTGAATAGGTTCGCCTCTAAAGCATATTTGATATGTCTAAGCTTTTCCTATGGAGTCACGAGGAGAAAACCAACCATGTTTCTCAACGATTCCTCTGGTTTCTCATTAGATTTTATAGTCAATATAATTGTGATGTTCTTTTCAAATTCTGTTTGGCATGTGCTACATTGTAAATCGATCATCCTATTTTCGACTATAAGTAATCATGCATATAAATATAACGTTGGCTTACATGTGATTATTATTATTTTACCAGAAATGAATGAAATATACTCACGGTTCTAAAAAAGACTCTAGGCGGTCATTACGAACCGTCTAGATATTGGGCGATGGTCCACAATTCCGATTTACTCCCTAGACGAGTTGTGTGGGTGGACTCTAGACTTGAAATTATGCGGAGACATTACGATTGAGTCTAGCGCCCGCCTAGGGTTTATTAAAGCACGAAATATACCACACAAGTCTGGTAGATTGAGATGTCGAAAAATTCTAACCGTTGGCCGGACAGATTGACATGAGAAAAACAAACGCAATCAAAGAGTACGTAGGAAACCAATTTCGAATTATTTTATAAATACTAAAGTTTTTATAATAAATAAAAAAAAAAAACAAAGCTTAATTTATACTTAGATGCATGGGCAAATAATTATTAATCACAAGTTCGGGGCTACAAACTCATCTCAACCGTACCTATAGGCTGAAAAGTCCAAAAAGCCAAACACATGTTGATGCAATATCATAAGGTTAACACAGTTGGTAGACACCAATACTCAGTTGGTCTAGTGGTAAAGTGGTGTTAGACTCCTTAAGTGTTGTCCAGGAGGTTCGAAGTTCGAATCCCACTGGCGGCATATATGGAGAAACTGATATTGGGAGGGTCTCCCCCAAAATGGGGCCACGAAGTACCCGGTCCGGATGTAGAGCGGTGTCCGACCGATCGAACCGGGCGAGCCAAAAGGCAAAGACCAAAAAAAAAAAAAAACAGTTGCTAGAGATCTACTTGTAATCGATCAATGAAAGAATGCATAGAGCTAGAGTAAACAAATAGAAAGGAGAAGAATAACAAATAAAATCTCAACTTGGGTCATGAAGAATTTAATCTCACGTGAATGATACCGAACCTTTTATCTCTTCATGGATGGTGTTTAAAGAGCATCCAAAAAAACAGATACAAATAATTGTATCTTCTTATACTAAAGTACAGTAAGATTTTGACCCTAATCTCTTAGAAAATTCCTCTCTCTCTCTCTCTCTCTCTCTCTCTCTATTTGATGCCCAATTTTTTCCAAAATTAAATGATGCTCTTTTCATACATTTGTGTTTCATACTCATAGTCTACAATCCAAATGTTACCGAACATTTGTCATGCATTCATACACTACTGATATAGGGATGGAAATAGATTAGACAATGGTCTACAAAAATGTTATCGTTTGACTAGATTCAGGCATCTAGTCAAGCGATTTAGACTTTATGGTAATACCTTAAAATTTTTGTTTCAACTCTCATTGACATCTAATTTACGCTTTTACTTATTGGGTTCTCACTATTCTTTAGATTATCAATTAGAACTTATAAAACATGGATTTAAAAATAAAATCTAATATACAAAATATGTAACAAAACAGGAAAGAACTCTTATCTAAAAGTCATTATACGAAAATATACATATAACTAGTTGAAGTCCCGTGATATTCACGGGATAATTTTACTAAAAAACTATACAATTTTACGATATTAATTTAAAATACTAAATATATTTATATAATTTCATAATAAATTATGCAATAGACAAATTATTTTTTTTAGATTGTACTCCATATTTTAATTGAATATTTTTTTAATATTTTTTCATTATTTGTGGAGATCTTGTCCAAATCAGATTGAAATTATTAAAATATTGATTTTACTTTTTATTGAATATTTTTAAATAATATTTTCTTATTTTCTTAGACACTAATACTTATAAAATACTTGGTTTTTTTATAAAGATAATAATAATTAGGATAGATTATCTACAAAGCATAATATAATTTATTAAAATATTTTTTAAAGTTAATTTATAAAATTATATATTAGGGTTCTTATCTTTTACTCTATAATAATAAGAATGTTTGTAAATATGAAAAATACAATATAAAAATTAGTATAGAAGAGAACATTGTCCTTGATTTAAGAGATAAAATATAGAGAAAATTATGTATGTATTATTTTGCAAAATTCAATTCATCTATAAAGTTGTTTTCCATACTAAATTTACATAATAGAGAAATAAAAAATAAAGGAAATCAATGTATATAAAAATTTACAAAATTCAATATATTCATCAACCTATCATCCATATTAAATTACAAAAAAACATAGAGATAAAAAATTTTAAATGTAAGGTACGACTAGATAAAAAAAATTCTATATTTACATAAATAAAATAAAAAAAATTAAGAAAAATATAATGTAAGTTTTTATCAAAATTCAATTTAAGCAAGTATTCATCAAGATTTGTTAATTTTTATTTTTTATCAAACTTTTATTTAAGAAAAAAATCTTTAATATAAATGCATAAAAAGATAAAGAAAATCTAATTTTATTAATTTAAATTCAAATTCAAATTTTTTTTGACATTTAAAAATAATCTTAGTCTTCAACATAAAATTATATCTTTTTCTCAAAATAAAAAAATCTTTAGAGTTTGGTTCTCATAAAACACTCCCTTAACATGAAACGAAAGGAGCATTCTGGGCCCTTAGATCAAGGAGGTTCAAGGGCTGGTGTTCTTTCTCCTTTTATTAAAGGCGGAGACAATTATGTCTTTTCCCTCTCTAATTTATTAATCCTTTTTCTCTTTTTTTTTTTGTTTTGGGGAACCGAATGGACGTACGACCGGACGAATTGAAGAGGGCGAATCAATTGAGGGTGAATCGGTACGAATTGAAGACTGCTCTCGTATTAGCAAACCGAATGGACGTATATTAGCAAATGAATTCCTCTTCTCGTTGCACTTTTCGTACTTAATACTGCACTTTTGGGACTTAATAATACACTTTTTGGACTTACTAGTGCACTTGTCATACCTAATAACGCACTTTTTATTTGTGTTATGCCACCGTATATCTTATTTCATTTGGTATAGAAAACATAGTTTGTACTTTATAATCACCCTCATAATATAAAAATATGACTATGATTTTGGTAGTAAGGGGTTATGACATTGGACTTCAAGGTGGATATGGACCAAATGATCATGTCTGATGTCTTTGAATTAACATATTTTTACTGCACTTTTCACAGTTAATAATGCCCTTTTTATACTTTGTAGTGCAATTTTTCTACTTAATACCACTTTTTATATCTTTTTGTAATGCACTTTTCACTAATTTAGTTAGCAGTTTAACTAATGCACTTTTCCTAGTATGTAATGCACTTTATTATACTTACAATGCATTTTTACTGATTTTCAACTAGGCCATCTCCAACAGCTTCCCCAAAATTTTCTCCAAAATAGAGAATTAACTATCATATTCTCTAAAAAAAATCACACCCAATTCCAACAGATTCCCTATTTGAAAGAAGGGTTTTGCTATTCGTCGCCCCAGGGGCGATGAATAAGATCCTTAAAATAGAATGTAATCTACAACTTTTATTAAAAAGTATATTTTAAGATTTTTAGCATATCTTCTACTTAACAACTAATCTATTAAGAAACTATTAACTACTTAAATCAATTTTTTACGTTTCCTCATTTGTTTTTGGTACCATAACACAGGTTCTATATTGTTATTTTCAAGATCCAAAAACAAAAACAATGTCTACATCTATAACACATTTAAAATTAAAATTTTGCTTTGATCCAACATTAGAATAATTTACGCACTACTATTATCATTATTAAGTTCGATCAATTCGTTAGCTTTTGTGAATTGTACAAAACTTCTTCCAATTCATTTAAGAAATTTAAATTAAATAATTTATGCCAAAAATGGGCTATGCATGAATGCAATGACACACTTTGAATTGAATAACAAAGTCTTATAAATAAACATTCAAAAACAATAAAAAGAGAGAGATGAAAAAATCTAAACAAAGAGATATACATTATGTCATCATTCAATCAAATACTTTCCTAAATAATTGAAAAATAATTTATGTGTTAGTTGATTTATTTATAAAAAAAGTTATTTAAGGACTGAAAGATATGATTAGATTTGGTGAGTTAGGATTTGACAAAAATAAGAATAACAATTAATTTATTATAAAAGGTATTGACATATTACTATTTTAAGGATGTTATATATCGCCCCGGGGGCAACGAATAGCATATCCCTTTGAAGAATACTGCATTTAATACTTACTTTTTACCATATAAAATATTCTACAATACCTATTTAATTATATATAAATTTATCTTACTTAGGGAAATAAAAATATTCTAAAATCGTAACGTAATCAAAATAATAATTTTTTTATTTGACTAATAAGGAAATGAAATATTCTAGAAACTTAATAAATGATAAACTATTTATTATTTAACTTATAAGAAAATAAAAATATTCTAGAAACTTAATAAATGATAAACTATTTATTATTTGACTTATAAGGAAATAAAAATATTCTAAAAACTTGATAAATGATAAAATATTTCTTATTTGACTTATAAGGAAATAAAAATATTATAAAATCTTAATTTCATATATGATAAAATATGATATATGTATATGATTGTATGTATGCAAGGTCTATTTTAATAATAAATGCTCTAAAAATAAAAAAGGAAAAAATTAAAATTAAAAAAACTCAAATGGAGAATCCCCCACATGTAGGGAATGGCGGATGATTTTTTTCCTTTTACTCTATAATGGGGAATCGGATAGGGAAGCTGTTGGGGCATATTTTGTAGCCATATTCTCCAAAAACACAGTTCCCAAGAATTTGGGGAAGCTGTTGGAGATGGTCCACCTTTATATTTCCCTTTATGTTGTAGTTAGGACATCAAACTCTTCTTCAACTACTATTTTGAATAAGGAATCACCTAAAAACAGTGGTGAATATTTCATTAAGTTATCTCAAGGGGGAACAACATACTATTTGCCCACGTGTCCATCCGAGTTGAAACCATATAACGGTCAAATTTTTGTTTTAGTACAAGTAGCCTATTAGCTCAAATGGTAGAGCGGTGTGCTTTGTGCACAAAGACATAGGTTCCATTCCTATATGGGCTAATATGATATCTTGCACAAATTAATTCTTAACGCATTTATTCTCAACCTAACTAGCTAGGTACTAAAAAGAAATTATATTTTATCATTGTACGGCAAATAACTAATTAACCACTGTTTTTCAAAGAAGGTCATGATCGAATTAGCTTATATGGGATTCGAACCCACATCTCTGTGCGTAAGCACATTGCTCTTCCATTTGAGCTAATAAGCTTTTCTTAAATTATGCCTTTAAACATGCACCATAAATCCATTAAGTATGAATTTTTATTGTAATCCAATGTAGGAAGTAAAACTCAACATAGTCTTAAAACAATTTTTAAGACTCTTCAATGCACTTTTTACATTTAAGAATGCACTTTTCACATTTAAGGATGCACTTTTCTAAACTGAACATAAAGGAAAAATACTAGTAAATGAGAATGCACTTTTCATAATTAAGAATGCACTTTTCATACTATACAATGCACTTTTGTATCAAATTGTATCTCACATCTAGCTACTTCAAAATTTTGTAGCAACCACAAAGCAAGGTTGTTAGGGATGTTCTTTATCTCAAAATGGAGTAGATGGCCAAATCCCATAGATTTAACACTCTCTTTTTGGACATCATTCAAGGATTGCATAGCTTTTATAAACATATATGGCACAATCCTAGTTGCCAAACTAGGATACTTAGTTGAGGTCACATTTCGGCCTTTTTTTTGGTTTTCGGTTTCGGGAGGCAATGTATTCTTGCTTGTACTTGTTTTTAAAATCATAGAAAAAAAAGAATCTGAATGCAATTAAACAATTTTGGAATGAAACTTTCTATTTGTTAGGAATGCACTTTTGATACTCTTGAGTGCACTTTTTTAACTTCATAATGCACTTTAATTGGAATGCACATTTATATCTATTGACAATGCATCATATGCATTTATGAATGCACTTTTGTTAGTGTAAAATGCACTACTTTTAATTTGGATGCACTTGAACAAATTTAGAATGCACTTTTATCTACTAATATTACACTTTAACTACTTTGGAAAAGCACTTTTACTATATATTTAGTAATACACTTTTTTCACCTTCCTAATGCACTTTATATATCTAAGAATGCACTTTTAACCAATTATGTATGTAATTGTTTCTAATGTAGTTTTTTCATCAGATGATGCACTTTTCTTATGCTATTTATCAATCAACTTTTCTTATGTCACGATGCACTTTTGAAACTATTCAATTAACTTTTGAAACTTTTCAATGCAGTTTTTCCATCAGATGATTCACTTTTCTTATGCCATTTATCAATGCACTTTTCTTATATCACAATGCACTTTTGAAACTTTTCAATGCACTTTTGAAACTCTTAAATTCTATGATTTTAAGAGTATCAATTATTTCAAGTTCAGAAAGGAGTTAACCCCCTTGAATGCTAGCAATGTCAAAACCAGTTAATAGAGGAAATCAAGCTAATAATTTGACAAACGTAACTTTGCAAGAAGAACAAAGTAACAAAAGAAAGTTTCAATCTCAAATCAGGACTAGTTCCTTATACTATCATTTGTTTCAATTACTGTAAATGAGCTAATGATAGTTGCAGAAGAAGATTATTGAACGAAGTAATTATTGAACGAAGGATTAGTTCCTCAAAATTATTGAACGAAGTAATGATAGTTGAAGAAGCCAATTGGCTCTTCCACACTCTAATGGGATGCGCGGAGGCAGTACAGGGTGAAAACATAACCCTAGCCGACGCACTGGTGAAGCAAATCGGCATTTGGCCATCTCCCAAGTCGGCGTCATGCACTTACTTCGCCGAAGGCCTCGCTCGCCAGATCTACCGCATCCAGCCCCACCCTTCCGCCACCGACGCCTCCTACTCCAACCTCCTCCAAACTCACTTCTACGAGTCCACTCCTTACTTAAATTTGCTCCTCCAAACTCTCACAAACAACACTCATGGAATCGAAAATTAGGGTTTATGAATTACCTTTTGGGTTTCTTTTTGGAGGCATCTCGAAACGAAAAAGTTGGGAGCGATCAAAGGTGAGTCGGTGATCTGGGCAATCGAAGGTGCAAGTTTTTGATTCTGAGAGTTTTTGATCGAAGTTGGGCGCTCGAAGGCCTCGCTCGTGGGAGTGTTTGATTCTGAGAGAGTTTGGGAGCTTTTATTGATATTTTAAGTTAAGGGTATAAAGTTGGTTTTATTTACAAAAATACCACCGTATTGATTTTTTTTGTTATTTTTTTTTATAAAAAAAAGGAGTAATCCGAGCCATTGGATCATGTCATCCAAGGGCTGACATCTCTCTTTCCGTTTCATGTTAAGGGTTGGTTTCATTTGAACCAAACTCTTTAAGATTATATCATTATATAAATATAAATTTTATACTTGAAGATCAAGCCTTGTTAAAAGATAAAAATATATATTAAGACCCTAAATCTTGTTAAGAGATAAAAATATTAAATTAATATGGAAAATATCATCTCATAAGAATTTATGTATATAAAAATTATATAAATATGTTATCTATTGTAGTAAACTAATACATAATCTATAGATAGAAATTTATATACATAAAAAATTAAATAAACATGTTATCTATTTAGTATATATAGCAAGAATATTATAAGTTGTTACAAAATTTATTAGAATATAATTTCACATTAATTTATTCAAAAAGCCACGTGGCGCAAATTTTACAACAAACTTGGGTTCTGCTTTATAATGTATTAGGGTAGATTTAAAATGAGTAAATCATTCACAAATTAGGGTTGTAAGCCCAAAACATATCACGATAAGTTTAATAATAGAAAATAGGGGAAGAGTTCTGTGCGAATAGGCGCCCACGTGAGAATTGAGAATAAATCTCGTTCGTTACTTCCAAAAAATCAACGTCCCTGATTAAACATTCATTAAAAAAATAAATTACGGCACGGGCGAATTTTTCCCGTATTATTCAAGTATTTTTCAATAAAATACGACACGGACGAATTTTTCCCGTATTATTCACGAATTTTTCGAAAAATACGTTTTTATAAGACGCGCCCAATTTGTTCATCAAAACTAGCGATTTGTTCATCAATATTGACCAATTGTTCATCAATACTAACTATTTGTGCATCGAGTTTTTAATAACAATGTTCATCGATTTTGAACTTTTTTTTATTTTTAATTTATTTTTTAACCTTATTTATTTTTATGAATACAATATTATATAGTTTTTGATGCACATATAATTAGTTTCGATATACCAATATTTGTTCATTGATATAACCTTGTTTGTTCATTGATAAACCATTATTTGTTCATTGATATACCCATATTTGTTCATTAATATACTTCTATTTGTACATTGATATATCCTATTTGTGAATAGAAATATACTTATGTTTATGTGTCAATACCATCAATTTGTACATTTAGGACTATTAATATCATCAACTTGTACATTTAGGACTATCTATTTGTGCATTTTTTGTATTTATTCTATGCTTTTAAGGCTATCTTGAATGCAGAAGATAATACAAATGAATTGCTTTAAGGCTAACTTGTCAATACAAATGAAGTGCTCAATGTAGTACCTAAACAAGATAAGTTTGATTTAGGAACTTGAATACAAAGAATAATAGATAAAGAATCTGACTTTGCAATAATATGGTGTATGCTAAGAGGTTACTAATTACCAAACATGCATTTAGCAATGAACAATTATATGAAAAGGCAATGAACAGATATGCATAAATCAATGAACAAATATGCACAAACCAATGAACAAATATGCCAAAACTAATGAACAAATATGAATATAACAATGAAAAAATATGCATGTATCAATGAACAAATATGCATAAACCAATGAACAAATTAATGTTACCAATGAACAAATATGCACAAACCGATGAACAAATATGTCAAAACCAATGAACAAATATGCCAAAATGTTGATGAACAAATCCACATTGTTGATGAACAAATCAACAGTACTGATGAACAAATCCACATTTTCGATGAACAATCTAGGCGCGTGTCTTATTTCCGTTTTTTCAAAAACGCGAATAATTCGCCAAAAATTCGCCCGTGCCGTTTTTCCCCTTTTTAAGTAAAATGATCAGCGTCTTTGATTTTTCTTGATCCGGCTCTTGTTCTTTCTTATTTCGCACAAGAGCGCCCATTCGCATCTGAACCGGACTCTAGAAAGTATAACATATCATTTTGACAAAGGCGCTGCCTTGGCAAGGGCGCATCACCCTTGAATCCCCGACCTGCTGACTGGTTAGTAAGATCACTGTCGTAACTCGTAAGACACTGTTGTATTCGAACCCCTGAAATAACTTCTTTATAATGTATTACGATAGATTACTTGTAAATAACTACGAAATGAGACCATGCCTATATCTCTCTCGATTAAAAAAAAAAGGTTTATCCCGAAACAAAATTTCGCAGAGAACGGGGACATAAGATAAAGCATTGAGCTTATAAAAATAAGTAAAAGTCGTGGTACTTTGTGAAATTCCCCATTTGACGCATATTCGTGTATTCACATCCAGAAGATGAGCGAGGAGAAATGGAGCCTTGTTAGTTACGAATTTCGATCACGTCTCTTCGGATATCGTCAGAGTTAAGATAATGACCAGACAGAGAGCCCACCGCTTTTGAAGCCCTATAAATTGGATTTCTCTATCGCCCTGTTTCAATCACCAACTACAACTCTCCCTCCACTCCCTCCCTTATCAAGTCAGTAATCAAATCCCCCTCGCCATCCCCCGTTTCATTCTCATCGATTTGACTTTCTGCTTCCTCCTCCACTTCTTACTCTTATCTTTTTGGATAACAACTTTGCTTGCTGGAAATGGAGAACAAGAGGCAATCGGGGTCTTTCCCTTCTGAATTGTTTGGCGCCAAGGAACCACACACGAACGACGTTTTCGCTTCCATCTTCCCTCCTTCCAAGGTAAATTCAATTCTCAATTCTCAATTCAATGGATTTGTCCCGATTTCCTTCGAATTCTTCTTCAATTTCACCACTTCGCGATTGAAATAGGGTTTTGTGTGTTTGGGAGGAAAATCGGTATTTTATTTGACCGGTTCTCTTGCAGCCTTCGATATCTGTCTTTCATGTAAATATCTTTGATCCTAATTTTGCCATGAGCTGTGAAAAATTGAGGTTTTCAGAGCTTGATTATGAAATTTGTTTTTGATCAAACTTGTACTAATAAGAGTGTGTGGTGTGTGATTTCTGAATTTGTTTTCAGGGGGTGGGAAAGAATTCCTCCAGCTCTGAGATGACAGGATCATGGCAGCAGCACTCATCTGAGACTACCAGAAGAGGTTAGTTCTTATCTTACGAAAAAGGAATTATGCTGAAAAAGTTTAAGAATATTATCCCTTTCTATTTATAATTTATGCTTCATTGTGAAGTTTCTTTGTAAGGTGCAAGAGTATTCAACAGCCTAAATCTTGCATCTATACTTGTTCCTTTTATTAGTGGGGATCTCCAAAGCAGTTGCTTTGCTTTACATGCATTCTATGCACGTTTTTCTTTCTTTTCCTGGTTGCCTGCATTATTTTAAAAAATACCCATTTTGTATTGACAAGTGATTTAAAGTTCAGTAAGTGGATGGATCCTGACCAAATAACACAGCCTTTAATCACTAGCCTTTAAAAATCTGGATCAGTGAGCTTACAAAATTACATTTCTTTGAATAACATAAAGCACTAAGCTCAAGAACTTGTTGCACTCATGTCAAATATGATTAGCATGAGTTGTGCTCTAAATCTTTGCTTTTTATCATTATCTCAGATGATGTGGACAAAAATGGTCAGCAGCCATGTCACATGAGCTCGTCTCTTTATTATGGTGCCCAAGAATCATATTCTCAGCCAAAAACTTCCAACACTTCAGGATCATACACCACCACCGTGAGTCTTTATCTCATAACATAACACAATTAATTTAACCAGAATGAAATCGAGGAAACTTATTTTTAAATCTTTTTTTGTAATTTTTATAGTTTAAGAAGGATGCTGGCGAAGACGATCCAACTGGTGCTTCAAGGGGAAATTGGTGGCAAGGCATGTTTTACATTTACATGACCTTAATGCTCGATTAATTGACCGCCTTTTCTACATGAAATGGGTTATTTATTTGTGCTTTTCATTTCTGCAGGATCTCTGTATTACTGAGCCTTTGTTGCATCAAACATGTCAATATGCCTGTTTAGCAAGGTAAAATCAACTGGATAAAAACTTTTTATCCATACTTTTCTCATCTCCGAGTGACAGTTGTGTAATTTTCCAGGAAACAGATGGAAGTGAACAATTACAGCAAGTTTGGGCTAATATCTTGGCAAGAATAAGTGCAAACTAAGTAGAGTGTGGAGTAGTGTACTTGAGACAGAACAAGTATTATGGTCTGTCAATACTCAATAGCATGTGAAAATACCTTCTCTTCCCTTGTAATATAGTTTTCCTCTTTTGATCTTCAGTTTGTTATCAAGGTTTGTAGCAGAAATGTTTCAAATTGTGAAGTAGTAGTGTCTTTATACCAAGTTTCCTCAAACCCAAAGGGTGAAGGGTAGCAGAGGGATATATTACAAAGTTTGTAATTTGACATTAGCCATGAAATGGTTTGTAATATCTTTCTCTTAGAGTCTATCATATTCTCTAGTCCTAACTCCTGATTGGTTTGTCAGAAAATCAAATTAAAACATTATGGAATCAAATTCTAACCTCATTTTAACCTTCAAATTAGTTAAAATCTAAACATTCAAAAATATTTTCCCCACAGATCAAATCTTGTGACAGCATTCTTCAATCTGTTTTGATGAAATAATTGGCTGGAGGTTGCATCGCCTACATTTCACAAAACCCTTGGTAGATAAAAATGTAAGTACAAGTCCTTCTATACACCGAATCCGATCCAGAGTAAGGGTATTGGGGGTATTTGGTCACTAGCTTAATACAGGCTATGTTTGTTGGGTAGCAAAAACTAGTTGGAAAATATATGTTTGTTGGGTAGCAAAACCTAGTTGGAGTTTTCCAACTAGTTGCAAAAACTCATATAAACGTTATTTGTTTGACACATAAAAACTAGTAACTAGGTGTAAAACTAGTTTTTTGACAAAGCTAGTTTTTAAAGCTTTTGCACTAGTTTTTAGTAGTTTTTCATATTAAAAAAATAATTATTTCCTAAATAAGAATAACTCTATAATAAAATGAAATTTTAAATTATTAATTACTGCGATAAACTAGTTGAACATTAACAAACAGTGTTTATATAAATTTTTGAAACTTCAACTACTTTTACAGCTAATTTTACAACTTCAACTAGTTTTGCAACTCCAACTAGTTTTTTTTTAGTGACTTAACAAACATAGCCACAATCTGAGTTATATACTTTCCTTAAATTTATCATATCCGTGAGACTTTATAACTCGGATCCTCAACATCCGGGTTATTTATCAGTTGATTTTTTTTAAATTACCCATTTATATTATTTTGTAATGAGCCCAAGTAATTAAGGAAAAGAATTTACATACTATCATCCAACAACATTAATTACAAAATAGTAAAACAAATCATTCCTTCAAACACTACACAAAAATTTGAAGACATAGCCTTCAAACACTTCACTTCATTAGAATATTAGGCGCTTCTTGTTGTTTGAACGTGAATTCTTCTAACTACGAGTATAGGAGGATAAACACATCTGAACCACATACATGGATCTAAAGAATGAAACCAACAATTAACATCAATTTTGCCAACACTGCTTGATTTTAGATACAAAAACTTGATAGGCTAATTTCTACCTCGCAAGTATAAGACATCAGTTATAGTACCAAGGTGTTGAACACAAGGACTATGTAGTACCGATTATGATTCCAACAAGTTGACCAAGTCAAAAGCAAACAATAAAAGAGTTGATGATTGATTTTTTATTGTAACTAATCCATATCCATATCCATATCCATATCCATATCCATACTACTATAAAAGCAAAGACAACTTTAAAATCTGAGCGTTGATTTTTATAAAATCCCCTTGTTACTATCGTACGACTGTTATTATTTCATTATTCATTTTCTCTCATTAATAATTTTGATATTGTAATGTTCCTTGAAATTCGTGTCGTATTGCTTAGCTCTTAAGTAATCTCGATATATATATTCTTGGAAAAGCGTGATCGACTTAGGTGATATTTGGATGTGAACGGGTAATTTTGACATGTCTCGAAAAACGTGCCAACTTACTTCGCTCGTAAGCAAGCTCGGATAATTTTTTTTCTTAGTTGTGAAGAAAGCTCGTATATGTAATAAAACAAGTTTTAAGACATTGGATGGCATGAAGCCAATTAAATTATTACCAAAAGGTTTTGCTTAGCTCTTAAGTAATCTCGGGATATATATTCTTTGAAAAGCGTGATCGACTTATGTGATATTTGGATGTGAACGGGTAATTTAGACATGTCTCTAAAAACGTGTCGACGTAACTTCGCTTGTAAGCAAGCTCGGATAAGTTTGTTTCTTAGTTGTGAAGAAAGCTCGTATACGCAATAAAATAAATTTTAAGACATTGGATAGCGTGAAGTTAGGTAAATTAATACCAAAAAAATCATGCCCCTTTAAATAAATTTACGGAAATGCCATTTCCATATTCCTTTTCCAAAAAAACCATGCCCCTTTAAATAAATTTACGAAAATGTCATTTCCATATCTCTACACTAATGAAGTCTCCGTCTTATAATCGCCGCGCAACGCATGGGCCTAATTGCAAGTACTGAAAACAAGAAGAGAAATTTCAATGGAGAAAAGCTTTCAAGGTTAGGATTCTCACAAAGATGTTTCACTAGATCTTAAGTGATATCTATTTGGATTTAAAATTGAATGTTGTTTGAAGGACTGACTATCTTATACCAACACAAATCTCCTTTCAAAAGATAGGTGAATGTGTCTAAATTAAACTAACAATCGTTGTCGCGTAAGGTTAATCCGTTTTAGACCTATTAAGCTCTTTAGAGCCTAGGGATGAATAACCATAACATTCGATATCGTGTTCGGCTAAAATCATTCAAACCCCAGAACTACTACAATAGTTAAAAATCACACGAGAAATTAGATTGTTATCGCATAAATAACACTCTAGCTCAATAACTAGGGATCTTATTAAGAACCAATTTTAGGTACTTGACAAATCAATATCTCATTATAATTATCTCATGTTGGTCTCAAGCCCTAATAGGAATCATATATGCATAAAACAAATAGGGCAAGTAGTAACCTAGGATTAAAACAAACTTCATTTAATTCCCCATTCAACCAAATATCACAACAAATCCACCTACTCCATTATTGGGTTCACCCTTCCTTGGAAATAGAAATTTAGTTAGACATGGAATAGAAGGAAATCATATCAAATTAAATAAACAACATACCGAATTGTAGAACGCAATAAATTATCTTCCAAAGTGAATCAAACTTCAATCCAAGCCAACAAAGAGAAATCTCCAATCTTTTCTACTTAGGGTTTTTCTAAAGAGAGCAAAAGTATAGCCTAAAATAGATAATGAATATGTAACACCCCTATTTTGCAACGATGGGTATTACCACCAATGACCTCGGATTTTCCCATCCAAAGTCAACCAAGGCTTTTAAAGTAATGAAATTCAAATAGTAACGTGGAAATCCAAAGACATTACATAAATATCAAAAGTGCTCAAAACTTGAGACTTCAAGTATAGTTATTACAACTTCATTGTTCAAACGAGATATAATATGATAAAAGTTATACAACGGAAATAAAAGATAATGTTCTTGAAATGTCACGTGGGCCCAAAATGTAAGAGAAAAGCTTAAAACGCCTTGAAATTCCTTCCTTCTAGACCTGAACAAAGTCGGACTAACCCGCCTAACTCGTACCGCCCGCCCGGAAAAATGGGCGGACTTGGACAAGATTTCTAACCCGAAAGGGTAAATAAGCCCGGCCCGCCAGAATTCATGGACGGGACATGGACAATATTTTTAACTGAATATCCCGGATAACCCGCCCGAATACCCGAATATAGTAAACATTAAAATAAATATTTATATTTATAAATAAAGACATGTTTGCAAAGAATACCTTGGGGCCATTGATTGTAGAATTAGTACAAAAGAGAGTTAGTTATTATAATTCTTTCACCTTATCACCTGAAAAGGTAGCATAAATGTGATCTTAATTTCAAGTAATGTTAGCCAATGTAATTATAATACTAGGATTTTCTAGTTTTTTAATGGACATGAAAAAATAATTATTTATGAATTAATGTCCGAGTCCCGACGGGCTACCCGAGTCTGGATGTCCGGGTGAACTTGGACATCCTTGTCGGTCCGAATCACCCGCTTGACCCGAAACCGCCCAGACAAATGGGCATAATTTTTGTTCAAAGCCCGGCCCGGATTTGGCCCGAACCCGATTTTGTACAAGTCTACTTCCTTCAAGTCCTTGACCTTCGTCTTCAAACCTTCGGTTGAATCTTCTTAGAGTCTGATATTTTTGCAAAGGGCGAGAAATATTAGGCAAAATTGCGGAAACAACGGAATTAGTCTAAGAAACTAAGCAAGTGAGAATGGAAATTCTCAAGGGTAAGGGTTGGTAATATCATCAATTATCAACAAGATAATGGAAAAAATTAATTTGAATGTAACAACATCTCTGAGGAGCTTATAGGAACGACAATGTGTTTATCTTGAAGAGAGAGATATTATTTTACGGGAAGAAAGATACTACGAGGTCGTAGTTCCTCTTATAGTATGAATATTGTTGGGAACGTTTATTTCATATCAAGTTTTGAAAAGCCTCCCACAAATTTGTCACACCACAACTAGCCTCATCATATTCGGAGTTCCAGATCGGGGAGGTGGCCTGAAGGCGCTTAAGTTCCAAATCGTGCTTTGTTCTTCACACGCAAGAGGTTTCGCTCGCAAAACCTCCATTCTCCACCTCTAAATTTGGTTCGAACAAAACATATCTCACTTAATATTGCCATCTTACCAAGTAAAGTGGGGCTAGATCAGGCCACCTGAGACGCTTGTGGTGGAGTCAACGGGGGAGACGACATTGCATTGAGTAACCCAACAGGGAGAGCGGAGTTGAACTTGGTGAATCCGGAGGGGAAGTTGTGGATGTCGTTAGAAGGGGTGTCGGATAACTCCATAGGCGGAAGTGATAGGCCAAATCCTACCTCGAAAGTGTACGAGATCGGTTGTAATACCAAGGTGTTGAACTCTAGGACTATGTAGTATTAATTGTATTCAAATCAGTAGACTAAATCGGAAAAATAAGAAAAGATTGTTGTGTGAATTTTTCTATGAAACTAACTTGTGACAAAAAATAAGTAAATATATGAAATCAATGAGAGAAAGGCTTCTAAGATTAATGATCACTACAATAATGCTTCGATAGATTATAAAGGATGATTGCACAATCTTAATTTTGACTTTGTTTGAAGGCAATTGTCTAATGTATCCGCTAAATTCTTTCGAATGTTAACAAACATATCTAGACTCAATTAAACATCCCCTTTGGTGACTTGCAAATTAAAATCTAGACCTTTAAGCACTGAAAATTTAAGATTAAATTGAATAAACATCCGCTTTCGCGACTTGCTAACTCAACCCAACCTTAAGATTTCTATGACAATTGTTATTCCACAAGAGAATTCAAAATACTTTCATAATGAAGAAAACTCAGGTTCAAATCCTAGGGTTCCAACAGGAAAAAGTACCTTTCAGTCTCAATCCCATGTCTGACTACTTATCAAAGTTTTCACCTTTCAGTCTCAAACTTTGGCAAGTTCTCATCCACAAAAGTTACTAAGGTATAGAGCATCTAGGATTAAATCAAACAAAGCTTCAAACAACAGATTGTGCAATATAATAAATAAGTCTACCTAAAAATCATTGGATTCACCCCAATCCTAGAATTTGGGGTTTAGCTAGACATGAGAATAGAAGAAATCAATTCAATAAGGAGAGGAAACATACCGGATTGAAGAAACAAGCAAACTTGATTAATATCCAGCATATCCGAACTCCAAATCAAAACAAAGTCTTCGAATTCCAACAAATCTCTCTAAACTTGTCACTCAAGCAATATCAACTAGGTTAAAAGTCGAACTCCAATATAGAAAACAAAGTAAAGTATTTATACTAAGGATAGGGTGGAAGTGGGGGCCTAAAAACCCGACCTAGAGGGTCGCACGATTCACGGCGCGCGACCATAGACTACGAGACGCACGACCGTGCACTTGACTACGCACGACCGTGCACTTGACACACGACTCATGCCTGGCGCACGTGCCTAGCCTAGGGGACACACAACTCGTGCCATGGTGCCGCACGACCGTGCGTTTGGAACGCACGGCCGACGCCTTTCTCTGAACCGAGACGCACGATCCGAAGAATTTTCGACACCGCCTGCACGACCGTGCACCTTAGTGCAGGACCGTGCAACTTAGTGCACGACCTTGGACTTTGATCATGTGCTTCCTTCTTTTCGGCTCTTGAATCATTCTTTTCCGGTCTCGTTGCCTCCTAGACTTGAAGTCTTGATTCCGCCAAGTATCCAAACCCATTCCAATGAAGCTCAAACTTCTCCAAAGTACCTAAAAAACATACAAATATGCGTGTAGACATCTATAACGGAAACTAAACTAAAAGTACTAGAAAACACAAGACTAATGCATGAAAATATATAAACTAAGGTCCTAAATGCATGTCCTAATATGCTCTAAAATGCAAGTTATCAGGAGGTGGAGATGGTCTTACACAGTAGTGTAAGAACTTGCCCTTCGAATTTGAAGGTGCCTACAAGGAGTTTGTGAAAATGCTACTGAGAAAGTTAGGGTCAAAATCCGAGTCTAAGTCCGTCTAAGAAGCTACAAAAGCAAAGGAAGAGATGATGACTTACCAACACTTGCGGCGTTTGGGCTTAGTGGTGGAGGTGGTGTTATTGGTGGGTTGGGCTTGTAGCTTGAGATGGTTTGCACCAACTCTCATGGAGCTTTATTCTTGCACTTCTTCTTTTTATCAAATTAAAAATTAAATTAAGTACTAGTGGATTGGAGTGAAGGTGCAATTGGTTTGTTTATTTTTTTTATTAGATATCTATGTGTATTAGTGAATTGGAATAATGGCAATGGAGATGAGTTATAGACATCTCCAATAAGCTCAAATGGTAGAGCAAAACCATAAAGGACATCATGAATTATTTGGTAGTCTATTAGGACAAATGATAAAGCAATATGCATGTATAAATAGATGTAGGTTCAAATTCCACAAGGGCTAGTTTTTAATATGGTCATGTCTATCATTGCATATTAGAATATAGAAAGTTAAGAAGAAAAGGCATAACCAGAAGAATTGTGTAAAATAAGTAAATTTATCCAGCTGAGGCATTCTTGATTGAGAAAAAATGATTCCCTCCAAACAGACTGGAATTCCTCAGGGCCTATTACGGTTTTTCGCCGAAGGGGTGGATCAAAGCGATTGCAGCGGGTCTCGATCATTTACATGGACCCACTTCTCATTCCATTTGTGAGAATTTGATGATCTATAAACCGTCCTTAACGAATGATCGGCTCATGTTTGAGCATGATGAATCACTTCGTGCCGACCTGTTGTCAATAAACTTTTCGGGGACTCGATTGAACAAACGTGGCACCGGAAGGAATATCCCACTTGTTTCGGGCAAGAATAGGACTCATCGACGACTTTTGTCGAAATGATGAGCCTGCTCCCTCTGAAAGTCTCAACTACCTGAGGCTCCCTCTGAAAGTCTCAACTACCTGAGGCTAAGGCGGATTTGTCAACGGCGGTGTTGCTAGCAATGATTATAATAGCTATGGCCTTTGCTCAAACCTACCTGATTAGAAAGATAAGGCGCCTTGACTTAGCCACCTTCAGTTCCCGAATAGAAAAAAGAAGGATCTCCGGTTTCAAAAGCCCTAGACCTTCTTAAGAGGACACTAAACCTCCCGATCTTGCTAGCCGGGCTCAGTCTTTTCAAGATTCAATCTTTCCCCTTCCCTCGATCCTGGTCCCAGGGAATCGCTCTTATAGTAGGAGGTTGCGCATGGGAATGTACAATTCCCAGAGGGACTCCGTTTCAAAGAAATAGTGGAACATGCCTTTATTATAGACGAGAATCTAAAAGATCCAATTCTCGGGCTACCAGAGAAGAGGGTGGTCTACGATCAGCGCTACGCACCTTGCCTTGTTGTGTTTTATTTTTAGGCTTCGAGGGACTTCCCTTGTGCTGACTTCTCTCACGTCAGACTGATGTCGGCTTTCTCAAATCAATCGGTAGAAATTCAAAAACCAATTGGATCAAATCAAGATCCCTTGGTCAATGTCATTAGGGCAACGTACAGGGACAAAAGCTCAAAGACCTGCAATATGCCGATCTCGTGCTAAGGTAGCAGCTCCCTTCATGGGATAGGGGATAGCGGTGGGATGGAAAGAAAACCGAGCCTTTTCTTCCACCTCTCCTCTCCAATCCTCCCACCTGTCATATTACTATTGTATTAAAAGATATATCCTACTATGAAACATATCAAACATTAGATAATCGAGAAAAGTATTTACCTAGCAATTTACGTTTAAAGTCTAGTGGGGCAATATGGGACAAAAAATAAATCCACTTGGTTTCAGACTTGGTACAAGCCAAAGTCATTATTCCATTTGGTTTGCACAATCAAAAAATTATTCTAAGGGTTTACAAGAAGATCAAAAAATACGGGATTGTATCAAGAATTATGCTCAACAAAACATGAAAACATCTTCTGGTGTCGAGGGAATTGCACGTATAGAAATTCAAAAAAGCCCTCTCCTTTCAGTCGAGTCACTTCGTACCTCGGTTACAATAATGAAAATTTGGGAAAAGGCCTCGCTACCCGAACAAAGAAGATTTTTATCAACACTGGATACCAAATAAGGAAGAAAAACCTTATCCACTAACTGAACGTAACTTCACTAGCAGTTTAGTTCTCGTTTGGCTTGACCAACGCGCCAGCAACCTTTTGTACGCTAATGAATCAGGTAGTCCGAGACGAAAGTGCTTACAGACGGGGTTGTAGTTCATGGCCAAGAAAGTCACAATCTGGCACAAAAGGCCAGCCTGATTGTTCACATAAGCGAATGGCGAGTTCTTTTCCCTGGAAAGGGCTAGGGTCTCATCCTTCTCTGCTTCATCTATGGCGCCATACGAAGACTCAAAATGTCCTCCTTATGGCCGTAACAACCACAGTGATAACACACAAGGTGCAACCCCCCGTATTCAATACGTCTTATTCTCTTTCGAAAGGCCGTTCGGTTTATCCATTGGGATTGGGCATGGACGAGCCTCGACTGAGCCAGCATTGATGAAAAAATGACTAAATAAAAACTTCTCCCATCGCATCATTAACCGGTGTAGGATTAAAGATCAGATCCAAGATTTTAGTCAAATCGACCTTCCCTCGAAGGCTACGGCAAGGCGGCTCTAGACGTTCATTGTTCAATATCTCGGCTGTTCAAGATTGGCTAACCAATGAGATAGACCAGGTTCAAACTCAAGCTTTCGGGTTCCGCCACTAACCCTTTCGATTGATTTTTCTGCTAATCTAGCTGCCTGTGAATTTTTTCTGGTGCTCTTTACCCTCTCCACAATGATGGCTCTGTTGTCTTGGGGAGCGTTGAAGCTTCCTTCTTCTCCAGAGTTTTCTTGGTCATCAATACGACTTGTCTTTAATAGAACCGATCTGATTCTCTGAACAATCGGAATTTCGTACTTTTGTCGGATCCTCCCTATCTCCTGATCGAGCTTGTGTAGGTAGATGTTGCCTGGTAGGGCCGATAGTAGTACACTGTGTGGGACGGAGTAAGGGCCCTTCTCGCCTCCTACGAGTCGTCCGGCAGAAAAGACTTTATGAATGGAGTAAAAGAACTTGGGATCGTCGATCTCTTCCTTAAAGATTGGGAGGAGTCGATGTCGGTCGATGGTGTGAAAACACTTCCTGATGTCGAATTCCAAAAACCAGCGAGAGGTTCCCCACTCTTCTTTGATCCGTCTTAGGGCCGAGTGGCAGCCTCGAAAGAATAAACCGCACTAATTGAGACCGAAGCGCCTATGCTGCATTCCAAACAAGCAAGGAATGAGCAGCTTTTGCATAAAAAGATGACAGGACAAGACTCGTATTATATTCCCCAATCTCTTATTGCACCTGCCTGTCACTCCTAATGAACTAGCCAAGCCTTATGTGCCAATCGTGGACTCCTGTTTACTACCTATTACTACTGCCTTATACCCGTCACATGCTTTCTTTCCTTCAGTCAAAGTAGAGGACCGTCCTTCTATCTAAAATAAGAGAAAGGATTCAGTCCGATCCCTATCTTACTACTGATTTCCCTCTTGCGGACAAGAGTTTAGACTCCATCTCCTTGCTTGATCAGAAAGAGATAACTATCAGAACGTGAGAAGAAAGACCCCGATCCCTTATTGTAATACGCATGGGAATGTACAATTCCCAGAGGGACTCCGTTTCAAAGAAATAGTGGAACATGCCTTTATTATAGACGAGAATCTAAAAGATCCAATTCTCGGGCTAAACAAAATCTATTGTGATCTCATTAAACATGCTGTAAGAAACGAAATGTCACAATATTTTTTTTATACATGTCAAAGTGATGGAAAATAAAGAATTTCATTGGTAAAATCCCTATCTATAAAAGGCCGGAATGGTGGGGAAGGAGGCCCTCCCTACTTCAATGGAAAGGGGGGGGGGGGGATCGCCGTTTCACATCCGCTCCTCTACAACTACCTTTCTCCCAACATGATCACAAACGAAGACAGAAAATTGCGTAGGTAGATAGTAGGTTGGAAGAAGCTTGTACAGTTTGGGAAGGGGTTTTGATTGATCCAAAAGAAGAATCTACTTCAACCGTCCTTTCAGCCAGGAATGCGAGCGAAATAAACGAATGGAAGACTTTCAACGAGTAGGAGGCGAAGTAGTGCTATCTTTCTTTCCATTACGAACGACACACTTCGCCTCCTCCCTCCCCGTGTCCACTAGCGCTCTTGTCCAGAGCGAGCTTTCTACTTGTCTTTCTCTTTAAGGAGATCGGTCTTCTAGAGCTTCAACACGTACCGATAAGACCCTGGGCTTAACCCACACCTGGGAATGCGCGCTTGGACGAAGAATCCCTATTCTATCTATGAATGGAAAATCGAAGGAAGAATTCCACTTAGAAATGTCATGTGTTAAGCATGAGGAATATCCACCTAGCAATCATAGTACAATGGAGAAAAGCAATATTTTGACTAACTTCTGTTAAACCAAGATATTCTTGACCTTTGCTTTCATTAGCATTCTTCCTAGGACAATGAAATTTAGCCATTCCTATCTTAAATGAGTCCAGTAGGATTCTTCGTCTTCAAACAAAGGCAAAATGAGGGCTCTTCTTTATGATCCAACTTTCTCTTCAAAAATGTCTTGAGAGCCTCGGCACTATCCTTATTATATATATGCCAAAAATGCCCTAATTAGGTTCTATCCTACTCCTCTACCCACACCCAAAATCCATCAAAGTCAGCCTTAGCCATGGGATCCAAGGTGTGGCCGTAAGATTCGCATCAGAGGGCTTAGCAAGCAGAGTGAATGAATATATTCATGGTGGACCTTCCCTTTCTTTTCCAATCTCTCATCTTCTTTTTTGCTAGTCCCCGTTTACGTACCCCACTGGCTTCGTCGTACCCTGCCTACTCCTCTTTCACTGGCTTCTACTTGTCTTTTTTTTATTGGCTGATTTGTACCCACGTCACGTACATCATGAACTCCCCTCGGCCAATCCTCACTCGTCCGTCCTTGCTTAGAAAAAAGCTAAGTTCCTGAGCTTCGCCTGCTCGCTTTGACTGCTCTGGAGGACAGATACCTGATCAGTAAAAGAGGCATACTCAAAAGGTTGATTTCGATAAGAATGTTGGGCAGTCCATGATTAATAAAGAAAGCTCGGGAAGGAATTCAATATCGGCGACATCTTCCTCCTCAAGTCTGGAAGAAGGAAGAAAAACCAGTCAACCACAGGGAAGGATGGACAAGAAGGAGGTATAGCCAAAATGAAGAAAGACTTGTAGGAAATCACCGGTTGGTCCAACCAAGAAAGGCATGGGATGGGCCTCAGATTGGATTCTTTTACGATATTTCGAGTTGGATGAAAACAGCGCCCCTAAAGGCCTTCTCAACTGTCTTTTCTACATGATATGTACAGAGGAGTAGAGTAGTTGCGAGTGTCAGAAAAAATGGCTTTGATCCAGCCGAGCCAGTAGACGTCTTAAGGTAAGCTCTTCCTGTTGCAGTGTCTGTTGTAGTTTCTGGGAGTTCTGTTCCAGCTCAACCTTCTGTCTTGTAAAGCACTCGAGTGCGGGGACCCTTAATTCTTTGATCTCGACCGACTAAATCAATAGCAGAAGGGTCCCATTGGCGTGCATCCAGTAGGAATGGAACCTACGAATTCGCCAATTATTAGTTGGGCGCTTTAACCATTCAGCAACTGCGCTTAGGCTTATTCCGACAAGAGATTCATCGGTGACTGGATGCGTACTAAGAGGAAGAAAGTCCGAAATCAGGTGGGTAAGCATCCCTGGTGCCAAGCTAATTCCTTAGCTAAAGACAAGGATCACATGAATAAGAGCAAAAGAGTGCTTATGGCGAATATCTTGAACTCACGGTAACCCAAGACTATGAACAATCATACTAGGTCTTTTTCGTCACTCACATCGGGGCCATGGGATTTGAACCCAAATTGGAAACCGAAACCCCGCGAAAGCTTAAATCCCGGCTCTTTTTCTTTGATACTGTTCTCCTCGATGTGGTTCTTTTCCCGCGAGTTCTATTGTGCTTTCATACCCGGACTTCGCATATGACTTGGCACCTGCCTTCAAAGACATCTCTGCAAATAGCGGAAGTAATGTGATGTCTGATCTTTATCTACTGCTCGTAGTCATAGGAAGAGCTCATAGTCTCGGAATTGCTCGCCCGAATCGACTTTTCTCTCAGTTTCTTTCTGTCTGTGGGCGTGTTACTTCGTCTGCACTGGTTTGTACACGAATGCGTGAATTATAACGAGTACTCAGTAAAATATAGACCACTTCAAATCTTCGTTTTCGACTTCCTTTCCTTAGTTGACAACTTGTGTTTCCGTTCCCTGGATGAGATCAAGGATTCTTTCCATCGATCCGAAATCTCGTAGATTAAGCTCTTATTTCATTCCTATTGTTCAAATGCTTTCCCTTGGCTTCGGTGCCAGCTAGGACTGGTAGCATGGTCTTCTCTTAGAGTTTCTCTTTGATTCGTCTGGTTTAGGAACACCCCCGCTAACTATCACTCACTCAAGCACCTGCTTTCACTACGTTTACTTACCTTTGAGCTATTCACCTTCTTTCAGATTGGATCGCGTATGCTCAGTTCACTTCACCCACGGGACAACTCCAGAGTATTAGAAACGTCGGTTCCTATTACAGACAGGTGGCAGCTTCCCATGCAAAGCTTAATCGTTAAGTTTTGTCAATAACCGTTTTTACGCCTGGGTGGAAAGTCTAGAGCCGCTTTAGGTGGTAACCTCGTTCAGGGGCTCCTGGTGAAAGTCACTCCACTAGCGGGATTCAGCAGTTAGAAAAGAGAGGGCGATCCTAAGTCAAGTACGTAACCGACTTACGGCCTTTACGCTACTACTACTGTGATGTGAGCGGTTCAAATTGGTTTGATCTTTCCCAATCATCCTGGCCGGAACTTGTACGCAGCACTTGTTACGGCCCCAAGAATTTCATCTTTGTTTGATCAAAAGAGCATTTCGACGACATACAGTTCGTGTTCCCGCAACCTGGTAAACACCTTTCTCAAATGCACTGTCTTTTGGTTTATGTCAGAGTACCAGTTGTTCTTTTTGTACATGTCTTTGTAAGGTACGGTTCATAATATATCTTTTTGTGGTTCATAAAGTTTTTATTTTATTTTATTTTATGTCTTTATGTTCATAACTTTGTAATTTTGGGTTCATAACTGTTCTTCTTATATTTACTGTTTTATATCATATACATTATTTGATTTATCGAATGTTGTGATGGAGACGAATTCAAACGGATAAAAATATAATTTTGCTCTTTTAGCGTATGTAGGATTCGAACTCACATCACGTGTCACAAACACATTGCTCTTCCTTTTGAGTTAGTAGGCTTCAAAAGTGAGTTTGTCCAAACATCACCTCAAACAAGGTTTATATCTATCTTTATTTAACTAACCCAACCATTTTCTTTAGAGACAAATCTAATCTTCATAATTTTACAAATGCGAGAGTTCTCTTGTTACAAAGCTAATTCTACAATAACTTCTATTAAAAATAGCAACTTATCAAACACTTGGTATGCACCTCATAAATTCAACCAAAAAAACATAAATAACTAAGAACAAGAAGGTTTTACTTTCTTACAAATTAAAGCTCCAAATAAATGAAAACAAATATAAAAACACAAAATAAAATATCAAATTCATACAATTCAAAGTAATTAAACCCCAAAAAAAAGAAACCTAAAGTCATATCTTAATTTGTGGTTCATGGACATACAAGTGACGGATTATATGAAACAAATAAAATCAAAACTCGAATTGGATTCTAACAATGGTAAAATCACAAACAAAAATAGTAGAATGACGAGATATTCAATGAAATAACACAATAACATTGTCTAATCCATATAATTCAAGGTAAAATATGCCCCAAATTCAAAATCCCAAATTTGAAAACTCCTAAACTGGACATTCAGACCCTAAGAAAATAAAAAAATACCTAGAAGCAAATCAAATTATGTCAAAAATGACTATTAAATCCAATTAAAATATAAAAATGGAGGAGGAGGAAGAGAATTGAAGTCTAACATAAGAAAGAAGAAATGATCAAGATCTAAAGGAAGAAAGAGAAAGAGGAAAGGAGGAGTTCTATTTTTGGTGGCAAATGATGAAATTATTCCTCTTATTTAAAACCCCATTAAAGAGCGCGCCCCATCTAAACCATTGATCTCTCCGATCCAACGCTCCACAATTGCTCAATGTACCCTAAGATATGTTCTCTACTGATCTCAACTCTTAAACATAATCATAAACCTTACATCAACTAAAATTATTTAAATATCTTTAGAAATTTAAAGCAGATATTTTTATTTATTGTTGGTACAATAAAATTATATAAAAAAATATTATACTAAGTGGTTTGACATGCAAATATTTAAATAAGAACCCTACAAAGCACAATGGTTTTACCTAATCTACTATATTATATATAACTATATAAGCAATAAGGTTTGGAACCACCAAATTCTGCCACATCATCTTTTGCCATATGTCATTCCTAAAATGCGCCACGTCAAATTTTAACACATGTCATCTCCTCATAAATTCATATAAATTATACAAATAAATTGGTAGTTTTGGAAACAAATCTTATGAATTCAAATATTAGGTTTGGAAGTTTTAATATCAAATTTTGGATAACATCCCATTTGTAATTTTGAAAGTTTCTAACATATTTAATTAAACATTAAATTGATATAAAATATAAAAAAATTATGGTTTTTTTACAACTAGATAAACTTTGATAATATACTATTTTATTTAAAATATAGAAAAGATGGTAGTGGCTAGGTTATCTTTCGTATTTAATTTTTTAATAAGAATTTAATAAACGTTCATTGTTATCATAATAAGGTGGAACTGTTTTAAATATTATTGTAACACCCCCATTTTACAGATTTATAATGGGATGTTACCGCCGACGGACTCGGACTTTCCCTTCCAAGGCCGTTGAGCTTAAGTGACCGAAATGAATAAAGACATGTTTAAAAAACATAATCTGATAAAACAGACTATCTTACATTCATAAACATGTTTACAACGGAATACATAAAACAGGAATCGTTGTTTCTGGAATTACGTACTTTCAAAATCCCGGAAACGCTTGTATGGAGACAACACGTCTTCCAAAACTTCCTTTCTTTCTTCTTTCCTTCCTTTCCCGACCTCCTTTCCTTTCCATCCTTCCATGGTCTTCAAGCTTAAACTTCTTTAGTCTTTTTCCTATAACCTGATATTTCAATAGAAGACAGAAATACCAGTCGGACGAAACCGGGAAGAAGCAAGGGTATTGGGCTTCCAAAGACTAAGCAAGTGAAAGAATAGGGCTTGGTTCTCATGAAAAGACTAGACATGTGGCATCGGAATCCGAACAACAGTCGGTCGATGATCCAACAACTAGCGTTTTCAAGAAGAAGTTTAAAGAAATAATAGAATTCAAGATTAAGATAGGACACCAAGTATGTGGCTCCTACAAAACTTATGAGGTCTGTTGGGAACTATACTACCACACATACAAAAGTCAAAAACATCCGGCTCTTATCCGGACCACAACTAAGTTCATTTAATTATAGTGCATTGGGCACTTTATCTTCTCATAAGTCAACTATTCACTGTAGTTGAAGACTTTTAAGTTGGCTCGCACATAGCCGGAGATACGAAGGACAAAATTTCAGACCTCGTATATTAGTGCACTTAGGTAGAGTGCAAACACCCCTCTTATCGATAGAGTAGGCAGAGTCATGACCCAAGGTATTAAGGAGAACAGTAGGCATATTTCGCGTCACTACTTTCTACACATAATACAGAGGTTAGGAGCCGATACCAAGTATACCTCCTAACAAGTTATAAAGAGATATACGAGTCAAAACCCGCTATCCCTGTTCTAAAATTATTCACAACAAAGAGATCTCAAAGGAGAATCTCCAATCACATAAGAGCACAATCAACGACCCTAAATAGTACTAACAATACGAATAATAATATGAAATAACGAACAATCGTTAAATCTAAGCAATAAATAAACATAAGCTCGGTTATTTAGCAAACAAGTGTTCCCAACAATTAAGAGATATATTAAACGAAAATAGAAATTCAAGTTTAATAAAAAGGGCAAGAGAGAACCGTCCACTTGCCTTATACGAGATAACTCTTCATAAGGCAATTAGTTCCATCACGAATGACATGTATCCAAGACTCGAGCTAACAACATGTTTTAGGGATTTGCTTTTATGCAAACCAAGGCAGCATGCAAAACGATGCAACAACGTCGGCAAGGGTGGAGGTGGCTTACGCGGCTTGTGGTCTAGGGCTAGTGGTCGGCGAATAGTGGCTCATGGCTGAGCAGGGTGGCCAACGAGGCAAAGAAGAACTGTAATGAAGAAGAAGAATGAAAGAAGGTGGATGAGTAATATGGAAGTGAAAACACGACTTTATATAGAGGGGGTGGAAGAAGACAAATTCAATTCGGTTTGTATAAGAGATAACGATCAAGACACGCCAATCTAGGAGATATGGCACAAAAATTGAGGGAGAAAGATAAGCATGTCACACATTTCTAGAAGATAAGATAGGAAAGACACACATATTTAGAAGATAAGATAGGCATGTCACACATATCTAGAAGATAAGATAGGCATGCACACATATCTAGAAGATAAGATAGGCATGCACACATATCTAGAAGATAATGGATAAGATAAAAAAATTTACAAGTCTATCTTCATTCCATTAAGAAACGAGATTACTTAATGATTAAGAAACAAGTCAATAGATAACTTTGACAACCGGAAGATTTTTAATACATAAAATCTTAGTAAAAAAGAGGTTATCCGAGATTAATTAATAGCTAAGAAATCTCAGCACGAATTTCGAGAAACATTAGAAATCAAGGATATTACAATGAAGAATTAAAAGTAATATCTTTTTATTAAAAAGAGCGTATATTACAATTATGTTAACATCCACTTTAGTATATAGTAATGAACTAATGATATATAAATGAAATATTGATAATCATTTCAAAATAATTCAAATATAATAATTATGTTCCTAAATCCTCATATTTAAAAAATAGTAATATTATTTTCTTAATATTAAAAAATATTTTATAATAAAGCTTAGGTTTCTATCACTTGCCAAATTTTAAGATCTCTAAATATAATTATTTATTAGTAATATTAGTTACAATATTAACATTATTATATTTAATAAAAACTTTCCATTATAGAGTACTCTCCTAACCCAACTTGCCAAAATATAAGATATCTAAATATAATTGTATATTACTAATATAAGGAATATTATTGTTATAACATAATGATTGTAAATACTTAAATTAACATATCTTCAAAATATATCAAATAGAACATATATTATTATAAAAATATAACATTATTCTCAACTTTAAACTTAATAATCTAGATTTGATTTATTTTAATTAATTTTAAGAATAAAATAAATTTATAAATGGTACAAGCAATAAACTATTTACATTAAATTGTATATTATATTTTTTCTTTATTACTATCATATTTATAATATAGAGTTTAGTTCAAATGAAACAAACTCTTATCCTAAAAATTGAAAAGTGCACTACAAAGTACGAAAAGTGCATTATAAAATACAAAAAGAGCAATCCGAAAAATGTACTACAATAAAATGAAAAGTGCACTAAAAAGTACGAAAACTGCAAATGCGAAATAGTGCACTCCGAAGTAGGAAAAGTGCACTGTGAACTAGAAAAAGTGCATTCATTTCATTTTTCATGATAAGAGTTTGTTTCATTTGAACCAAACTCTTATAATATATTTGAAAAATTGTTGAATTGTAGTCGTGCATGGCACAAGAGGATAACTAGTAATTCTATAAAAGAGATCTATATAATATTACCTATATTATGGGTTTGATCAGCAAAAAACACTCATGATTATCAAAACTGTAGAAATACCACTTTACCCATCAGAGTCTACCTACAAGAAGTTCTCGATTTCTTGCTACTAGTAGATTGTTATTCATTAAAGAGATCAATTAGGCTAAAAGTAAATTATTCATTGAGGGAATTGTGTTATTTGCCCATCTACAATTACATTTTTGTTACGCATTCTAAACAAGAATAAGAAGTAAAAAAAAAGGAAAATCAAATCAAATCAAAGCAAAGAGAAGGTGAAGACAAAGAACTCTAAATAAGAACACTTTTGCATACCACTAAGTTAAGGCATCCCACATCGAACTTTGGAAGGAGAGAATTGATTAGTATTATAAAAAGTAAGGTTAAGGTACATGTGTAGGCCTTTCCGTTAAAATTAGGCTTTTATCCTTTAGCTTCAAGCCCTAGTCTAACAAGGACTACCTCACTCTAACCTAACAAGGACCCGTTTGACTAGTCAGATGGATCAAACCGTATCTGGCCTATAAAATTCGTAAAACCGAATATGGGTTTTTTGGTCGTTGAGTAGACCCATAATCCATACATATGGGTCGTTCCATTGGACAACTCTAATTTAAAAGTGGTCTAAACCAGAAAATCGATACATATTTTGTTGAGTCAAACCGGAAGGACCATTTTTTTTTTATATTAGTGTCAATTAGGCTAGACTAGTTGCACTTACGAGGGTGTGTTGAATATCCCTTCCTACATGGGAAGTTGGGAGATAAAAGAGACTAGTATATAAGCCTATAGTAACTCCTCCTATTGACAATCAGTTTACTAGGCTTGTGTACGCACGACCCTCAGTCCATCAACCCATTTTCATGCGTGAAATGGTCTTCCACTTCCAGGGAAAATTCCCTTTTTCTTTCTGGTCCAATGTGTAAAAGTGAAATCTAATGGATGGTGTTTATGAAATCGGTTCAGGATCATCTCAACTCTAGATCTGGTACTGTTTGTTAGCTTCCCAGATTCGAGTACTTGAAAAGTCTTTGCCCTGATCCTTTTCTTTCAATTTCAAAAAGTTTAGAGGGAATCATTCTTTCTTACAAAAATAATGGCTTGTCGAATCGTTTTTTTTTTGTTCTCCACTAACCACAAGGATATAGGGACTGGAAACTGACTGCCAAGGAGCGAAGCTACTCGACCGACCCAACCGGTGCCTGCTATTCCTTCCGATTACTTCCTGTGATATACTGTCAAGACACGGACGTCATTCCCCTCTCCTTCGACCACAACGTGTGTGCAACATTCTATTGCACAACATTCTACTAAAGATAAAGTTTTCTACCTTTTGTTTATTTGATTAATTATTGTGTTTGTTTAAATTAATTTTCTAGCCCGATTGCTCGAATGAGAATAAGTACATTCAAGATACTAGTGGTGAAGCCGAATAAGTACATTCAAGATACTAGTGGTGAAGCCATCGAATGGGATTGTCCATGAGTATTAGGCATTCATGCCATGTTTAGGGTTTCATCGCTTCTTTTTAAGCTTGCCCTTTCTAGGCATAGTGGTGACAATATCAGTATCGTTTTTGTTGATATGAGGAAGAGAAAGAATGTATATAACAATGTTACGCACACTTATATTACACTGAGATATTGTTTGCAGTATTATGCATTCGGATATTACTAGGTGTTAGTGATTATGAACAATATTTTTGCATTTGGTTTATACTGATTTGTGTGAAATTAAGACTGTATACTAAATATTACAAGATGATTGCCCTTGAATGCTTAACATTCCTAGAACGGTTTGTACAAAGACAAAAAATACTCCTACAACTTCAAGGCATAAGATGTAACACCCTTATATCCTATGACGTATACTTTGTAAAACTTATCTCTTATATAAAGAGATAATTCACATAAGCACATAACACAAAGTAACAACCATAAAAGGTTGCACACACACATATGCAATCACTTCTTATACTAAAATATTTGCGCCTCTAACTTATATTACAAACCATATGTCTAAGATGCAAAATGAGGAGGAGATAGTTACCTTGCAGAAAATGTTACCGAAAAGAGGAAATGTCCATCCTTTATTCGTCTGAAGGTGGGATAAAAGATAAAACAAAAACGAATTCAAAATTGAAATTCAAGTTTGAAACTCATGCGATTAACTTCTTTTGGTTAACCCCCAGAAACCGAAAAGCGAGATAGATCTATGCGAAATCTCATTCCGTTCAATAGGTAAAACGGAGACCAAAAGAATTGACTATTGAGTCGTATGAGTTAGGAACTAGCTGACCAAAAGAATTAACTTTTTTTGGTTGCATTGAGCTTCAGCCGACCGAACTGTATGAATGTGACCTCTAAAGAGACACACGTCAATAAGAACTAGCTGACCTTGAAAAATTATTTTGCGATTTGCGTGAGTCGCAAACTCAGTGAATATAAACCATCATCAATTATTTCACACAGAGTCAAACACTTAGTCCATGTACATATACATACATATTATACATATCATATATGAATTTACTATGCAAATGCAAATGCCGATGTATTCGATTCATTAATCTGTGAACTGTTCAAGCCTAAATCTGCCTCGGGTTTCCATTACCGACTCTTTTCATACACCAACCTTTTTTTCTTTTCCATTACCGACTTTTAGGCATCTTAGGCTTCATTTGCTCATTTACCATCTATTAGGCATCTTAGGCCTCATGTATGACCTGTAAGTCTCTTTTGTATACAAATTCAAGGCAAGACAGTCACATGCCCTTTTAATCTCATTGCCATATGCTATGCAATCAATTGCATCATGTAACCATATATCATATTCCATCTGTTAACATACTTTATGTGCAAACAACTCTGGAAATTTCAGAGCCATCACATATAACACATATATCCATATGATTCATATAGCACACATATCTGTATAGTTCATATAGCGCATATATCCATATAGTTCATATAGCACATATATCCATATAGCATATAGGGTTGAATCTCCGGTCTATACTAACATGTTCAAGACAGATACTATATCTCTTTCCTTTCTCTTTGACTACGATCTATGACTTGTGCTCCTATATATAACTGTTGAAGGGTTTCTTGAACAAATAAATTTATATTCAAGACCCCGCTGAGTATAGCGGAGTCAGGTTCGTCCACGGGAATGAGAATAGGGCCAAAGATTAGTTGACAAACTACGGAAAACAAAGCAAACACGAACAAAATAAGCCAGGACCGATCTGACTAGGGTCGCGCACGACCCTTTGGGGGTCGATCCTGGGCCCACACAAACACACACGAACACAAACGAGGGCTAGGATCGAACACGGCCTTGGTGAGGTCGAAATCGAGACAAATTGATGTGAGCCCCACCAGGACGGCTAGCCAAGACGAGGAGGACATGTCCGTGCGCTCCGATGGACCGATCACACGAGCTAGGACTCGGGCCATAACCCCAGCCACTTCGTCCATCATCGCGCGCGCCATCGTAAGCCACGGCGCATCCACTGGCGCGCCCCTCTCCACATGCCTCGTCACCATCGGCGCGCCGAGTCTCCAGCCCGACGCCTCGCACCGCAGCGCCGAGAACCCCATTCTCAGCACCGTACCAGTCGCGAGAGCCGAGCCACATGCCACGCCGGGCCACCCCAGCGTGGGAACTTGAGGTTCCAGCGCGCCTCGGCCTCGACACTCGAGGCCCGAGCGCGCGCCAGCCTCGGCACCGCCGACGCCGTGTCGCGCGCTTGCCAGCGTCGCGACACGCCCTTGGCGCGCCACAGCCTTGTCACGACCTTGTCGCGACACTCGCGACTAGGCCACCGTGACCTATTTTTATTTCTTGCTATTTTTAGAACTATTTCCATTCCGAAACATTGCTACTTATGTCTTTACTATTTTTATGCATTTTGGGCTTGGGCCAAGTGGTTGGGCCGCATGCTTGCCTCCCCCTTCACTTCCCCACGCCGCCTAGGGTTTCTAGCTAGGGCACGCGCCTCCTTCTCCTATATAAGAAGCACGCCCCTCTATGTATTTCTTACGCTTTGAATGAATTAACGTTATGCTGTCGAGATCTCTCCAGAACTACTTCTAAAAGGCGTCAACCCCAATTTCTCTTCTCATCCCATATTCTTCAGTTCTCCCTCAAAAGAGAGCACCTTCTCATCCTTTCAATTCTCTTCTCATCAAAGTCTAGTCGATTTTCGACTCAAAACCTATCCAACACGCAAGAGAAGACCATTTATGAGTCCAAACTTCGATCCTCTCGTGAATCTCCCAACGGGGTTCACATCAACTGGCATCAGAGTCTCGGATTGCGTAAGTCTTTCTCTCGCTTTTACTCGTTTTTTGCACGAATTTTTTTTTTCTTCACCATTTTCATTAGCTTCCGCCATATCTACCATCATTCACTTAGTTTCCATCGTTATTTTGCTTCGAAAAAAAATTCAGAAAAATCCACAAAAAAAATTGCCAATACCGCCGACTTGCACATTGCATTGGTTCATTGCATCGAGTTTTCGAATTTTGCTTGCATCTTATTTGCTTTGTTCGATTGATTTGATTGTGTGTGTCGTGTGCATAGGTTGTTTGGTGCGAGATTTGGTCAGATTTGGCCTTATCTCAAATGTTCTTAATTGTTGCAAGTATCTTGGGAAATATATCCCATATCTTTGTTAGTTGCCGAATTTAAAAAAAAAATTGGATAAGGAAAGCCAAAATAAGGCAATCTTATCCTTTCATAAATTAAAAAAAAAGATTTTGTGCGGACACACAAGCCAAAATAAGGCAAGTGTTCCCATTAGGCAATCGACTATCTCTCTCTCTCCTATCCCACATAATATTTTCTTAATTGATTTGCAACTAATTGATTGATTGCATATCTTTTTGATTGATTGCATATCTAGTTTGTTTCTATCTTGAATCATACAATCTCGCCTTCTTCCCTTAAGGCCGAGATATCAAATCTTCTTCTTTCCTCTCTCGTGCCAAGGCTTACCTAAAGCCGACGCCACATCACTTCTCTTCTTACTTGCTTGTTCTTACTCTCTTTGTTCCATACTTGTGCACGTCGAGATCCTAGCCTCCCATACCCTTCGAGTACTTTTCGTGCAAACTAAGAGTACTTGCGTGGTGAGTCTTACAATATCTTGACGTTTCTCTTTGCTTGTTGTTTGAGAATTTTTTAACCCCTTTTCTTTCATGTCTATGGTCGAGATTGGAGACGGAAGTATGGAAGGGGATGAACTTTCAAACCAACAAGGCATTCCAAATCAACCACCGAACCCACCGCCGGCGCCAACTAGCCTTCTCGGCGCGCCGAACGCATCGGCGCAAGGGCTCACCCCTGCAGCGGGTCTCGCGGCGCTTGAGGCGCGCTTTGCCAACCTCGAAGGCTTGATGACGAGGTTTCTCAACCAGCAGTCGGCGCCACCAGCCGTGACAATTCATACGCAGCACGCGCATCTGAGCGTAACGCCACACGGCGTCTCGGTTCCGCGGGCTTCGGCGCAGGAAAAAGGCAAAGGGCCTTTGGTGGACTCGACTAACCCGAATGGGATCCAACGTTTGGGATCCATGAAGGAAAGCCGACCCACTAACCAGGCTCAACAGGTGGACGACGTTGTTGACGTTCAATCCGATGAGGAGTATGACTCCGAGGAGTGGCGGCGTCAACAATCAAAAAAGAAGAAAAAGGCGGTCGCTACGACGCCTAAGAAAAAGAAATCCAAGGGCCGATATGACTTCGATGTCGATGACTATCGAGGCCATAAAAGCCCCACAACTCCATATTCGGAATCTGAGGACTCTATGACGGAGTACGAAGAGGCTTCCGAGGAGGATTTTGACCACCCTCCGGTCCATGATTCGGAGGAGTGGATAGATCGGGATCGGGATTGGATTCCGAGACCCAAGTTGCCCGTGAACCGCGCGGAGTATGATCGGCTCGAGGGCCGTGACAACCGCGATCGGCCTCGGCGCAATGGGGATCGGCGTCGCCAAGACCGAAATCGGGAGCACCAGCGGCGCCCTCGGCGCGACAAGGACGACGACCCCAGCAACGGCAGCGAAGGATCCAGCCGAGGCCATGGCCGAGGCCCACGACGCCGACGCACTCCCCCTCCGCGTGCCAACCGGCGCGCCGCAAACGATCGTCCGACGCATGTATCACGCCGCGACGTCAAGGTAAAATTTGATGATTTTTTTGGTAATTACAACCCTGATGAATTTATTTCTTGGTTACAGGGTACCGAGCACGTGCTCAAACATTGCCATTATGAGGAGCACGAGAAGGTCGAGGTGGTCATCCTTCATTTTAGGGGTGCCGCTCGGATGTGGTGGAACCGATTCGAATCGGATCGGGCCCGAAAGGGTAAAGCCCCCATAACCGAATGGCATCAACTCGTGTTCATTATGAAGAGGAAGTTCATCCCACCCGACTACAAGGAAAAAGTGAGGATCTTGATTCAAGACGCTCGACAAGGTACTCGGACTCCGGAAGAGTTCTTTGCATACCTTGAAGATTTGTTCTTCAAGGCCGGCATTAGCGCTTCACCGGGGGCGTTGAGGTCTCGTTTCGTGGAGGGACTTCACCAATGGATCCGAGATCGGTTGGTTGTCTTGCCAATCAAAGATTTGGGACGTTTGATACACACGGCCATGGAACTCCACACGCAATTCAAGAGGCCATAGACGTCCACTTTTACAAGGTATAATTCTTCCCCTAGTCCATCCGCTTTAGGTACTAACCGGTTTGTTCCTCCTTCAATGTCTAAATCCAAGGTAGGTACCCAAACGACGGACTCCAAGGACGCTTCGGTGGGCCAAAACCGTGACAAGGAAGCCCCTCCCCCACAAAGGACTCGAGACATCGAGTGCTATTTATGTGGTGGCCGAGGGCACTTGAAACGCGATTGCCCTAACTCGAAGCGAGTGCTTTTTTCGGCTCAATCCGCAGCGTATGAGAGTGTGGATGAAATTGAGTCCGAGGAGGAGGACGCCGCGCCAAACGAAGACGGTGCGTATTGTGCACCATCGGACATCGACGCCGGCGTCGACAAGTTGTTGCTAGTGACGCGCCGAGCGCTTAGCATGAGGGAATCCGTGCCCACCGATCAACGGGAAAACATTTTCCGTACTCGGTGCTTGGTACAAAACGTGTCCCTTAGTGTGATTATAGATTCGGGATCGTGCGGAAATTTCTTATCAAGGAAAGTGGTCTATCATTTCAAGTTACCACAAACGGATCATCCAAGGCCGTACAAGCTTGCATGGATTTCCAACGATGGCGACCATTGGATCCGTAAACAGGTTAATCTTTCCTTTTCCATTGGTTTATATTCCGATTCTATTCTTTTTGATGTCACTGACATGGACGCCACACATATTCTTCTTGGCCGTCCATGGCAATTTGACCGTCACGTGATTTACGATGGCCGGTTGAACACTTACATGTTCAATTACCATGGTAAACGCGTGACCATCTTACCTATGTCTCCGAGTGAAGCATTGCAGGATGAGGCTGAAAGGCAACAAGCAAACGCTCGGGACAAGTCCACGGTCGCGCCTACGCCGAATTCAAGATCGAACGGCGCTCCTGGCCACGGACAACATTCTGTCGACGCTCTTGGTTCCCATACCACCAATTCTGGATTTCAAGAGGATGTGACCCAGAAACGCCGAGCAAAGCTGAAGAACGAGCCCCGGACGCCGCTGTCGTCCTCGGCTGCACATCGCAGCGCGCCAGCGCACGTGCCCTGCGGCGCTGGCTCGAACTAGCGCCTTTCCAACGGCGCGCCCAGTGCCGAACAGCCTCCCTGGCCAGGACCTGGTGGCCAGCAGATTGGTGCCCAAGGAGCACCTCGGGTGCGCGAGGACGCCGAGCCACCTCTTCTCGGTTCGGTGCAAGACCGGCTTTTCTTATGCCGTCGGCGCGATGTGGTCAAACACATCGAGGGAGTACTACTTGCTTTCTCTTGTGTCCATTGATTAATATTTCCATTGATTCGACACATGTATTACCCCCTTCTATTTCTGACTTGCTGCAGGAGTATTCTGATATTATGCCTGCCGAGCTCCCCGACGGGTTGCCACCTATTCGGGGGATCGAGCATCGCATAGACCTCATTCTCGGCGCTTCATTGCCAAACCGGGCTGCGTACAGGGCGTCACCTAAGGAGACTCAAGAGCTTCAACGCCAAGTCCAATCTCTTTTGGACAAAGGCTATGTTCGAGAGTCCATTAGCCCGTGTGCGGTTCTGGTTATTTTGGTGTCGAAAAAGGATGGTTCTTGGAGGATGTACGTGGATTGCCGAGCCATCAACCAGATTACCATCAAGTACCGTCACTCGATTCCCCGCTTGGACGACATGTTAGACGAGTTGCATGGTGCCGTTCTGTTTTCGAAGATTGATTTGAGGAGCGGCTACCATCAAATTCGGATGCAAGAAGGGGACGAGTGGAAGACTGCTTTCAAGACCAAACATGGTCTCTACGAGTGGTTGGTGATGCCCTTCGGCCTCACTAACGCTCCTTCTACTTTTATGCGTCTTATAAACTTTGTTTTACGAAAATTTTTGGGACTTTTCATCATCGTGTATTTTGACGACATTTTGGTTTATAGTAGGACTTTAGACGATCACGCGGGGCACCTTAGGCAGGTGTTAGATTGCCTCCGCGAACACTCTTTATATTTAAATCTGGACAAATGTGTGTTTTGCTCGGATACGACGAATTTTCTTGGCTTCGTCGTATCCAAGGATGGCCTACGAGTGGATTCTGACAAAATCCGGGCCATCCGTGAGTGGCCAACCCCAACGACCCCGAAAATGGTTCATTCTTTTTTAGGGCTAGCTGGATTCTACAGGCGATTCGTCAAGGACTTTAGTTCTATCGCCGGGCCACTCCATTCTTTGACCAAGAAGGCAGCCACAATAAAGTGGATGCCGCATCACGAGGCCGCCTTCGAGGCCTTGAAAGAAGCCTATATGCCGAGCCCCGGTCCTGCAATTGCCGGATTTTACAAAGCGCTTCGAGATCGAGTGCGACGCTTCCGACTATGGTATTGGCGGCGTACTCCTTCAAGAACAAAGGCCTATCGCTTACTTTAGCGAAAAGCTCGCTGGGCTACACTCAATTATCTGACCTATGATAAAGAGCTCTACGCTCTTATTCGGGTCCTAAAGACGTGGCAACATTATCTATGGCCAAGCGAGTTCGTAATTCATACGGATCACGCGGCCTTGGCTTATCTTAAGAGTCAAACGACTCTAAATAGGCGCCACGCACGATGGGTTGAGTTTATGGAGACGTTCTCGTACGTCATCGCTCACAAAAAAGGAAAAGAGAACGTCGTCCCCGACGCTCTCTCTCGAAGGTACATTTTACTCACCCAATTACATACAAAAATGCTTGGTTTTGCTATGATCAAGGAGTTGTACGCCTCAGATCTGTACTTCTCCTCAATCATAAAGGAACTTGAGCATTCACAGATTCATGAGTCCTTCTTCTTGGACAACGGTTTTCTTTACCGAGCTGGAAAGCTTTGCATTCCGGCATCTTCGGTGAGACATTTATTGCTCCAAGAGGCTCATGATGGCCGAGGCCACTTTGGCATAGCCAAAACATTGGCAGCACTTCGTGAGCATTTCTTTTGGCCTCATATGGCTCGGGATGTTAACAAGTATTGTCAAAGTTGTGTGCCGTGTCATACTGCCAAGTCTCGGTCCCAACCGCATGGACTTTACACGCCAGTTCCAATTCCGGACGCCCCGTGGGAAGATCTTTCCATGGATTTTACTACGGGTCTTCCGACGTCAAGGCGTGGAAAGGACTCTATTTTTTTAGTCGTAGACCAGTTTTCCAAAATGGCCCACTTTATTGAATGTAAGGGGACAAACAACGCGGTGGAAATCGCTAATTTGTTCTTTGAACATGTAGTGAAGTTACATGGTATTCCTAAAACTATTGTTAGTGATAGGGATACCAAGTTCTGCAGCCACTTTTGGAGAACGCTTTAGGGGAAGTTCGGGACACGACTCCTGTTTTCCACAGCTTATCACCCCCAGACCCATGGTCAGACTGAGGTGACCAATCGGACCTTGGGCACTCTTCTTCGGACGATGCTCAAGGCAAACCCACGTCGGTGGGAGGACTTACTTTGCCATGTTGAGTTTGCATATAAAAGGTCCTTTCACTCTGCGACGAAGATGACCCCTTTCGAGGTGGTCTACGGGCGTAATCCTCACACGCCTATGGATGTGGTGCCTTTGCCTTACAAGCCCGAGGAGCATGTCGACGCGGCCAACCGCGCCGACCACATCCGACACTTACATGAGCGCACCAAGGCGCAGCTGCTGCGACGCGCCGATCAATACGCGGCCTAGCGCAACAAGGGGCGCCGAGCTTTGATCTTCGAGATCGGAGATTTAGTCTGGCTCCATATGCAGAAGGATAGTTTTCCCGCTGCTAGGAAGACGAAGCTTCACCCACGAGGGGACGGTCCCTTCAAGGTCCTCCGGCGCATCAACAACAACGCTTATGTCCTCGACCTCCCGGGTAAATACAACGTTTCCGCCTCCTTCAATGTCTCGGATCTATCTCCATATGTGGATTCCGAGTATCATGACGAGGAAACGGGGACGTTTCCCACCCAAGGGGGGGAGGGTGATGTGAGCCCCACCAGGACGGCTAGCCAAGACGAGGAGGACATGTCCGTGCGCTCCGATGGACCGATCACACGAGCTAGGACTCGGGCCATAACCCGAGCCACTTCGTCCATCATCGCGCGCGCCATCGTAAGCCACGGCGCATCCATTGGCGCGCCCCTCTCCACATGCCTCGTCACCATCGGCGCGCCGAGTCTCCAGCCCGACGCCTCGCACCGCAGCGCCGAGAACCCCATTCTCAGCACCGTACCAGTCGCGAGCGCCGAGCCACCCCAGCGTGGGAACTTGAGGTTCCAGCGCGCCTCGGCCTCGACACTCGAGGCCCGAGCGCGCGCCAGCCTCAGCACCGCCGACGCCGTGTCGCGCGCTTGCCAGCGTCGCGACACGCCCTTGGCGCGCCACAGCCTTGTCACGACCTTGTCACGACACTCGCGACTAGGCCACCGTGACCTATTTTTATTTCTTGCTATTTTTAGAACTATTTCCATTCCGAAACATTGCTACTTATGTCTTTACTATTTTTATGCATTTTGGGCTTAGGCCAAGTGGTTGGGCCGCATGCTTGCCTCCCCCTTCACTTCCCCACGCCGCCTAGGGTTTCTAGCTAGGGCACGCGCCTCCTTCTCCTATATAAGGAGCACGCCCCTCTATGTATTTCTTACGCTTTGAATGAATTAACGTTATGCTGTCGAGATCTCTCCAGAACTACTTCTAAAAGGCGTCAACCCCAATTTCTCTTCTCATCCCATATTCCTCAGTTCTCCCTCAAAAGAGAGCACCTTCTCATCCTTTCAATTCTCTTCTCATCAAAGTCTAGTCGATTTTCGACTCAAAACCTATCCAACACGCAAGAGAAGACCATTTACGAGTCCAAACTTCGATCCTCTCGTGAATCTCCCAACGGGGTTCACATCACAAATTAACGAGTTTTAATCCAAAAAAAAAGAAGCAATCCTAGGGCTAGGGCTACCACAACATCAACCATACATGTTGTCAATAAGAATTCATAACCATCATGCAATTATGATCATAGAAAAGTCAACTAGTCGCAAACAATTCAAGTTATTCAATCAACTGTCGCAAATTAAACAACTTTCTATCTATCTTTCAACCTAGGAATATCAACTGTCGCAAATAATCCTATTAGATCTAATCAAGCAATCAACTTTACACTTTCGCTTTTAGGTTAAATACAAGATATTGCCTCAACTTTCGCAAAGGTATTAAGCACAAGATAGATAGATATGATCTTCAAGCATTCAAGTCATGAATTCAAGTTTAGACATGCATGATTGTGTTGCGTTTTCACCCAACCCTAGAATTTAAGAAAACTACTCACTCATTGAAAAGAAAGAAGAAGACATGATCATAAAAATAAACCGAAAATTCAAACAAAGAGGTCTTACAAATTTCTCCAACTTGTCCTCCAAGTCTTCCTCTTAATCTCCAAATAACGTCAAAACCAAAAGCTAGAAAAAAAGAGAGAGTTTAACTAGAAGGTCTAGCCCCCTTTTTTAGAGAAAAAAGAGCCCTAATTACACTAGGAAACAAGATAAAACTACTTCCTAAAATAAAAGATAGAATATATCCATAAAGATCTCGGAATAAGGGAGAGTCGGCGCCATGCATGACCCACCACGACCCTCCAAGGGTCGGTCCTGAAGCTTGGCTTTTGGTTTGGGTCGATCTTGGCATGTGTAAGCTCGCGCACGACCTTGTTGGGTCGTTCTTGGCTTGCTTTGGCTCGTGCACGAGCTCCTTTGGCTTGATTCTACTCTCTTTCCGGCCTCCTTCCTTAACTTCTCCTCACAGCTCGTCCACCTCTTCGTATGGTACTCCAAATTCTTCGGTTACGCTCCAAAATACCTACAAAAGACACAAAATACGTGTAGTTTCCGAATCTCAAGGAAATACGAAAATTAAAGCAAAAAGACTCAAAGACATAAGACTTAAGCACAAAAACCAACTAAATCAAACCTATCTAGACACCAAAAACCTACCTAAAAAGCGGATATCAATAACCAAATGCGAAAACAACCTATTTACTCTTACAAAATTTAAACCCAAATGCAATGAAATGCCAGAATGCATTATAACTTCTTGTGCATAATTCCAAATCCTTTAAAACATCACAACGATAAACTATATATATAGAAGAACATTTTTCTAGTTCAAACCTTTCTGTAAAACTTGATCAAAGGGCTCCCTAATGTCCTTACAAAACGAAACCCTAAAAATACTCTAAAATCTTTACCGAATGTAAATCCGATATCGAAAACACCCTCTAAGAACTATAAATCGACTGATTTTCGAATCAAAACCAACTGTAGATCTAGATCTGGAAAAATCAGTGAAATCCAGATAAACCATTAACTAATTAAAGACTTATCAAATCACGCTTGTACTTCGAAATTAAAACCCGATAGAAGAGATCTCGTACCAGATCTAACAAACACACAACAAACCATGGAATTCCTCCTCTTCTCTCGAGCCTCCTCTGTAACTTTTCTATCTATCTCTTTTTTTCTTCTTTTTTTTTATGTATCTTCCTAATGAAATAATACAAGGATGATGATGATATTTATATCATCGAGCAAGTTCGGCGTAATTAGTCGGCATAACATTTATAAAATTGCATTTTTTACCCTTAAACTTCCTTTACTACAAACTTTACTCTGAAATAATTAATAATTAACTTTTAGTTAAAAACTTTTTAAAATATAATAAACTTGATTTGAAATTAAATATTACTCTTAAAACACACTATATATCATGCCAATATGCTATGCATATGCTCTTAATCTTATAAGAATGTTGAATGACGTATGCACTTTGGTTTGAGATGTTACAATCCCCCCCCCCCTATAAGAATTTTGGCCCCAAAATTCGGTATCTTTTCTTGTACCTTTCTCATCTTATGCTCAGTTCCACAAGTTGTATCCTCTATACCATGATTCTTCTGAATTACTTTCAGAATCTCCATCTGTAACTGTTTGATACTGTAAACTGCTATCATGATCGGTTCCTCTATGTAGCTCAGATTTTCTACAAGCTGTACTTCTGAATCTTTTCACATGTGACAGATAAGATCAATATCACTATGACATACTAACATAGAAAACATAATGAATATGTGTCAAACATCAATGTGTCATCTTGAATGTCAAATGCCGTATCTTTACCTTGTCGAATCTGTTCTATAATTTCTATCAACTTCCCATCTCTTATGTGCATCTTTAGTTTTCTGTCTCAACACTAATTAAATCTAAAAAGTAGCAATCAATGCTCTATCTATGTCAAACTGCAGTCTATCATTTAGATCTCGCAAAGCAATCAAATCTAACATTGAAGCCATGTGCATATTTTCTATCATATCACTAGACTTTTGATTCAAAGCATCTGCTACAACATTGGCCTTTCCTAGAAGATACTCAATTGTACAATCATAATCTTCCAGTAGTTCCATCCAGCGCCGTTGTCTCATGTTCAACTGTTTTTGGCTAATCAAATACATCAAACTCTTATGATCTAAAGATTTAGATTGTTTCTCCATATAGATAATGTCTGCCAGATCTTTAGGGCAAATACTATTGCTGTCAGCTCTAAATCATGTACAAGATAAGAAATTGTGATCGATACTGTCATGATGCATAGGCAGTTACTTTTCCATCCAACATTAAGACACAGTCAAGACTATGATATGAAACATCATTGTAAATACCAAATCCTCTTGTACCTATAAGAATGCTCAGTATTGTTGTTGTAGTCTGTCGGTGCTTTAACTCATTAAAGACCTGTTTGCACGCAGAATACCAATGGAATGAATCATTCTTTCATAGCAATTTAGTAAGTGGTGCAGCTATAATAGAGAATCACTTGACAAATCGTTTGTAGTATCCAGCCATACTAAGAAAGATGCGAACTTCTGTAACTGTAGTTGATGCTTTCCAGTTTACCACTTCTTCAAACTTTTTAGAATCAATCCTCTATACCTCTTCCAGATACTATATGTCCTAAAAATACCATATGATCCAACCAGAATTCACACTTTCTCAGTTTAGCAAACAACTGTTTTTCTCTCAAAACTTGTAGCACAGTACGCAAATGATCAACATGCTCATTTGTACTCCACTAATATACCAATATATCATGAATAAAGATGATCACAAATCTATTTAGAAAAGATTGAAATACCTTGTTCATCAAAGCCATAAATTCTGCTGGTGCATTAGTCAAACCAAATAGAATTACCAGAAACTCATAATGTCTATATCTAGTTCTGAATATTGTCTTAATAATGTCATCTTTAGCTATCTTTAACTGATGATATCCTGATCGAATGTCTATCTTCGAAAATACCTTTGCACACTGAAGTTGATCAATTAAACCATCTATTCTTGGCAATAGATATTTGTTCTTCATTGTCACCTGATTCAACTTTATGTAATCTATGCACAGTCTACTCTTGGCACACTCTTCATTGTCACCTGATTCAACTAATGAATACTTTGTCCAACAAATCCTGTAACTATTTCTTCAGTTCCTGTAACTCTAGAAGAGTTATCCGATATGGAAGAATAGAAATCGGTGTAATACCTGACATTACTTCCATAGTAAATTCTATCTCTCTATCAGTTGTTAATCCTGGAAGATCCTTTGAAAACATATCATGATAATCTTTATCAACTGGAATATCTTCAACCTCATCACATTCAAATGTACAATCTATAACAAGGGCCAGATATGTCTCACATCCCTCTCTGATCATGCGAAAAGTCGTTGTTGCAGATATTAAGCAAGTGGATACCATTTGTCTATTATCATAGAAAATCACTCTAGATTTCCCAGTTGAGTCTATCATTGCCTCTTTGGTATAACAATCCACTTTAGCATGGTATCTTAACAACCAATCATATCCAATATAACATCAAACTCATGCAGGAATAACAAGATCACATCAACTGGTAACTCTACTGTATCCACTCATATTATACAATACCGATATACTGTATGTACCTTTACCATTTTCTCTGCACTTCCTCTTCTTATGGTCCATGTGTATGAAATGTATGCTCATGTAGTGCTGTATGAGATGCTCTTATAGACTGATGTGGCACGGCTGAACCTTCTCTCCTTTATGCATCATGCTCATGAATGCAATTCTAATGCCAATTACATATGCTTATGAATGCATGCCCTTAAAGAATCATATCCCTGTTCTGATGCCAAAAACTAACTGTGACACCCTTATACCCTATGACGTATACTTTGTAATACTTATCTCTTATATAAAGAGAGGCATAATACATATACAGACACCTGTACTTATGTCAATTAGTCATTTAGACACCTGACCTTTGAGTTTGTTCTATTGAACACTTAAATTTAACATTTTGTGTTCTATTGGACACCTCGTCACCAAGACTCTTGCAAGTGTTAAACACGCGCGTACATGTGTTAAATTATTTTGCCACATCAAATCCACATGGATGCCACATCAGATATGAGCACAAGACTTACATTTTATATTTTTTTAATAAAACAAAAAAAAAAAGAAAAAAATTGCAAATGGTAAGTTCAGTTTAATTTCTTTTTTTACCCCTCTTCTTTCTCCTTTAGTAAACCCTAACTCAATATAGTCGATCGCTACCACCGCCGCACCTCCAACTTCAAACGACCTCCATCACATCTTCTTGCCTTTGTGCCATTGCTTTCTTATCGTCGGCGTCCTCCGTTTGAGCCTCCCATGGAGGTTTGAATCTCACAGTGCTCTCCACCGTCATCCTCCGTTTGGATCTCGTGGTGTAATCCACTGTTCAGATCTAGTCGTCCTTGCGAGATTAGCCTCCAACCCGGTCGACGTAGCCTTGTGACGGATCTGTCGAATCTCTTAGTAGAGCCTTCAATTGATGTGTTCAGCCCCATCATAGAGGCAATATCATCTCATATTGGCGTCTCACCACTTGGTCTTCCCTGAAGTGCCCCAAGAAGAAATACCCTCTTAGAAGAATACCTTCAAAATGATAGAAGCCATTGAATTTACAATCAAGCAGTACAATAAATTAAAATGCCCCAGGAAGAAGTCCCCTCTCACATCCAATTGGTTTTTCCCGATATTGTTCTTGTTGGTGTATCTCGAAGACTCGAACTGGGGAAGATTCCATAAAAGAAAAAAGGGAAATTCCGGATGGTGTCCCTGAGTTTTGGGCTTTTTCGAATGGTGCCCCAAAACAAAAGTTATTCCGCCAAATAACCCTGAGATTTTGGAAATTTCCGAAACGTGCCCCTTCTCCCCATTTCTTTCAAATTCTCCGTTAACTCCTCCTGGTAAATATAACAAAGGGTCAAAAGTAAAAATAAAAATAAAAAACAAAAGAAAAAAAAGGTCGAAGAGCGAAGGAGAGTTCGAAGAGCGAAGAGCGAAGGAGAGGTCGAGCGGCGACTTGGGCTGCGGGGCTTCCGGCGTCGAACGACTTGGGCTGGGACCACCATCGACGGAGGCGGATTCCGGCGTCGAGCGAAGAGGCTGGCTGGACGACGAGGGCTGGACGACGGGGTTGAAAATGTTGAAATTAGGGCTATTTCTAGTGTTCTTGAGCTTGAATTTCATCTTCAATTGATAATAGTTTGATTTGTTTTTTGCATAACTGGTGAGTTTGATTCCTAATCTATGCATTCTGTATGCTGTAATGGCAAACGTCGATTTGTGTTAATGTTGATTTACTGATCCTGTTGGACTATGAGAATTGAAACTAATTAACACTTGCAATTACAATGGCTGGTTTTTCATTGGAGCCAGATTTTGAATGCTGTAATGGCAAACGTCAATTACAATTAGGGTTGATTTGCTTGCAGTTACAATTCCTCTTTGATGTAGGTTCCTTTGTTCTTAGATTAATATTAAGCTGCATTATTGGTCCATGAGGATTGAGTTAAATGATTATACATTGCTGGTTTTTCATTGGAGCCAGATTTTGAATGTTTGGTTAGATTTACACGTTGTGTTGAAACTGCATTTAATACTAATATGAAATTGATTTATGATGGTCATGATTTTGAAGACAGAACATGGATTCTCTTGGTTCATCGACAACCTTTAGAGCGAGAAATATAAATTGTAGATGTCGACCACCACAAAGAGCTTCAATTAGGATTTCCGAGTCATTGCAAAATCCTAATCGATTGTACTACAACTATAGAGTGTGTGGTTTCTTTCAATGGCTGGATGATCCAAATGGAATAGGCGATCATCGGAGTGGGAGTAATTCTCAAAACGTTGGTGACACTCATGCGACCCATCAAAATGGCATCGAGGAATGACATCGAGGAATTGAAGAATAATGTGAGGGAGTTCATGTCATATTTGCAAGGATACATGTAATATGTTGTAAGCTAGATTATGACGGTTTCATACGTCATGATGTGTTAGGAAGAGTTGTTGATGTATGAAGAAGTGTTGTAAGCTAGATTATGACGGTGAATTCGAGGTATTAAACGATCAGCTTTGTGTAGGGCTTGTTTCTATTACCAATTTCTTGTTAAGAAGTGTTGTAAACGTAAACAACATTTCTTGACAGCACCTTTAATTTTTGACAGGAATCTTAAACAACGACTTATGACAACTTACAACAAAAAACACCCAGTAAAAATAAACAGCAAACTAATTTATAACACAACTTTACTTGCTTGCTTATATAGATATTAGTAGACCAAAAACAGCCAGTGCTCATGTACCACTAAAGTCAAAAGAGTAGCTAAACAAAAAAAAGCCTAAAGTTTAAAGGCTTCAAAGATAGCTAAACAGTATATATGATGTCCACAATAGCATCACAAGATTTACCAAAATAATATGTCATCTACGATCGAGCCTTAACATATCATCTAAGATGGAGCAAATCCTGTAACATCTACGAAATCTGGCGCGCGCGACGTCGTTTGTTCGCCAACTTGCAAAGTGCTTGTTCCCACATCTCTTTTACGCCCCTGTCCTTAAGTGCATAATTGCCCTCACTGCATGTTTGCAAGGAATCCCAGAAATTTGCCATACTCCACATGCACATGTCCGGTTGGGGATGTTCACAGGCAAGAAAGAACGCCCATCTTTGACCTCACACTCTATAGTAGAAGCTTTTAAAAACCTACATTAACAAGTTTATTATTAGTAGAACAAGTGAATTTATAGACATTTATAATCTGAATACAGGTCCAAACTCGAGGGTTCCAAACTAGATCAAAGATACAAGTCCCTTTCTCTGAATTTATAACCTGATTTTTACAAAAATAATCATGCTAAGACAGATCAAAGATAGAACTGAATTTTCAGTGTCAAGTGCAGTTAATGAATCTGAATCTTACTTTTATAATCTGAATTTTACCTTGTTTTTCATAAGACTAAGGTGAAGTGTTAACATATCATCTAGTGGCACCTAAAATAGCCAGTGATCATACCTTTATGCCACGCGAATCCCATATAATTTGATTCAATTTTTGTGCAATTTTGGGAGTAATTCCGTCATTAGACATGCTTTCTGCCTTTGCTTGTCTGCCTACATATCTGACCATGTGTGTTCGCCTAATTCCTGCATTCAAATTATTGCATATAGTCTATTTGAGATATAGAGACCATTCACATTAGCAAGCTCAAACTACACGTCTCTTGTCACGAGGATTTGTTGATTGTGCAATTCTGTTATTCTATCAGTATAAAATTTCCATGTTATGCAAGTAATTTAAACAAAGTTTTTTGACTAAAATGAAGTCATTTTTTTACAAAATGAAACTGTGGCATAAAACTTTCTCACTAAAACTATACAAAGGCCACACGACATACCATGGCTATGACAACATTAACACAAATCGACGTTTTCCATTACTGCATACAGAATGCATAGCTTAGGAATCAAATGCACCAGTTATGCAAAAAACAAATCAAACTATTATCAATTGAAGATGAAATTCAAGCTAAAGAACACTAGAAATAGCCCTAATTTCAACATTTTCAAGCTCAATTGCAAAAAACAAACCCTAATCGAGCATAAAGAGCATCTTACCTGACCACCACCCCACAGTCCGTGTTCTGCAGCCTGTGTCCGCCTCCGCCGCCCTCGATGGGGGTCGCCGCCGCACAGCCCTCTTCGCTCGCAGCTCCCATCGTCCAGCCCCCGTCGTCCAGCCAGCCTCGTCGTCCAGCCCTCTTCGCTCGCAGCTCTCGTCGTCCAGCCCTCGTCACACAGCCAGCCTCTTCGCCCCGCAGCCCAAGTCGCAGCTCGACCTCTTTCTTCGCTCTCGTCGAACTCTTCTTTCGCAACCCTCTTCCCTCTTCGCTCGCAGTTCTTTTTCTTTTGTTTTTTATTTTTATTTTTACTTTTGACCCTTTGTTATATTTAGCAGGAGGAGTTAACGGAGAATTTGAAAGAAATGCGAGAAGGGGCACGTTTCGGAAATTTCCAAAACCTCAGGAGTATTTGGCGGAATAACTTTTGTTTTGGGGCACCATCCGAAAAAGCCCAAAACTCAGGGGAATTTCCCAAGAAAAAATTATAAAAGAAATGAAAATACACGTAAAGTGATGAAAAATTTGTAAAAGAAATGAAAAATTGATAATAAAAAAATTGTTACAATGATGAAATACACGTGAAAGAAAAAAAAAAGAAAAAGTAAAAAAAATGAAATACACGGGAAAGAAAAAAAAAGAAAAAGTAAAAGAAATGAAATATGGTTTTCAGAATCTCTTACTCGCCAAAACGAGAGTGAAATACACGTATTATGCCACATCAGCATTCAAGTACTTAATAGAACACAATGTGATAAATTAAAGTGTTTAATAGAACAAACCCAAAGGTCAGGTGTCTAAATGACTAATTGACATAAGCACATAACAGAAAGTAACAACCATAAAAGTTTGCACACACACATATGCAATCACTTCTTATACTAAAACATTTGCGCCTCTAACTTATATTACAAACCATATGTCTAAGATGCAAAATGAGGAGGAAAAGGTTGCATTGAGCTTTAGCCGGCCGACCTGTATGAATGTGACCTCTTAACGGACACACGTCAGTAAGAACTAGTTGACCCTGAAAAATTATTTTGCGATTTGCGTGAGTCGCATACTCAGTGAATATAAACCATCATCAATTATTTCACATAGAGTCAAACACTTAGTCCATGTACATATACATACATATTATACATATCATATATGAATTTACTATGCAAATACAAATGCCGATGTATCCGATACATTATTCTATGAACTGTTCAAGCCTGAATCTGCCCCGGGTTTTCATTAACGACTTTTTTCATACACCTACCTTTTTTTTTCTTTTCCATTACCGACTTTTAGGTATCTTAGGCCTCATTTGCTCATTTACCATCTCTTAGGCATCTTAGGCCTCATGTGTGACCCGTAGGTCTCTTTTATGTACAAATTCAAGGCAAGACAGTCACATGTCCTTTTAATCTCATTGCAATATGCTATGCAATCAAGTGCATCATGTAACCATATATCATATTCCATCTGTTAACATACTTTATGTGCAAACAACTCTGGAATTTCAGAGCCATCACATATAACGCATATATCCATATGATTCATATAGCACACACATCCATATAGTTCATATAGCACATATATCCATATAGTTCATATATCCATATAGTTCATATAGCACATATATCCATATAGCATATAGGGCTGAATCTCCGGTCTATACCCACCTGTTCAAGACAGATACTACATCTCTTTCCTTTCTATTTGACCACGATCTATGACTTGTGCTCCTATATATAACCAAATGCGAAAACAGCCTATTTACTCTTACAAACTTTAAACCCAAATGCAATGAAATGCCAAAATGCATTATAACTTCTTGTGCATAATTCCAAATCCCTTAAAACTTCACAACGATAAATATTACTTTTAAAAACACACTATATATCATGCCAATATGCTATGTATATGCTCTTAATCTTATATGAATGTAGAATGGCGTATGCACTTTGGTCGGGAATGTTACATAAGATCTAGCAATTCTATTGTATAATTTAGGATTGTGCTATATTTGCAAATTAGATATCTCAAGTGTGTCAACTAATTAAACATGGAAAATGGGATTAACAATTCGGTCTTTCTATCCTATGCCCTAAGGGCATAGGATAAACTTTTCGGTTTTAGAAACTAAAACCCTAAAAAGGAAACGAATAAACCCGTCGTAAAAAAGATTTGAATCACTAAATAGATAAAAATACCAAATCTTTCTAAAACAAAATGATTATCTTATGCCCTTAGAGCATAGGTTAGAAAATCTATTAACAATTTAGGCATGGACTATAGTTCATTATAAATGCATTATAACATGATCAATTTTGCGTTAATGCTCAGAAATAAATCATATAGACACTTATTTTTCGGATTGCACTTTTCCTACTTTGGAATGCATTTTTTCTAACTTGGAATGCGCTTTTCTAACACAGAGAGACACTTAATTTGGAATGCACTTTTACACATTTGGAATACGCTTTTACTAACTTGGAATGCACTTTACTAAATACATTGTCACTTAATTTGAATGCACTTTTACTTACTTGGGATAGACTTTACTAAACACATAGACACTTAATTTGGAATGCGTTTTTACTATTTTGAAATGCACATTTACTATCTTGAAATACACTTCATTAAACAAAAATGTAGTTAAATTATAATGCGTTTTTACTAATTTTTAATGCACCTATTAGTCGATCAAACGAGAAGTGATTGTTACAGCATTACCAAAATTCTAAGAGAACAAAATATCTTATTAACAATATCACTCTATTTGCTTACAAAGAATAAAAATGCTACAATGGTGTCATTAACTGTTCATGTTGGCTCCTTCACTCTTTAGTTAGAAACCTTGTGAGTTGTGATTAGGAGCTTCCAAGTACGTGTAGCCTAATACAACATTAATTGCTCGTGACCAATTTTTTTAGCACTATATAGTGATCAAACATTTACTTAGCACTTCATCAATTACTATCAGTGTAATAGCAATACATACGGGAGGTGAGTTTCACTTCCCCTTCCACTAAATGTATAACACCTCTTCGAAATTACAAGGCAATACTATTCATTCCAACATCATCCAACAATCTTATCCGATGATCGCTTCATATTCAGACAAACAATGAACGGGAAAATCAGATCTACCCTACCTATTCTGATATCAACGAATTATGCAAACAAATGGCCGCTTTCCCACCTTAGCTAAAATAAAACACATAACTATCCCACAAATTTACCCTTTTACAAGAGGATGAAGACAAAATCAGAGGCCAAAGACCGAAGACAAATTTACCCTTTCGATTTCTTCAATCATCCCCATTTCTCCAATCCCTCACTATAAGCTCATTTCTTCATCCCCATTTTTGTAGGAGTGATTAGTGAGAAAAAACTCATTCGGGTAATTTGACATGTACATTAAACCACCTGGACCCATCAATAAATGAATCGGAAGAAGTCGTTGAAAAAGTCGTGAGCGGAGTCGTATTTATTTTTGGGAGGAATGTGTGTATACGATAATTTATGAGGTTGGCCCTACATTTCGTTTTCATAGTATAGATTCGAAACAAATGGTTGCACTTGGATCAAACGCGTGATTATCGTAATGTCGTTTTCATAGTATTTCATTCCCCTTTTCGTTTTTTTGATTTTTATCAAGGAATTATCATGTTTTAGCAGTCCTTATTTCGTTCTAAGTACCATTGAAATTATCCGGCCTGGTTCTTTCCTTATTGAACAGGAAAACAATTCACAGAAATTTCACTCAAAACACCAACAATACGTGAAAAATATAATCTTTTTTGGCCTATAGGAAAATACTATCCAAGAGAATCGGGAGATACACACTTATGAATCACATGATGTAATTTTTCCATTAGAACATGTAGTTCGTTTAGAAATAGAAAATTTTATAGTATACAAATTCATCTCCTAGCTAGGATTATAGATTTGGTGGAAGTGGAGTTGTATTTTGTCAACCACCTTAATTGGAGTAATAATTTTACATATAAATTCACATTTGTTTAGTGAATAATGCAATACTATAATATTTTATTAATTCACACTATTTGCAAGCAAGTAGTCAAGAAACATTTTAGCCAGAGAGATTCAACCATTATAATACAGATAAAGAAACTTGATCAACGTGCGTTTAGTTTTGTTGGAATAAAAAACTCAGTATATATTCATTTAAAACCCAAGATTAACTTCCAAATTACCAACGGATACACACCTAAAAACACACAATTCATTCATTCAGATTTCAGACAAAAAAAAACACCCATACCCAATTACCCGATCCTTGGCAAACAAATCAACAGCTGACACCATTCCGATCCGAATTCCCCAATTCCACGCCGTCCTCCTTCCCGAAAATCAAGAACCCGACGGCGTGTCCGGCGACGATGGCCAGGAAGACGCCGCCGTTGAAGGACATAACGGCGAGCATCACGAGGTACGCCAGCCCCATCCTGACGGTGTGGACGCCCGTCCGCAGCAGCACCGTGAGTAGGCGGCGGGGCGCGCCGCTCTTGACGACCTGGAAGCGCGCGATCCACTCCAGGAGAAGGGCCAGGACGAAGACGAAGACGAGCGAGAGGACGTATTGGCCGGTTCCCTTGGTGCCAGGCCAATTGTCGAACAAGACCTCGGTGATCGTTCCCCAGAAGAACTCCATGTGCATCACCAGCTTCTTCTTGTTGCTCGGCGGAGGTGCCGACATCGCGCCGCCGTGGCCCATGCCTGCCATGCCGTCCATTCTATCCACCGAATTTCTCTCCGATTTGAGGGGGACGGTGGTTGAGATCGATTGAGGGATTCTTTAATTTGTTGTGGGTTTTTATAAAGGGGGATTCCTTTTTGATAGTACTGATACGATAAAATTGGAGAGTGTGGTGTTTGTTTGATTAGTCGTGCAGGCCAGAGGTGGGAATTGTACTGCACAGTCACAGTAATTTCAGTATTTATGGGGGGCATTTAATTTTGTATGTGGGTTGGTATTTTTTTTTTAAAAAAAATTGGGTTATTGCATCGAGTAGACGGTTACTAAATTGACCATATATGTATGCTCAATGGAATCAAAACTTACTCCATGTATCCGTATTTGTGGCCTAGAATTCAAATTCATACACACAATTCCTTTCGTGTCAGAGTAGGAATGAGCCAATCTTGGAATAAAATCGTTTATTTTTGGTGCATGTAACTACTATGCAACGAGGTTGGCCATTGACATAAATGTTTTTTAGTAAATTAACAAAAAAAATGACTTGTGTTAGCTTTTTTAAACTTTAATAAAAACAAAATAAAGAAACTTTTCCTGGAAGTACAATTTCTCCCGAAGTACAACCATGCATGTGTCTTTAGGATTTTTTTATAAACAAACAGAGATAAATCTTCGTAAATGTCTTTTCCTTCGGAATTTATATATCCAAGTCTCCCCCTCCCCATTTCATTTGCTATAAAATTTTAATCAAATATATATTCATAATTTATAAGAATTGCAACACCATAAAATTAGGCAAGTTTTATAGAGATCCAAACAAACCCTCAACCCAAACTACCCTATATTCAAAGCTGTTCATGTGGTTCACCCGTATGGATCAAGTCGATAAGCTTCAATGGGGAATTGGTAGCAAGGCACGATTTCCATTTTCATGACCAGAAATCTGGATTAACTCTCTAACTTGTCTTCTTGAAACAAGATGCTCATTTGAATCAGGTACGTACGTATCTATTTGTGCAGGATCTCTTTATTATTGAGCCTTGGTCGAAACACACATGTCAATACCGCCTTTTTTACCCAGGGAAAATCAACGGGAAATGCTGGAGAAGAAGTAGCATCTAGCTGTGCTATTTTGTTGGTATTTGCAGTGCATGAAAATTGAAAAGTGTCTATCCATCGGCATCAATATTTTTTCTCATATACAGCTAATGTTAATTTCAAAGTGTTGAACAAGTAAGCAAACTCACTATGAAGGCCATATGAAAACCTCCGATAAATTTGGGTTTTCTTCTAATAGGGTTGGAAAAAAAAACTTTATACATGTAGAGTTGAAGAAAGAAAAATTATTAAATAAGAATATATATTTAATAGGATTTATTTTATATATCTATATCTATACTTCTATATCTATATTACTATAAATGATTACAGGACTTTTTTTCACCACCACCGTTGATAGTGAGGACTACTAAGTTTTACAGCCCCTATAACTCATCAACGGCTCTCCTTCTCTGCAGCTCTGCTACTTTTTTCCTCCCTTCTTCCTTCTTTGACTCTTTCCTCTGCTCTTTCTTTCCTCGCTTCTTCTCCTTCGTCTCCTTCGCTCTTTCTTTCCTCGCTTCTTCTCCTTCCTCTGCTCCTCTCTCATCTCTCTCAAATCCACGACCAAGCTTTCAATCGGAACCAAACCTAATTTGGTTGGGCGTCCTTAGTTTCGTTGGTCATATGCAGGCGGCGCGATTTACCGGTGGTGGCCAGAAGCGGTCACTGAGAGAGATTGAGGACGGAACGACGACCTCGGGAAGAAGATTTAATCGTCCTCAAAATTGATCGGTTCGTCGGTGACCCTTTCAATTGGGTGTTCTGGTAGTTGTTCATGGTAAGTGCCGTTGGCGGTGGTGGATTTGTGATATTAGGGTTTGGCTTCTTGATTTCTGTTGTGCTATTATTTTATGCTTTAGTTTTCAATCTTTTTTTGTTTGTCTGAATTAGGTTGGAGTGTTTTCGAATGAAAGCTCCCTGCCCTTTTAGATTCGTAAGCATGTGGCTTAAAAGAAAACACTTTTGAAATTTGGTTAAAAAAACAAGCTTGGAGAAATGATGTTAGTAGATCAAACATGTACAAACTATGTAAAAAGACCCAACTACTCAAGGCAAACACAAAAAAGTGGAAAAACACGGATTTTGAATCATGTTCACGGAATTAGTTCCAGTGGAGTTGTGAAAAAACTCCATAGATAGAGTTGAATAAATCATGATCATTAAATACAAATTGAACGGTTGAGATTTGATTTTTCTCTCTCCATATCAAGTTATTATTTTTTTCTTTTTTCTTTTTTCCCAACGGGTTCACCAATTTACTATAGGGTTTTAGTAAATTCACCCATAGAGTTTCTCACAAACTCCATGGGAACATGACCGCATGTTCACACAACTTAAAAGCATTGAAGATGAGCTAATAAAAATGCAAAATTGTACACCGAACAAACAACTATGGCCGAACCTCAAAAGCTGAAACGACTAATTCAAAAGAAAAAATGTCTTCTAGTTGGGCTTCCAAAAAACATACTGGAGTCAACGAGCAAAATATAGACACATCAAACTAAATGACTTAAACGGTGGATATATTCATCGATTATCAACTAGAAGAACGAACGTGAAAATCATTAAACAAATACGAACAAGTGAAGGAACAACCATTATTGGTGAATAAAACATTCAAAGTTTCAAACACAAAATTAGAATGGACTTCTCAAGACATTTAAAAAAAAAAGGACAAATAAATCAAAGAATGCATTGAACTAACAAAACCTATATCAAATGATGAAATAAAACGAGCATTAATGCTCAATACAACCAGGGACAAATCACCATGTCCGTACAATTTTTCCATCGACTTCTACCAATACTATTGGGACATTGTAGGCCCCACATCCATACAAGCAGCCAAAAGTTTAATTTTTATCAAGAAAGATGTTGTGATAGATTAACCACACCTCCAAGGTGCCTACTATTTATAAAAACAATAACCAAAATTATCACGGTACGACTTTAAAAAGCCATGTGGAAATGATTCACCCCCTCCAAGGTGCCTTTGTAGCAAAAGGAGCTATTCAAGACAAAGTGCTCATAGCACATGAAATCTTTCACTCGTTCCAATCCAAAATTGGAAAACAAGACTAGATGACCCTTAAATTAGACATGGAGAAAGCTTGTGATAGAATTGAATGGCGGTTCATAATAAGGATCCTACAAAATTTTGGTTTTTGCACAAAGATAATTAAGTTGATTAAATAATGCATTCAAACAATCTCATTTTCAGTTTTGGTCAGCAACCACCCTACGGGTTTTTTCTCCTAGATTGACGACTTGGACTAGGCGGCCCACTATCCCCATTCCTGTTTATTATCAGAGCAGAAATTCTAGCACAAACAAGCCAGCTTCCACCTAAGAACATAGGTTTCACACTAGTTAATGGAGGAAACAAAATCCCTTTCTTATCATTTTTGGACTAAATCGCCATTTTTACAAAAATCCACCACAACAGTCTACCAACCGGAGAAAATTTTTTTTGATGACTATTATGGCATTTTAGAGCAAAAAGTAAACTTCAACAATTTAGTTTTTCATGTTACAAAGAAAGTCACAAACGATCTAAAACAAATGCTACAATGTGTTCTAAATATCACAAGCACGTACGACCAACCTTGAAAAATACCAATGGCTACGTAAATAAGAAAACTTTCGAGGACATCGTCATCGAAACGAAGAACCAACGCACAAAATGAAAAGTGAGCAGTCTATCCCAAGAAGGAAGAGCAACGCTTATTAAATCAAACTTAGAGACAAAACCTATCCACCTTATGCAAAGCTTCATGATACCGGACTACATCCATAAGATCTAGACAAAATAAAACGGGATTTTCTCTAGAAGAAAGACATATACTTCCAAACCCTTAATAGGATCGGACTAGGTCTATAAACCACGCAAAAAGGGGGACATGGAATTAAAAAGACTAGGGACATGAACCCCTTCAAATGAAACTATTAAGAAGATTTTGGCAAAAACGAAAAATTTATGCGTTCAAATCATCAAAGAAAAATGTCTCTACACTACAAACATTTTCAACCACAAAAAGAAACAAAGCACATCATGGCAATGGAGAAAACTTATGGAACTAAACGACACTTTTTAAGTAGGACTTATTTGGCAAATTTGTGATGGAAATATTGTCAAATTTTGGCGCGACCGATAGATAACAGTTGAGCCACTCTCTACATTAGTCTTGGTTCCTTCCAAAACAAACCTAGATATCTGAGTAGCTGAATTAGTGATGAAAAAAAAATGCAAAGAAAATGAACAAAACAAAATTTACCAAATGTTCTAGCCTAAAAAGTGATTTACACTCCTATCCCAGTAACTGAAATTAAAGATAGACTATACTGATACCCTAGTAAAAACGGGTGGTTCTCTACAACATCTTCCCTTGAATTGATCACAAAAACTCATGAGCATTCGGACATTGATTTCAATTTCATATGGAAGATGGATATCCACCCTAAAGTTAGAAAAAAAAAAGATTATGAAAACTTTGTAAAAATGGCTTACACGTGAAAGCAAGACTGGCACATAAGCATATTGCAGTGCTTATGGGGTGCTCCCTAGCCTTTGTAGTCACCTATATGAAGGTCATTATCAATTGTTCCTAGAATGCTCGTACATTACAAACGATTGGAAAAATACATACACTGACCAGCTAGACGGATTCTTAATGGTATAGATCCAAATAATAAATCCATTGTTGGCATCATAGCGGAAAAATCCAAAAGTACTAAGCAAGAGTTCAATACCTTGTGGTTAGCTAGTGGTGCTTGTGGCATCACTGTAACAAGATCAAGTACCATTAAACATTGAATGATCTAATCAAAGACGAGGTGGAATATATTAAGCTACAATTTAAAAAATTGGATAAATGCAACAAATGAAGAAAATGAGGAAAAAGGAAAGAACAAATAAACCCGAGCAAACTCTCAAAAATAGGGAAACTGCTAAATGTGATAAACCACATGCAGGATCCTACAAAATGAATGTCGATGGATCTAGATTCATCTCCGGCAAATCCTCCTACGGATTCATTATATGAGACCATAAGGGAGCTCTCATCTCTAGTAGATCCGGAAAATACGGAAACAAGACAACACTACAAGCAAAAACAATAGTTTTCTAACAAGTGATACAGGAAGCATGACGACTAGAAATCCAACACCTAGACATTGAAGGACACAATGGGGTTGTATAAATTAGGCTCCGTTCGGCAACACTTATCTAGATGCTTATAAGTACCCAGTTACTTATCTGGAAAAAATAAGCATCGTTTTACGTGTTCGTCAAAATTTGATTATTTGAAATAAGTTACTTATTTACGATACTTATTTGCTGAAAAAATAATCAGCAACCCCCACCTTATTTCAAATAAGCTAACTTTTCTACCAAAATATAAGTAAGCGGGACCCACAAAAAAATAATTTTTAGTAATTTTACACCTCTTGCTTAAAATATCAGCAATTTAGTTTACCGAACACTTCCCGCATTATTTGGAAAATAAACAACTCATATCAGTATCCTATATCAACATCCAAGATCAGCATCAACAACCATAAGTATCAGTATCGACATCAACATCAACATCAACACCTATAAGTACCGATTTGCCGAACGGAGCCTTAGTGAAGAATAATTGTGAAAAGATGATATATCTTTTCATTGAATAAATGAATGAAGAATATGTACAAATCAGGTCCTTGAGGCTCAAGTTATCATAGAGCCCGAGATTCTATCTTAGTAAAAGATATACATGATATTTACTTTCTAAATACAAAATTTTTCTATCCGTAATACTTTCACAAGCTCAAGTAGGATTATGATCATGAAGCTTGGAGCGCAAGGTCAAAAATTGAGTTGTGCCAATTGCTTTCTTAAATATGTCTACAACTTGATCATGATCACGAACATGCTTGCCTAATAGAGAACTATCTTCAACTTGTTCACGAATAAAATAGTATTCAATCTTGATGTGCTTTGAATGGTTCTGAAGGACTTGATTAGCTGACATGTAAGTGGCATTGAGGTTATGACATAACATTATAGGTGACTTGACTGCAAGGGCATGAATCTTGTGTAGTAGTTGAAAAATCAAGATTAACTCAAAAGCAACAAATGCAATTTCTCTATATTCAACTTCATAAATAGACTTTGCCACAACATTCTATGTCTTGGAAGCCTAACTAACAAGATTATCACCATAATAAATTGCAAAACCATGTTGAGAACGGCTCTCGTTTCCATCAAAAACCCATCCCACAACAGAAAAAGATAACAATTGGTTGTAAACAAAACGGTGCAAACGAGACCGTGAGTAATGTTACCTTTAAGATATCTCAAAATACACTTCACAACCATCTAATAAGTCTCAAAATGAAGGATCAACACGATTATAACATACTATAGAGCTCCAACAATGCTTTTGTATTATACAGGATCGGCCAAAGGATCTCCGGACTGCACTAACCGAGATGCAGGCTCAACATGAAAAGAGATTGGCTTAGCATTGACCATATTACTTGTGCCTAATAGATCTCGAATATATTCTGTTGGGAGAGAACAAGGGAGCCGGTGGACAAGCTCAAGGCCTCTTTTCCTGATTTCCGGCTTGAGGACAAGCCGAATGTCACCGGGGGAGTAATTGATACGACATCAGATCCGCCAAGGCAACGTCCGGTCAGGGAGCATCGTCGACCGGCGAGATATAGGACTTAATTCATTAAGTCTAAATTATTTTAGATATTATTATTATCCTTATTATTATTTTAATTGTAATTTTTTAAACAATCGTTTACGATCTTCTTGGGTTTTCTTTGGGTGATTCTTTCCCGAGTCGCTTTTATTGAATCATCCCTAGGGCTTTATCTATATAAGGCTATTGTACTGCTTAAGATATTTTATCAATCATAATATCTTTGCCCTAATCTCCTTCTGCTCTCTCTGACTCCCGTGAGGCCGAGGCCTCTCTTCCTACCGGAGTCCGATTTGGTACTTGCCGTTGCGAGGCGTGTATCAATTGGTGCTTTCATTGACTCGTACTCATGGCTGCGAATGGAGATGATGACGCCGTTCCGTCCGTTGCCGTTACCTTGGCCGCAATCTGTGATCTCATCGATCGTATGTCTACGCGTTTGGATCGTAATCTCGACCTGCAAGAGGTTCAACAAGCGCAAACAACTCGGTTCTTCGACATTCTCAACGACAGGCTGCCCGAGGCGAATCTCGCGCCGAACCGTGTGCCGAACGTCGCCATCGCTGCGGCTGCACCACCGCCGATTCCTATCGAGCCGGTCCTTCCCGCGGCCATCGCCAGCAGAACGACAGGCTGTTACCGGTCCATAACGCACAACCCCTGGCCGCCGCTGCTGGTCACGAATTAGGGTTTGGTGCGATTCCCCACCATGTTCCACACGAGCCGCCTCTCCCCGCCGTCCGCTTTCCGAATCGCGCGCCCCAGGGTCCCGATCCGGGTCCTCGTATGAGAGTGGATGCGCCGCGGTTCAACGGGTCCGACTCGCAAAATTGGATCTTTAAGGTGCAAGCTTACTACGATTACTATAACATCCCGGAACATGATCGATTACGTCTTGTCGGATTGCTGATTGATACTCCGGCTTCGGATTGGTTCCGCTATAATCAACAAAACAATTGCGGTCTTACGTGGCAAGCGTTTCTCCGTTCTGTGCGTCAGAGGTTTGATCCGCATTATTACGAAGACTATGTGGGTCTCTTAGCGAAGCTTCAACAGAAGACGACTGTTCTTGATTATCAGACTGAGTTTGAGGCTTTGCTGAACAAAATTACAGGCTTGTCGGAACCGACTATTATCTCTCTTTTCAAAGCTGGCCTTAAACAACCAATTCAACGTGAGTTGAATCTGCGCAATCCTGTATCCATCAACCAGGCTTTTGCTTTAGCCAGGGAATTAGCGGCCACTTATACCGAGTTTTCGACAACAGCGCCGACAACCAAGCGTTGGCAACCGAATCAATTCCGGTCACCTAACACATCAACGGTGGGTCTCGGATCGGCTTCGACATCAACTAATCCACCAGCGCTATCCTCGGAACCAAGTCGTTTGCCCATTCGCCGCTTGACATTTGCTGAAAGACAAGAGCGACAAAAGAAAGGCCTCTGTTATAATTGCGATGAAAAGTTTGTGGCCGGGCACCGCTGTAAGAACCGCTTTTTGCTCTTAGGAGCCAAAGATCCTGACGACGAGGTGCTTAGTTCCGAGCCAGCCGAACCTGAAGAAACGTTGGTTGTCACCGGCGATGTTTCTAGCATTCACTCGTTGGAAGGGTTTCAGAATCCGAAATCATTGAAGCTATTGGGCTCTATACAGGACCGATCGATCCAAGTTTTGATTGATGGCGGGAGCACTCACAATTTCATGCACCCCTCGGTCGTTGAAGATTTACGCCTACGTTTGACGCGAATTTCCCCATTTCGTGTCTACGTAGGCAACGGTGAGTCCCTTGTTTGTGATCATAAATGTTCGGATACTCAGTTATCTTTACAAGGACATGATTTTGCTGTTGATCTCTTCATTTTGCAGATACACGGTCCTCAATTGGTCCTTGGAGTGCAATGGCTGCAGACTTTAGGCAAGGTCACGCATGATTACGCGAGCTTAACCATGTCGTTTTCATGGGGATCTCGCAAGATTACTATTCGCGGCGACAGGCAACCTCCTCAACCGATATCCCTTAATCATCTGTACGCACTTTATGCTTCGTATGAGGTGCTTGAATGTTTTGAGTTGTTCGCCTTGCCCCCGGATCCGCCTACTGTCCCCGCCGTCGCCACTGACGTGGATTTTCCGTCGGATATTTCACCCGAAATTCTCTCTATTTTACGGGCTCATATGACTGTTTTCCGCGTCCCAACCGGCCTTCCTCCTCAACGTATTTGGGACCATCGTATTCATCTGCAGCAGAATGCTAAGCCGGTTAATGTTAGACCTTACAGATATCCATACTTTCTGAAGTCTGAGATCGAACGACAAGTACAGGATATGTTAACGCAGGGTATTATTCAACACAGTACAAGTCCGTTCTCCTCCCCTGCTTCGCTTGTTAAGAAAAAAGACGGTACCTTCCGTTTTTGTGTAGATTACCGTGCTTTGAATGTTGCCACTGTGATCGACAAGTTCCCCATTCCGACAGCTGACGAACTTTTTGATGAGCTCGGCCATGCAGTCTATTTTACTAAGCTTGATTTACGTTCCGGATATCACCAAATCCGGATGCATTCCGCTGATATTTATAAGACTGCTTTTCGCACTCATGATGGGCACTTTGAATTTCTAGTCATGCCTTTCGGTCTGACAAATGCGCCTTCTACATTTCAGGCAGCGATGAATCATCTTTTCTCTAAGTATTTGAGGGACTTCGTCATTGTTTTCTTTGATGACATACTGATCTATAGCTCCTCTTTGGAACTTCATTTGCGCCATATTGACATCGGGTTACAAGTTCTTCGGGACAATCATTTCTTTGTCAAGCCCTCAAAATGCTCGTTCGGAACAACTACGGTGGAGTATTTAGGCCATATCGTCTCAGCCGGCAAGTTGATCGCCGACCCGGACAAACTGTCCGCCATGGCCGAATGGCCGATTCCCCGCACTGTCCGCCAATTACGCGGATTTCTGGGCCTCACAGGCTATTATCGGAAGTTCATCCGGAATTACGCTACCTTGGCTGCGCCTCTGACGGCTTTGCTCCAAATAGATAAGTTTTCTTGGTCCCCTATAGCTGATGATGCTTTTAGCTTACTTAAGCAAACTATGCTGAAACCGCCCGTCTTACAACTTCCGGATTTTGACCAGGAATTCGTAATTGAAACTGACGCCTCGGACCATGGCGTGGGTGCCGTTTTGTTACAATCTGACAGGCCGATTGCTTTCTATAGTAGAACATTGGGGGTGCGACGCCGTGGCTCATCCGCGTATCATCGGGAGCTTTTCGCTATTGTCTGCGCTGTTCAGAAATGGCGCCAATATTTGCTAGGGCGATAATTCCTTATTCGGACAGATCAGAAAAGTTTAAGAGAACTTTTACATCAAGTAATTCAAACCCCGGATCAGCAGTTCTTTATTCGGAAACTCATGGGTTATAAGTTCCGAATTGAGTATAAAACTGGCGCAAGCAACCGCGTAGCCGACGCCCTGTCACGCCGCATGATCGATGCCGAGCCGGAATTGTGTCAGTTTATGTCTTTCTCGCATCCTATTCCTGATTTGCTGCAGCGGGTACAAGCCGAAAACACTTCTTTGACCGATTTACAAAAGCTTCATCATTCAGCCACGGCCGGGACTCTTCAGACACCTTTTTCCGTACATAATGGTCTGCTTTATTATGGTCATCGTTTGATGCTGGGTCGTGAATCCGTCCTGAAATCCGAGGTTTTAACCGAATTTCATTCATCACCTCAAGCGGGACACCCCGGGGTCGATCGTACTTTCCGTAGGGTTGCTGAAATCTTCTTTTGGTACGGCATGCGCAGAGATGTTAAAAGTTTTGTAGATTCCTGCCTCGTTTGCCAATCTACTAAATACAGTACAAAGAAACCCGCCGGATTATTACAACCTCTACCGATTCCCCAACAGGTTTGGGACGACGTCTCACTCGATTTCATTACTCAACTTCCACCGTCCCGCGGATTCACAACTATTTTGGTGGTGGTCGACCGCCTGTCGAAATATGCACACTTCGCACCTTTGGGACCGTCGTATGATGCCACCAAAGTTGCTGCCGTGTTCGTGGATATTGTGGTTAAGCATCACGGGATTCCATCGACTATCTTGTCCGATCGGGATACGATTTTTACAAGCATTTTCTGGAAGGAGATTCACCGTCTCAGTGGTACAACAGTCCGACACAGCACCGCTTATCACCCACAAACGGACGGTCAAACAGAAGTTCGTAACCGTGGCCTCGAGCAATACTTGCGTGCGTTTACACACGCACGCCCGAAGAAATGGGTCGAATTCTTACCGTGGGCTGAACTGGCTCTTAATTGTATGTTCCATGAGGGTCTCCGGATGTCCCCTTTCAGGCACTCTATGGGCGCACTCCACCTCCGTTAATTCGTTGTACGGCGCCGACGTCGGGATCATCACCGGCTATTTCCTTCATTGAGGAACGTGCCGCGGTATTGGCTGTAATTCGGAACAACTTGCTTAAAATGCAACAACGCATGACTGCTCAAGCTAATTCTCACAGACGCGACGTCGAATATGCGGTGGGTGATCAGGTCCTTCTTAAACTTCAGCCGTATCGTCAGCATTCGGTTGTTAAACCGCTTTCACATAAGCTCGGACGTCGCTTCTACGGGCCCTTTGTCATAACCGAGCGGATTGGAAAAGTTGCTTACCGTCTCGCCTTGCCCGATAATGCGAAGATTCATAATGTCTTCCATGTATCTCTCCTTCGGCCTTTTGTGCACGCTACAGACACGACGGTCAAACCTTTTTTTCCGACCGAATTCATCAATGATCAGCCTCTTTCCCGGCCAGTGCGCGCCATTGCTGAGCGTACAGTATTGATTTCCGGCGAGCCTCGGACGAAATGGCAGGTTGTCTGGGATGATACACTCGCGGACGACACTACTTGGGAGCCGGTGGACAAGCTCAAGGCCTCTTTTCCTGATTTCCGGCTTGAGGACAAGCCGAATGTCACCGGGGGAGTAATTGATACGACATCAGATCCGCCAAGGCAACGTCCGGTCAGGGAGCATCGTCGACCGGTGAGATATAGGACTTAATTCATTAAGTCTAAATTATTTTAGATATTATTATTATCCTTATTATTATTTTAATTGTAATTTTTTAAACAATCGTTTACGATCTTCTCGGGTTTTCTTTGGGTGATTCTTTCCCGAGTCGCTTTTATTGATTCATCCCTAGGGCTTTAGCTATATAAGGCTATTGTACTGCTTTAGATATTTTATCAATCATAATATCTTTGTCCTAATCTCCTTCTGCTCTCTCTGACTCCCGTGAGGCCGAGGCCTCTCTTCCTACCGGAGTCCGATTTGGTACTTGCCGTTGTGAGGCGCGTATCACTCTCCCACCCTAATTTTTTCCATTTTTTGTCTAATTTCATTCATGCTCACAAACGGACTTCATTCTTCATACAAGGGTTATTGGGATAAAGCTGATTTTCAACTTTGATCCAACTGATGGTACATTATGAAGTATAAGGGATAGTTGTTAGTTGGTGTTATTTGTTGGTTTAGAAAGCTTTGTATGACAGTATGCAGGCTTATAAAGCCTTTTCTTTTCTGTGTAACAAAACACTTGTAACAAATAGAGAGCTTTCTCTCTTCTTTTCTTTCTCTATTCCGTTTTGAATTTAATGGAAGTATCACAGATTCTTGGTTCTTTTCCTTTCTTCAATCTTCAGTATTGAAGCTCAATTTCCATTTTGTGCGTGACCAGCTGAGGAATTGGATTGGTCTGGACTATCGATAGTAGAAGCCCAATGTCTATCACATGAAGAACCTGGATTATCAGCCCAATCAATGCTTGCGTCCGTTCGGCATTTGTAGTTGAACTTGAATTGATAATTGAAATTTAATTGGAAATGAAATTAGTGGAGTTGAAGCTAAACTAACAAGTTGAATATTTTAAAACTAATTAAATAGTTGAACGTTTTGTGTATTGAAGTTAAATTTGCCAATTCTTGTAGTAAAATTAGGAAAAAGAATTTGGTTTGTACGTATTCTTTTTGAAAACTAGCATTTGAGGTACTCTACTGAGTTAGTTTTGTCTTTGTAGAATTTTTTACTTGGGTATTCTAATTGATGGGTATACTTGAAACAATACAAGATATCAATGTGGGTAATCATTTCAATTCGTTGGATTTCTCGTGCTTGACTTCTCGAACCAAACATTCCTAAAAGGGAATTTTTCCCGAATCCAAATGTGTGAAAAGTAATGAAGGCCGACGAGGATGTTTGCAATAATCATCTAGTAGATGTCCCATATACAGAATCAATCAGGATCCTTTTCATTACATTGACCAAAATGGGTTATCCTCCTCGATAGTTGAGATCTAAGCCTTTTGGCTTCAAGAATGCTTTTCCGAAGAGCAAGGACTTGGATGCATGGTTAAATCGAGTTGTTTCCACATTTAGATGAGTGCAAACTTAAAATGTTATTTGTAAATCTCTGACTATATTATAAAACCAATTGATGGTAGTGATGTAACTGTAAACCTACATAAATGGAGAGAGAATTAACTGACATAGATATAACTCTGGAAAGGGCTTAAAACATATACAGCCCCATGTACTTGTGCGAATTTGTCACTTAGACACCTCACCTTTGGTTTGGACCTATTGAACACTTAAACTTAACGATTTGGACCTATTAAACACCTCTTCGCTGATGTGGCGAAGTGCGATTGTGCCGATTACGAGGTTGAGGACGATGAAGAGAACGACGGGAGTGAACCAGCTGTTGACGGAGGTCCAAATTGTTATGTGGCATAAATTATGCCTTTGTGGCAAAATACCAAATACGCTTATGTGGCACATATGTGGACAAAAAATAGGCTTATGTGGAACACATGTGGACAAAAAATTGGACATGTCAGCGCGAGTGTGTTACACTCAACGAGATTGTCAGCGACCAAGTGTCTAATAGGTCCAAATTATTAAGTTTAAGTGCTCAATAAGTCCAAACCAAAGGTGAGGTGTCTAAGTGACAAATTCGCACAAGTACAAGAGGCTGTATATGTTTTAAGCCCTCTGGAAAGTCTTCCCATGAATAGTACTCCATTAAGGATGGAAGAGCAGTAGTACGTAGTAGTGTAGCGTGGTCGATGGTCCTTTCGATTCCCTGCAATATCATATGGATGATGGATCGGACTTGTCAGGATTCACATCTTCTCGATTTAATTAATAAGCAAACAGACAAACCAAATCACAGATATGCTTCCTTCAAACTCTGGAGCTTCTCAATTTTGCTTCATTGATACCAATTTCTCTCTGCGCGTTTACATTTTTCACACGTAACATACGTACGTACCAACTAACATGCTTCCACTGTTAACTGACACATTTTTACTGTTTATACGTACAATTATTGATACGTTGGCGGTTTTATAATTCCATCACGTACTATACTTAATTTATGTTCTATGTACGAATATATCATACTTATATGGGTTGCTTAATCTTGTGTTCATACGTTACCCCAATTTAAAGCCCCCCAATTTAGTTAGAAGTTAAAAGGGGTGGGCCACTTTCAAACAAACAGTAGTATATCCATCCGATAAGAGACAATGACACACGTTAAACATTAAAACAAATCTCAAAGATTCTCCTCCTAAATCTGATGCAATTCTTCTTAATTAATTATCGAGTACTTGAAATGTGAGAAAACGCGTGCTAAAGTTCAAAGGTCAGTTGTCTTTCAATTGACGACATATATTCTAATTAACTCACACCTTTGTCTTACAAAGTTACAATATTTGTCCAACGAATGGCTCGGCTGGTTAAGACCTCAATATTTGTGCATGAGGTCTCCGGTGCGAACCCTCGGCACGACGGTTTGTCCTTTTTCCCTTTAAAATTAGTTAGTAACCAGTTTTCACCCATTTACGGGTGCTTTAGGCTAGTCCAACCATAATTCTTACCAAATCAAAAAAATGAAGATATCACATACATCTTTATGAAGCGCCCTTGTACAAAAACAAAACTAAACTCAATTAGTCTAAGAATTGGTTGGATAATTAACCAAATTAACCCAGACAACAAAAAACCACAACAATTGTTACACGAAATCCGTTCTATGGCTTCTAAAGCAGAAATTGAAATACTCACCAGCGTATAGTTGTGCATTGGTACTTCAGAAATAGGAAAGTTTTTTATAACAACGATGGGCAAAACCCACATGCACAGAGTAACATTTGCGAGTTTATCCGCTCCAAGATTAATGATTGGAAAATCGCCAGCGAACTTGACAAGCCCGCTTGTGGTTTGGGAGCCCCAAAGTGGACGGGAAAAAAAGATCAAAGACACAATGGGAAAAGCCTAAACATAACTTCATTAAACTTAATTTTGATGGTGCAGTTAGTTTAGATGGTTTCTCTTCCGTCGGATTCATCCCAGCTTCATGACCACTCTAGCTCACATATCCATTTCGACGATGGACTTATTGGTCAATAGTCCGTTCTGATTCCGAGGTCATCGCTTTTCGGCAAGGAATTTTTGCAGCCACCGGACTTGGTATTTCCCATATCCAAATCGAGGGCGATAATTTACAACTAGTTAATGCCTTCCTTGGTGACCGGTGCTGCTCGCGGAAGATTGAGTTGATCCGGTCGAACATCCTCTGCTTTCTGGCCCGCTTTCATAGTTAGAGCATCATGCACGTCTTTAGGGAGTGCAACTTTGTGGTGGACTTCATCGTTGGCTCTTTTCGTCGTGTTTCTTTGTCCAGCTCGCAAATGACTTGGGCTTTAGAAACCTCATTCATAAGGATGTTCTAGCTAGGGCGGCCTTCTAGTGTGTATGAGGCCCTCTAATTATTTCATCATAAAAAATTTCACCTTTTACCCATATTATCCAATAAAAAAATCAATAATCTTTTTCTCATTTCTTTTCTCTTTCTCCTCATCTTTACTAATCACAATCTCTCTCCCCTCTCTATCGAGCCACTATCGAGCCAAACGAGCCATGGGCTAGAGTGAAGGTATTTAGGATCGAAATTAATTAGCGGGTTGATTGCGGAGCCACCGTAAGGGCCTTTTGGTTCCGCTTTGCTAATTAAATTTATGGTTTTTATAATCTTGACGTTGATACGGTCTCACTGGTTCAAACCGCTCGAGAAACGGACGTCCGGATCTTCAGTTATAGCGAATACAAGTTTCGGATACCGATTGGCAGGTAAAGGACTTCGGATAATTACTCGGGATTCGTTGTTAATCCGTTTGACCCGAGATTTGGTAATCTTTAAGAACTGTTGCTAATGAAAAATTTTTATTTAGAAAATTGTTTCAAAAGTGAAGCGGATAATTAGTTATAATTCTGCCAAGATGGCTCCTTGAAACATGATAACTAAGGATTTATTATATATCGATATTCGGAAATTAAATCGTTTATCGATTAGGAAGTTGTACGAGTTGAGAATACAACTAAGAAGTGTTTCTGTGAGCTTGTTGCAGAGAAATCCTTTTGTTATATTTGTCTGAAGGATGATAAAGATTACTGTTGGAATTGTTAAGGACGTTGAGCACGCCTTCTAAGGCAAGTGGACGGTTCTCTCTTGCATTATGGTTATTAAATGAGGAATTGAATCCCATTTAATATTTGTATTGGGAACAACTTGTGTGCTTAATAAAATATGATAGGTTGTTTTGTTTTTTGGAAATAATGACCATGTTGTTTATTCAGTTTTGCGGTAGAACTGGATTTAGGTCCGTTATGGGTGACCTTGGATGTTGTCTCACGCTGAGACATTGTTATTGAATTAAGGTAGTTTCAGGGAGGGGAACGTGGTTCCATATCCTCTCTTTAAAACAATATTTCATTAGAAGGGGCCTAATCCTAATGGTGGGTCATGACTCTTCCCCTGCTCTTCGTGTGAGAGGGGTGATGCGCACTCTAGCTAAGTGAAATTGGCGGTGCAGTGTAGACGACAGGGTAATAGGCCTCTTTGTTCTCTACCTCACCATATGCAAATGAAAGATCAAGGATAGATTAAGTCTTGTGATCTTGGTACAGGGTAGATGACTGATGAGGTATTTTTCAGTCGTTTACCTATCAAAGAATCCTAACTTAATCAATCTGAGTAGAATGGTAAGCAAGGGTCGATCCCACAGAGACTCGTGTAAATGTGTTATTGCTTAAGTGCCAAGTAACGAATATGGGGTTTGTGATTGTAAATTCTAAGCTAATATGCAAAATAGAAAATTATCTAAGAATGCAAAAGATGGTTTTAATCAAATAAGAGACAAGCGTGTTCAACTAGTTAAATCCATCATAGATATGCTTATCGATCATTGATTCTTTTGATTCTCAATTCCCTTGAATAATCTACTGTGGATTATTATCCAAAACTTTATATTTAGTTGAAAGAGCTAACAGTCTGAACAACCCTAATCATCTAACAACCTAGAAAAACGCCTAGATTCAATTAAACGACAGCTTTAAGTCCAAAGTATCGATAGAAACAAATACTCAACGCAAACAACTAATCAAGTTATCTGTGGTTTCTTCCCTCTACAACTGAATAGCCCAAACGGGTCCAAACAATTATAGTTGCTACTTTATCTAATCAATCCCGAACGGGACTTGATCAGATTAGTTGTAAATTAACCTAGAAATTCTATTAGGTAGCTAATCTAACAAAACCCTAGAATAATTCTGATTCAATTAAGCACAGGGAATAAAACTTATTCAAGTTGATGAGAATCAATCAAACCTCACAATATTATGCAATCTATGATTTCAATAACTAGTCAAACACAAAGAGAAATTAGCAATGCATAATTAAAATAAAATCAAACTTACAAGAGTTCAAAGGTTCTTCCTTGAGAGAAAACCCTAGCCTCCAAAAGTTATGATCAAAAGTTAATGAAAATAAAACTAACATAAAGTATTTATCTGTCTCTAAAAATATCCCTCAAACTCTATCTTAAACATATCATCTCGTAAATCATAAGCCCAAATAGCCAAACATTGAAGCCCAAACCAAATCTCGGCCCAAGTCCAACGTCCGTGAGAAACGCCAGATTGCGCGGCATCGGCACCATATTGCGTGACCGCGCATTTGCCTCCCCGCGCAATTGGCACCCAGTTGGGAATGCGCGGGCTCGATTACGCGGCTTCGATCCCGAGCACTTGGTTCTTGGCTTGGCTCGATTCTTTCTTCTCTTGGCTCTTCTCCTAGCATGTCCTAGCTTCTTTAGCTTGCTTGACTCGTCCACCACCACCATGGTCCATCTGTACTCGCCCCGTTGTTGCTCCTGAACCTAAAAACCTATAAAACCGAGCAAACCAGCGCATAATACCCGACAACACAAAAAACCTAAAAACTACATAAAAACTAACCAAAACCTAACAAAAAAATATTTAAAACATGCATCTAAACTACTCCTATATGCGAGCTATCAAATTCCCCCATGCTTAACCCTTGCTTGTCCTCAAGCAAGACATAAATCCCATCACACCATAGAAATGAAATCTTACATCCATCTCAAGTCAAACAAGCATTTCACATATAATTAAAAACTCAACCAAGACTTCTCAGCATGCATTATGGTAAGCAACAAGTAAAGACCATTCATCCATTCTAGACCTCACCAAGGAAATTGTGTTTTGCACTCAACACTTAAGTGTATAATGGGTATGTGTTTCACTCAAAATCAACCATGAAAACTAGACAACCATATGCTTGCATCAGAGTTCTAAATCTCCACCGCTGGGGATCAAATACATAACAAAAATCATGAGGTCTTTTTCTGGCTTGTAATGGGGCCAAGGTAAAGAGACATTTGGAAGGGATAATATTTGGCATGTGGCGCTAAATCCGGGATAAAGAACTAATCCTAACCCAAACTTCAACACTTTCTTCTCAACTTCTTCCAAACTTCTTTCTACCAACTCATTACATTTGCATTAAAGCACTTTGCTTCTTTTTTTCTTTCTTTTGCCTCTTTTCAACTCTTTCTTGCTTTGCTTAATGAATACTAACAACATTTAAACACTTTTTCTTTTGCTTATTTTGCAACAAACTTCATCTTCATTTTTTTTTCACTTTGAACACAAGAGTTTATTTCCTCTTTTTCTACCACTATCTTCTCCAACTCCCCCATACTTATACATAACTCACACAATACAACCAAAACCTAAAGTCCTAAATCCCGGATTATGGGTCAAGCTTATTCGGCTATGGATCATTTTGTGGAACTAATAAAAATAGGCTTAAGGCTCAAATAAGTGGGATGTCAAAAACATGGATCTTGTAGGGTAGGAAGGGAAATAATAGGCTAATAAGAAACATTGCCTCAATCACTTTAATGTCATGCATTCAATCATATAAAGCAGTCTCAAAATAGAGTATTAACGCAAGTTCTAGAGCTAGATAATCATGGTGATACACTTAAGAATGTAGAGAACAATATTATCATGAAAGGCCAAAAATCAAATCTCACAAGGCTAATTGTTTGTCTAGAACTTCAGAATGAATCTAAAACTCAAGCTAAATACATGCTCCATCCTATAATCAAGTCATTTAATAAATGATCATGCTTATATCATATCAACTTCAGTAAATCATGCAAATCATGGGTTAGAACTTATACTTAACTTAGAAACACAAGAGGAATCAAACAATGGGGAAATAAGAACCTAAATGCAATAATTTTGTATTTTTCTAATTTTTCTAATTTGTTTTTCATTTTTCAGAATTTTAATCAATGCATGCAAAAATTTTAAACATGACCTAAACTAATGCAACTATATGCAATGCAAAAGTAATTCCCTTCCCCCATGCTTAAAACATACTTTGTCCCCAAAGTATAGTAAAAAGGTAAAGGAAAGAGAAAAACTCACACAACCTAGTTGTTTGGCGGGTAATAGGGCGGAAAATCCTGTGGTGGCGGTGGCTGGTACTCCGGATGAACCTCTGGCTGTGGTGGATAGTACGGTGGAATCTCCTGAGCTGGTGGTGGCTGGTATGGTGGGAACTGAGGATACGGTGGATCTGGAAAGGCGTACTGCGGATAAGACTGATGAGGAGGATAGCTCGCTGAACTCCAACCATCCAATCTAGTGTTGAGCAGTCTGAACTGCTCATCCTGGCGAGCCTGAAAAGCAGCAAGCTGCTAATCCTGATGAGTCTGATATGATGTGATCCTCTGATCCACATAACCTCGCATGTTCTAGAAGCCCTGATCGATATGAGACGTCATACTATTGTAGCGATGCGTGTTGTCCAGTTGCATCTCTCTCATCATCTCCATCATCTGGTTGTACTGCGTATCAGAATACTGATGATCACCTCCAGCAGGCACAGATTGTCGCTGTTGGGTATCCTCCTCAGACTCCTCCTCCTCCTCTGTGTCTACAACTTCAGCAGACTCTTCCTCTTCCTCTTCTTCTTCTTCCTTAGCCATTGTGAAATCCTCATCCATTTCCTCCTCGTCAGACTCCTCAACAATAATAGGGGCCTTATTTTTACCTCTAACTAGGCCCCTGACAGTAGTCACATCCAAATCTCCATCCCGGGCTTCAATGTACCAGTTCGCCGGGCTGTTTCCAATCTTGACTCGGCTCCCATCAAGAAGCTTCATTACTCGCCCAGAATCCCCAAGCACCCAATAGTAGGAGTTCCTGTAAAAATATAGGACACCCATCTTCTTAAGCATAGTAAAGTTTATTGCCACCGGTGAGATGTCAACCTGTAACCTACTTAGATCAACTTCAAAGTGCTTGGCCAGATGGGTCACAATCCCACCAATACAGATAGCTCCTCCACCCTTGTTTCCAACATGGTACATGTGGTTCATCAACACACCCAAACTCATCCTTTTTCTTTTCAAACAAGCGGCCAATACAGCCACATCTTTCTTTGGGCAATTGTTTCCACCTTCACCCCGCCCATTCATGCTACCAGAAATAAATCGTTGAAAAACTTTGATGGCGGGATGAGTGATGGGGGAGGCCTTTTCTTGGGTTGGGTTATAAGTGGTTCTCCCGGTTATGGCTCTCCAGAAATGTCTATCAGCCCATGTAGCACCATTTTCAGTAAGCATGACATCATTATCATAAATATGAAGGAACCCAAATGCCCGATTGACCTCTTGCAAGGTCATCTTTCTCCTGACACCTCCGAGCCAGAACTTAATCTCTCCCTCTCCTTTGAAATTAATGGATAAGGTACTCAGAAATTCCAGTGTTAACCCCTTGAAAGTGGGTTCACACAGCTTCAAGAACTCGCCCATTTGTAGATGCGCCCCTATCTCATTCAACAGATGAGCAATCCCGATCTCATTCATCAGGTCCCAGTCAATGAACCTGGATGCTGTCCATTTCCTATCCTTCAGAAGCTCAAATCGGATCACATGGTTGTTTTTTGTCAGAGTGATCCCAAAAGTCTCTTGGGTGTTTTCTCCCACCACAGCAGGGGGAGCGTAAGCAGCTCGGGATGAAGATGCGGTATCTCTTCTACTTCTTTTCGGAGCCATTTATATCAGAAATTCACAGAAACCTGCATAACACCACAAACGGACCAAGCAAACACATTTTTTGTTGTCCCGACAAGGACAACCACAACAATATTTCACAAATAATCGCTCAAACACTCACTTCCCCCACTACCTAGAACAATTTAATCAAAATTTAATTAAATTTTAATCAAATTATAGGTGATTTTCGGATTTATGTAGAAAGCTCAAATAAAACACGAATCTAGGCTAGCATCATGCAATAAACGAACTTTTGTGAAGAACTTAAGCCTAAATCCGAGCCTAAAGGGGTCAAATTTGGGTTTTTCTATCCAAACCTAGATCTAGATTTAACTAATTAAAAACCGAATTTGATTGGAGATTTGAGAAAACTTACTTGAGTCCTTGTTGATGTGGAGTTGTTGGCTCGATTTTGAGGTCGAAATCCCGCCTTAAAGAGCTTGAGTGGAGCTTGGAAGTTTGCCTTCAATGGAGATAGAGGAGAGGTAGAAGAAGGGGGTTGCACGAATGGGGAAGGGAAAATAACATCGGGTTTTAATTAAAATGGATTCCCGAAAAGTGGCCGATTGCGCGGTTTGGCACCGAATTGCGCGGTCGCGCAATTGCGAAGCCGCGCAATTGCCTCCCAGTTTGGATTGCGCAGCTTTGGGCCTCTGGATTGCGCGGCCGCGCATTTAGCAACCCAAGCCGCGCAATTCCAACTGAGTTGGCATTGCTCAGCTTGGCTACAGATTGCTTGGCCACGCAATTTTTGTCCCTCTTCCGAGTATTTCTGTACTTCATGGCTTGCCCGAGTTTATCTAAAATTTGAGGATTATTTCTACCTAAACTAACTAATAAAAACAAAATTTGAAAAACAGAAACAAAATTCAAAGCAAAACTATCCTAAAACATGGGTTGCCTCCCAAGAAGCGCTTGTTTAACGTCTTTAGCTTGACGTAAAAAGGATATTAAGAAGGATACGAGCTGTGGAATTCGATCTCCTCCCCATCGAATCCCATCTTCAGAATGCCTTGTGGTATGTCAATCCTTGTATTCGTAGTCTTCAAAAATGGTCGTCCTAGCAACATTGATATCTTTCCAACTCCCGATCCCATGTCCATCACTAGAAAGTCAGCCGGAAATTTCAAGGAATCCACCGTAACCCATACATCTTCAATTTTTCCTTTAGGCCTTACAGTGGAATGATCAGCCAGCTCTACTATGGTCCGAATTTCTTTTAATGGTCCCATACCGAGTTTCTCATATAGGGACGAAGAAATTACATTGACAGATGCACCTAAATCAATTAAAGCTTTATTCACTTTGGTGCTTCCAACCATGCAAGGAATAGTGAACATGCCAGGGTCGTTGCACTTCTCGGGTAAACGCTTTTGAAACACAGCAGACACATGTTCTTTTTCTTTGACTTGCTTCTGACTTTTCTCCTTCTGTCCCCTTTTCAGAGTGCACAACTCTTTTAGAAACTTGGCATACCGAGGTACACTCTTGATTAGATTCAGTAGCGGGACATTAACTTTGCATGTACTGAAAACCTCGAACAGCTCTTTGTCATTCTTCAATTTCCGGGTTTCTTTCAAGGCCTCAGGAAAGGGTGGGACAGGTGCATAGGCTTTCAGAGGGGGTTCAGAGTTGTCTTTCAGCTCGCCCAGATTGTGCGGCTTCGCACCACATTGCGCGGCCGCGCTTTCACCCTCGATCCCGCGCAATCCCAACTGGGGGCACATTGCGCGGGGTGCACATTGCTCGGCCGCGCTTTTAGCGGCCAAGCCGAGCAATTGGCCCTCGTTTCGTTCTGTTGATTCTTCAGCTTTGCTCAACTGATATACTTGCCCCGCCTCCGAACCATCATAAATAGAGACAAAACTGACATTCACCCTCGGGTTAAGCTCTGTCTGAGACGGCAGCTTACTTGAATCTCTGGCTTCCAATTTGCTCACTGCCTCAGCAATCTGACTGACTTGATTCTCCAAATTCTTTATACTGGACTTGGTTTCCTGTTGAAGCTGAGTTAGAGAACCATGTATTGTCGAAACTGTCTGAGTCAGACTTCTTATCATCTGGTCAGTGGTCATATCATTCTGATTCACTCCCTGAGCCTAAGATTGGAAAGGTGGTCTGTATTGAGCTTGGCCACCGTGATTGTTGAACTGCTGATTACTTGGATTGCCATACCTCAGATTAGGATGATCCCTCCAGCCTGGGTTGTAGGTGTTGGAGAAGGGGTCATACCTCGGCCTAGGTGGTCCATATCCTCCCACTGCATTCACCTCAGCTTTTTGATCTTGGAGTGTAGGGCAAGCGTCAGTGGGATACATGTTATCAAAGCAGATTTCACAAGATTTCACCTGCTGTCTACCACCTTGCTACAACAGCTGCTTCATCATCATTTTCAATTCAGTGACTTCATCTTGGATTTTCGTATTAGCCATCACTGAATTTGCAGCTCTCGAGCTAGTCTCTTTTCTGAACTGTCTTGTGCCCTCAGACAGTTGTGTAAACAGTTCAAACGCAGCAGCAGGAGTTTTGTTGAGAATGTGACTCTGGCAAGCTGCATTGACCATTCTTATCTCATCATCCAAGAGGCCATTAAAAAGATATAGAATCAGGTCTTGATCAGTGTAGCCATGGAAAGGACAGCTGCCTACCAACCTCTTGAACCTCTCATAGTATTCGTACAAGGACTCATTAACTTCTTGTTCGATGTTACTGATTCGCTTTTTCAGATCGTTGAGCCTTGTAGAAGAGAAGTACTTCTCCAGAAAAGCTTCCTTCATCTTAGCCCATGTATCAATACTTTCAGATCGTTTAGCCTGATCCTTGAGAGAAAAAGGAAAGGCTCTCAGCGCGATCTGGTCATGAGTCACATCAGCAGGCTTCATGCTGGAGCACACAGCATGAAATTCAGAAAGATGCTTGTTGGGTTCTTCACCACTATGCCCATGGAATGAAGGCAAAAGGTGGATCAACCAGGATTTCAGCTCAAACTTGACTCCCTCACCGAGAGCAGGGAATTGCATCGCTAATGGCTATTGTGTCAGATTTGGTGCAGTCAACTGTCTCAGAGTTTGGTCACCCATCTCAGCAGATTCAGATTCAGAGTCAGATTCTTCAAGAAATAACGGTAAGGCCTGAAAGTGATTCCGGATTTCCTTCCTTAGCTTGAAGAGTGTCCTGTCAATATCTGGATCAAACAACAGGGGAGATGAGTTAGTAGCACGGGTTTAAACCATATAACAGGTTCACACCCAAAACAGCACAAAAGTAATAAACACAAATAGCGACGAGTCCCCGGCAACGACGCTAAATTTGATAAGGTATTTTTCAGTCATTTACCTATCAAAGAATCCTAACTTAATCAATCTGAGTAGAATGGTAAGCAAGGGTCGATCCCACAGAGACTCGTGTAAATGCGTTATTGCTTAAGTGCCAAGTAACGAATATGGGGGTTTGTGATTGTAAATTCTAATCTAATATGCAAAATAGAAAACTATCTAAGAATGCAAAAGATGGTTTTAATCAAATAAGAGACAAGCGTGTTCAACTAGTTAAATCCATCATAGATATGCTTATCGATCATTGATTCTTTTGATTCTCAATTCCCTTGAATAATCTACCGTGGATTATTATCCAAAACTTTATATTTAGTTGAAAGAGCTAACAGTCTGAACAACCCTAATCATCTAACAACCTAGAAAAACGCCTAGATTCAATTAAACGACAACTTTAAGTCCAAAGTATCGATAGAAACAAATACTCAACGCAAACAGCTAATCAAGTTATCTGTGGTTTATTCCCTCTACAACCGAATAGCCCAAACAGGTCCAAACAATTATAGTTGCTACTTTATCTAATCAATCCCGAACAGGACTTGATCAGATTAGTTGTAAAATAACCTAGAAATTCTATTAGGTAGCAAATCTAACAAAACCCTAGAATAATTGTGATTCAATTAAGCACAGGGAATAAAACTTATTCAAGTTGATGAGAATCAATCAAACCTCACAATATTATGCAATCTATGATTTCAATAACTAGTCAAACACAAAGAGAAATTAGCAATGCATAATTAAAATAAAATCAAACTTACAAGAGTTCAAAGGTTCTTCCTTGAGAGAAAACCCTAGCCTCCAAAAGTTATGATCAAAAGTTAATGAAAATAAAACTAACATAAAGTATTTATCTGTCTCCAAAAATATCCCTCAAACTCTATCTTAAACATATCATCTCGTAAATCATAAGCCCAAATAGCCAAACATTGAAGCCCAAACCAAATCTCGGCCCAAGTCCAACGTCCGTGAGAAACGCCAGATTGCGCGGCATCGGCACCATATTGCGCGACCGCGCATTTGCCTCCCCGCGCAATTGGCACGCAGTTGGGAATGCGCGGGCTCGATTATGCGGCTTCGATCCCGAGCACTTGGTTCTTGGCTTGGCTCGGTTCTTTCTTCTCTTGGCTCTTCTCCTAGCATGTCCTAGCTTCCTTAGCTTGCTTGACTCATCCACCACCACCATGGTCCATCTGTACTCGCCCCGCTGTTGCTCCTGAACCTAAAAACCTGTAAAACCGAGCAAACCAGCGCATAATACCCGACAACACAAAAACCTAAAAACTACATAAAAACTAACCAAAACCTAACAAAAACATATATAAAACATGCATCTAAACTACTCCTATATGCGAGCTATCAATGACCATGGAGGAAATACTCCGATGATCTCTACAATACCAAAATATTTTGGCAGTAATTCGAACCGATTATGAATCACCAACCTGTTAGTGAAAAGTTTTGAAAGTAATATAAGATAAGTGTGTTAGGCACATTAATATACTTGAATGGTTCGTGCAGTCAGAAAGCCATTCTTGCTTGCGGTTATGAATGATTCTTAATCAAACTTTGGTTAAGTCAATCTGATTAGTCGATGGAGGCTTTTTAAAATGTGATGTGATTAATATGAGTTCCCAACAATTGTTTATGCTTCTTAAAAGAAACCACAAGTGGTGGTGTTCTCTCTCTTGATTATGCGAGTCTCCTTCTTATTCTCTATAAGACTGCTAACTGTTGGATCATAATCCGAGTCTAGTCAGATTTGGATGCCAATATGTTTAGTTACAACCATAAGAACCAAGTTAGATTCTCCGCTTGCTAGTCTTTCATTAGACTAACCCGTCCATTTTCTTTTCTTTTATATGGTCGGTTGGTGTCCACCGTTGGTTTACGGCACATCAGGTTCTTCTAGGAAGTTGATTCAAGAGGTGGATTCCGAGGTTTGAAGCTCAAGAAGTTGAAGAAAGGTTTTCAATGGCTATACTTGAGTGAAGATCATGATTGAACTACTTCAAAGCGAAGTTAAGTTTCAGAAATAAGAACTCAAGGAAGACTTGATGAAGATTTTGTTTAAATAGAAGGGTGTTCTATTTAGGACTGGGCAAAAAAAACCGTAACCGAAAAACCGGAAAACCGATCAATTTTTACGGTTAACCGAACCGAAAAAAATTTAACCGGTTACGGTTAACCGACCGATACTTTTAACGGTTCAAAAGTGCGGATACGGTTATCAATATTTTCACGGGCGGTTAACCGATGAACCGATAATATTTTTAATATATTATATGTTTTTAAAAATGGTAGTATATATCTAATTAGTTCTAATTAAAAATAAATATATTTTAATAAATAATAAAGTATCTATTATTATTTTTTTTTATAGTTTAATTTTTTTTTATCAATGCTCTCAAAGAATCAGAGTCTCATCGAGACAAAGCAAATGAATAGAGAAAAAAATTTGATGCGTTTCATTGTTCCCATACATCCACTTCCACCTGCTAGTTTGCGGGACTTTTTTTATTGCTTGATTCTTATTAATGTTTTATTGTTGTTTTATGGGAAAATTATAAGCCTTATAATGACGTATAGAGGTTGACAACTTATTTCATTTGCTGGATTCTTATTTATGGCATCCTACTAGCCTTCTTCAGGTTGGAAATTATCAAACCAAATGAAGAATAATTATGCTTCAATTGGACTGATTTCAATGGTTTTTAATTTGTATGTTCACTTTACAAATTGTTTTGGATATTTTAAAGCGTTGGATTGGTTTGTATATTGTTTGTATTTTACATTTAATATTTATTTTATTTTATTTTATTGAAAAATAAGGTTATTTTTGTATTAAAAATCTTATTTTTGACTAAAAAAACAAGGCGGTTAATTGATAAACCGTACCGAGTTTCACGGTTAACCGTTAACGGTTAACCGATAACGAACGGTACGGTTATGGTTATTGAAATTTACTAACCGAAGTTCCGGTTAACCGATGTCCGGTTAACCGAAACTCCGGTTAACCGACCGTGCCCACCCCTAGTTCTATTTATTTATTCTTTTAAGTTAATGTTTGTATAAGACCTTTTACGTGTTTCTCCGATGTAATATTTAACTTAAGTTTGTTAGGTTTTCAAATGGTTTCATTTACCTTGTTTTTAGTTTGTTCAGTCAGTTTAAAGCGTTTGGTAGCTTCGGTTTAGTCTTAATCGGGGTTATTGGTGGTAATACCTCCAGGTTAGGAAGGGGGTGTTACAGAAGTGGTATCAGAGCTAAAAGTTCCTAAGTCTTGCTTAAGACTTTCATCTTCCATATAGAATTATGGAGAATTCTATATTGGTGATGTCTTAGAACCATTTATGGAAAGTGGTTAAGATTGGAGATCAAACTCGTGAAGAGATAGAAGGAGAAAAGGGAATTGGAGAATATGAGGTAATAAGTTTGGAGTAGCTTTTGTGAAAAAGGTCCTATGGTGGACATTTGATTCCCTGGAGATGGGAATGGATTCCGAGAAGGATCCATAGTAAGATCAGGTGAAGATTCCTGAAGTTGAACCGGTTTTAGACCAAGTTCTCAATGAATTCCTATTCTCTCTTGAGAGTCTGAATTGGGTGTACCCTTATCGTTTCTTCCATATTAGGAAACTTTTTGTGAGATTTTGAAGTTAAGTATTCTACTTCATAAAGATTTTCTATTTTGAAGGTTTCCTATTTTAAGCTCCTATGATGGAAGATTTAAGTTATGAATGTTGTTTAAAAAGGTCATGATTCAAATGTATGTGAAAGAAACTGTTCTTCTCTTGATATGTGAAAATTCAAGTGTTGTCTTTAAAAAGGATTTTTCAAAGTGAGTTTGTTTGACTTTGAAGTCATAAGTGTAAGAGTTTCAAGAGTATATTCTTATAGGAATTTCTGAACTTTGAAATTCGAGTATCAATAGAAGTTTGGAGTTGGAACCTCTACTTCTCAATGTTAAGATTTGGAGAATCTTATGTCTTGAGTGATTCTAAGAGATCAGTATGGCTCATGAAGTGATGTAAACGAATCCTGAAAAGGAAAGGATTGCCTTTGGAAACTTTCTTCAACAACTATGCTTATGACTCTATAGTATAGAATCATGGATATTCTGTACTTTTCTTTGCTCAATTGGAAGTTAAAGAGCTTTGAAATGCTCAAGTGTTGGATCAATTGAATTGTCAAACTATCGGAAGATACAGTTCAATTTTGAATCTGATAGTATTCGAACTCGGATTTCATATATGTTGTTATCCTTTGAGTTAAGAGGATTGAGAATCCTAAATGGAATGGCAATTCCTTATGATTATAGTAAGAAAGAAAGGAAGAATGCTGGTTTAGCTTAAGTTGTGAACAAGTGGTTAATCATCAAGGTTGTTGTGAATAAGGTTGATTGGTCAAAATGGATTGAACAGGTAAAAGTTCATCAATAATGTGTTTATGTTCAATTAACTACTTAGCACAAGTGTTAATTGATTACATGAGTTGTTGATATCCCGATGATTAACCTATGTGACAACGTTATGGGAATTTCGATGTATGATACCTAGCTTGGGATAATGAGAAGAGACTTGAGGTCTATAATTGACTAGTAATGGAATCAGCATTGAGATCTTCTAAATTGCCAATGGTATTGGCTTATGTTTCTTTAAGGATGGAAATGATAAAGTTCAATTTTGAGAAGATCATTCAAGGAATGATTTTGGGCATGTTCGTCTTGATATTTTAAACGGTTGGGAGAAAAATATCAATCCTTCAATATTGTGGTCAATAAGGCTTAGCCCTTATCCCTGAAAAATAATTTCAGTTGTGTAGGATTTTGAAGATTTTATATCAGTCAAACCTAATGTCTAAGGTGGTACTGGTGAAACTATTAAGTTGTCAGCAGGTCTCCTAACCACAAGTTCTTCCTTTGCAATGTGGTTTGAACTTGAGCTAATAAAAAGGGTATATGTCTTCTCCTTATGGTTAAGTAAGAAGACAAGGGAATGATGGAGAAGTTTAGTTTGTTCACCAATGTTGAATTGAGATAGGTTTATGAATACCTTGTTTGGTCATGTGAATTCTTCTGTTAAAAGAAATTGGAAATTAAAGAACTTTCCTTATATGTAGAGAGATATATGAATTGAATGTTTTGAACTAGATGCAAAGTTTGAAAGTTCACTTTTTATATTGAGAGGATTAAGTTATAAAAGGATGGAAAGTCCTTAAAATCGTCATAAGAGTTCAATAGTTCGCTTCTGGATATCTGAATTTAAATGTGTAACACCCCTATTTTACAACACTGGGTATTACCGCCAGTGACCTCAGACTTTACCGTCTAAAGTCACCCAAGGCTTTTAAAATGATATAGAACAATTAAAATGCGGAATAAAATATAATACATAATGAGAAAAGGTGCTCCCGAGGGAGACTTGGTTCTTACAAAACATCTTACATCGTTTTCAAATATAAAGTTGTCCAGAAGTTGAAATGCGAAGCTAGCTTGTCCTTGAAACATATTGAAACTAAAACAAAATGATATAAGAAGCACATCTTGAAAATCCTTGTTCTTCCTTCGTCTTCACTTCACTTCACTTCACTTCACGCCTTGTTGGGATTCCTAGATTCTGACATAATTCGTGAGGGGCGAGAGAATGCCAGGCAAACATGCGGAAAAGAAGAATTAGTCTAAGAGACTAAGCAAGCGGGAAAGGAACTTCCCGAAGGTATTTAGGGTAACTTCAAGTATTTTCGAAAGAGATATTAGGGTTGTGTTTACGATGGGGCTATACGATAAAGCTAGTTTATGTGGAGCTTTGATGGTTCAAAGGAGAGTATATCTTAGACAAAGGTAACTCGAAAAGCGATAGAAGAACTACTAGATTGTAGACTTCTCTATGATTTCGATAGAATGTTGGGAACATGTATTAATTCCTACAAGTGAAAACCTCTCGCGTCCGGAGCGGACCGAGAGCCGGATCGATCATTTAAGACCGGTCCGGTTTTGGTATCTTAAATGTGCATTCGCACTTATCTTATATAGTGACGAAAGATATTCGACTTTGTTAATGATTTTTGATAGAGAGTGGTGGGACACGGATAATCCGAGCCACCCGAAGGAGAACTTCAATTCCCCGACACTTAGCTAGAGTGCGCACAATCCCTCCTTGCAATCGGAGCGGATGGAGATCATGATCCTGAAAGGATCGTATGGACGTACGACTTAGTAAGAGTATATAGAGGCGTCGGCTAACCCTCACCCCTTTCTAGTTTATTCAACGCAAATCTCTGAACGAGATTGTAATCAATCAAGATAACAAACACACTAGCATATATAATCCTAACAAAGGAGTATAAGACATACTATGCTAACAATTGTCGTTATTTCTAGCAATCGATATTTCCTAGGTTCATTTTTATTTAAGCATACAAGTTGTTCCCAACAACGAGAATTTCCACGGAGACGAAAAGTAAAAGGTTACAAGGGGAAATTCCACTTGCCTTAGCTTTGGCGAGTTCTAACAATCGAGCTTTGACGGAACTATGTGGTTCACGACTATGAGTGAGGATTCCGACCTATCGACACGGAATTTACGAACGGCTTATAAAAACGGATTCTTCTTAACTCAAGTTCTCTCTTATAATACTTCTATAAGAGAAACGGAATTCTAAATTATTATTGTAATAATTTAGAGGGTTTTTTAAAATAATAATATTCCTTCATTATTATTTTGGTTTTGTAATATCCTTATTATTCCATAAAACCGTTACTAAAATAATCTCTTATAACTTTATTTCCTATTTCTGTAATATTAGTAAGCAAGTAAGATTTCATAAAATACTATACCTTGCCTAGTTTTTAAAATATTACTTCTAAATTTCTTAAGGATCCTTGTAGCGATATATCCCTCCCCACGAATATTTTATTACTAATATACCTTCTGTAGACTTTTATTTAATTCTATAATTTACCTAGAACAAATAAGGCTCATAAACTTATAATCTACTTTTCTTGGAAGTTTCCATAAATAGGAATTCCTAATTTTCTTTATAAGGTAACTTCCTAAAATTAACATTTATTAACTTAATCTTATTTATTTTATTCCTCTAGTTCTTATCACAATATATGACTTATACAATATCTATGATCATAGTCTTATAAAATAGGGTCATGGCTTATAAAATATAATCATGGCTTATAAATATCCTATTTCATAATTATAGTCCATTATTATAATATTTATAGGTTATAAAATAATTTTCTATATCTATATGGTTTCTTTCCATACAAGTCAACTTTATGCTATATAATATCATAACTAATTATAAGATCATACTTCTTATATTACCCTAGAACTTATGTCTTGCAATAATTCTTTATACTTAGAGATTATTAAATTAATACTTTTCTCACATGATGACTTTAATAATATAATTATTAATAATATTATTCTTTCATAAAAATCAATATCTAAAGTTAAACTATAGTCCATGATCACAAGTTTTGAAACAATAATACTTTTATAAGGTTTCTCTACCATTTTATTATTATAATAAATCTTATGTGTAGGCCATTATGATATCTTAACTCAATTTATAACATCTTTCCCATATCTCTTCAATATCTTGTCATGCAAGTCAACTTTTATAACTTAGTAATATAATAACATATTATATATTAACTTATTGTCACAACTTATATATTTCTAAACAAAGCTTATATCTTTTAGAAATCTCTACACCTAGAGGTAGGTCAAACTAATGTTTTTATTAAGTCAAGAATTTATTTTATGAATCTATTTATCGTGATCAAACTCATAAATATGATATCTTCTATAGTTTAGGACATGCAATGACTTTTTATCTAGTAGAACCTTGTAATATTATAAATATCTCATGTCTAGGATAATTTTATAAACATGGTATGATTTAAATAATCTTATGGAATTATATTTACCATGGTAACTAGTATCTTTTCCTAAATTATTCACTCCTTCTCTACAACTAACAAGTTCTCAAATAATATTTCTATTAAATTTAAAACTTGTAGGCCAACAAATATTACGAGATCTATTTAACTTGTTAAACTTGATTATAAAAAAAATAATACTCTCATAATTTATAAACAAAATATTCCAAGTCTTTCCATATTTTATTTCCTTCTATTTAAGTTTACATGCATGTTAATAACTCCATTTGTTCACTAGTAAATAGTAATACTAATAAAAATCTGATTTGTAAAATAGAGATTTGGGCCAAAGTTAATAGCCCAAGTTTAGTTAAAATTTACCCAAAATTAATTAGGATTAGGCCCACTATCCTCCTCCTTCTTCTTCTGTTTTCACGTGAGAACCAGAGAGACAATCAGACGCACGACGATGGACGAAGGGCGGGAGCAGCGGCGGCCAGTGGTGGCGAGGGCTCCGGCGAGGCGGTCCTGGGAGGCGCGCGCGACAGTGGTGGCGGTCCGACCGGGTGTCCTCGGTGGTTGGCGGCTCCAAGGAGGGAGGAAAGGGAATTTTGTGATTTTTTTCCAGAAAAATCAGATTTGGGGGTAATTTGAGAGGGACAAAATTCTGGGATTTTAAGGCATTAATTTGAACGAAATTTGACTCAGAAGGGAGAGATTTGTGGTGTGACTTTTACCTTGCTAACAACCTCATTAGATAGTGGGAGATTGAGGCTTTTAGGCCTCCTTCCATGGTGGCTTGCTCAAATAGAGAAGGTTTTAATTGGAGGAAATGGGTGGTGGTGCATGTAGGTTGATTGGGTGGAAAAGGAGGTGAAGATGGAGAAGGATTGGGTGTAGAGAAGGGTGGATTTGATGTACGTCAATCAATCAGACTTATTTGACTCTTTGGAGAAGAAGAAGAAAAGGATAGTTTAAGATTAAAAGAATTGGAATATGGGTAAACAAATTACATTAGCATAGCTGGTTGGAGTGGGTGTTTGGGATGAGAGGAGCGAGAGGTCTCGGGTTCGAGTCCCTGCTCTCAACTCCTTTTTATTAGTTTTGTCTTGAATTATTTTCAGCTTTGTAATATAAAATTTCGGAAATTAATACCCCTCCATTTTATTTGGTTGATTTTTACACTTTAATAAACCTTTATCATATTCTTGAAAATTATAAAAAAGAAACTAACCTCTCTTTTTAAGAAAAACTATTTAAATACTTATCCGACTTGCCTAAAATTTAATGAATTCTCAATTGTCATTGTAATAAACTTCTATAATCTCTTTATAATTTACTATGAAATTATGACGATTAATAGGTCCTCTACTTTAGAGAAAAAAAAATTATTGGGATAAATATTCATTTTTATTTTATTTGGAATTTAGCGGATATTACAAAATGACTATTAACTTGCAGAAGGCTTGTTGTTTTGTAAATGGATGAACTCAAGTATTAACTTTTTGTCAATGGATCATATTTGCATATCTTTAAAGTAGTATGTCAAGGAGGCATACAAGTTGAGAGTGACCTTGGAAGAAGTTGTCATGAGTATGAAAATGTTGGAATCATATTGTCCCTAAGAATTGCAAGTAGATTGATACAAGCAATCAACTTCTTTTATTGAGCCTGTGAAGTTAAGTTGGGCTAGGACCGAGTTAAATCAGGCAGAGATTACTCAATACTATGGATTATAGAAAAATCTAGTAGTATGTTTAATTAAGAAAAGTCAAGGAATGCCACCAGGTTCTATCTTGAGGAAGGAATGAAGTATTACATTCGAAGGGAAATGTAGTACGCATAAGTGAATTGGATTGTCTTAGGTCCTTTGAGGCTCAGTTTTGATTTGAAACTTTAGTCAAGTTGGTAAGGCCAGCTAATGTGCAAATGTCAGCACAGAACTAGGGCAAAGCGTTAGTAGCATCATTAAGATAAGGTCAGCAATTTTATTTGATGCATTGGCTTGACGCACCCATTTCTTCATAAAGTAGCTAATCTTTGTTTCTGCGGTATTCAAAGTTAAAGCAAGTATGTTAGTAACCTATGTCGAGTTCCTGTCAAGCTGTTATGATTTAAGGATATTTGAGATCGTTTCATGATTTTCTCTTTTGAGAAAATTCTTTGGACTTTATAGAATTCAAGTATGAATTTCTAAAAGTAATGATAGTTTGTTATAAAGGATTTATGAATAAATTTTCTACGGTTTTCATGGTGGTGAGTAAGAATGTGATTTGTCTTCCATCTTGATCACATGGTAAGGCAAGATTACATGTCTTATTCCTATGAGAATGCAGTAAAGGATTATGTTTAATTTTGTTTCCCATCCTGATCACATGGTGGTATAAGATCACATAATTCCTTGGGTTTTAAAGAATAGTTTCTAGTATGATTTGGCAATCATATAAGTTTTGCAATTATATGAGTTTTGCAAGTGTAGTTGGTTGAGATGAAAAGATGCAAGCTTTCTTTTGCATTATAGCAGTTGCTATATCTAGTATTTGGTAAAACTCTTTTGAGTTAGTACATATTTGGTACCCTATACCATTTAAGGAGTATGGTCAAACTTCCCAAAATAGTTCAATTATAAGTAAAGAAATTGGTAAGATTCTTTACAAATCTATGCTGGTCTCTGAAGAGCATGCAGTAACTCTGTACTTCTCTAAAAGTTTGGGATTGTTTTCAGCCAACGATTATTGGAATTTTCTAAGCAATTTGTTAGTAGTTCATCTTGGTTGAAGTCATGACCTAAAAAATTCATTACCTTTCTAGCATAATTGTCTTTGAAAGTAAGTTAATATGGACTCCTGGGATGGAACCCTTTTTAAGGAATGATATTGTAGTAATCCTTTCTTTGGAGTAAAGGATGTACTAGTAATTTCTCCATTAGTTGTTATTTGTTTTCATGTTGTCTTGAAAACTTAAATCTCTTTGAGATAAGATAGTCAAGTGAGGATTTTAAGCAGAACTCCAATAGGTCTGGAGTTTGGATATGTAAATTAGTATTGATATTCAATCTCAGCTTGATAAGTTGTTGAATATAGAGAGTGGACCCGTGAGGATATGTTTTTAATCCTAAGAGTTAGGTTGCTCAACAAGTTAAAATGTTAAGTAAAGTCTAAACAGTTCTTTGATGAAAAAGACTGAAAATTGTCAATGGAGACGATTTTGTTGGAAATTATTGGACTAAAGGTAGTATTGTCCAATATGTTGGTATAGTAATGCGTAAGAGTGTAGTTTGAAGTAGTTGAGAGAGATAACTACTTTTGAATGTCAATATGCCCAAGCTGAGTTTTGGTTGAGAAAAGGATGTAAAGGATTGACAAGATAGGTTATTATATTGTCATGTGTTGGATAAATCTCATATTCTTGGTTAAAGTAATACTGAGATTTTTATCCCAAGAAAGGAAATTGAGTAAGGATTTTAAGTAATCCTTGTAAAGAAATTAATTTGAGAAGGACTAAAGGTTTAGTTTGGATGACAACAAGGTTGGGTGAATCCTCTTAGATGTTATTCAAAATCAGTTGACCAGATCAAGGAAAAGTAGTATGGGAAAAGTAATATTGTTTAAGATCAATGGAAAAGATCAAGAAGGTAAGACACCGGGATTTGTTATTCAAGATTATGGATTGCTTGGTTTTGAAACTATTCATGTGTATCTTTTGTTGATGAGCTTTGGAAGCTTATTTCAAAGGAAGCATATTTATTTGCTTAATTAGTTCATCCTGGAACAAGTAAATGTATAAGGATTTAAGATAAACTTTTGATGCATTGACATGAAGCGAAATGTCACCGACTTTGTTTTGATATGTTCGGTTTGTCTGGAAGTCCTGATTGAGCATAGAAGACCAGATGAAATGTTATAGTCTCTTCCTGTTTCAGAATGAAAGTGGGAAGATGTTACAATGGATTCTTGTCATTAGTCATTCAAGACTTAATGAAAGAAGAATGTAATATGGAGGTTGTTAATAAACTCATATAGAATATTCTTTTTAATGCATTTAAGCTGACTTAAAGAGTATAGAAGTTAGCTGAGGTGTTCATGTATGAAGTTTTTGATCTTCATAAAACTCCAAAGACTTTTATCTCTGATTGAGATAGGTGGTTCATGTCAAAGTTTTGAAAGGAGTGACATCAAGCTTTGTGGATTAAATTGAATTTTAGCGCTGGTTTCCTTCATCAAACTGATGAGCAATGCAAAGAAACAAATTCAAACTCCCGAGGACATATATTCTGGATTCCACACGAGTTGGAATGGTAGTTTGAGGTTGAGTGAGTTCACATACAAGAATTTTGATTTCACGATAAAGAAAAATGACTCTTTTAAGGATTTATAAGGCCAGAAGTGTTGGTTGTCAATTTGTGGGAATGACAATACTGACAAGGTTTTTCATGGGCCAGATTTGGCCAAGAGAATAGCCGTTGATATTGCACTATCACGATCAAGGGTGTTAACTGCTCAAAAGCAACAACAGTCGTGTGTTGTTTTAATTTGAGAGCATGTTGAGTTCACTGCAGAGAACAACGTTTTGTTTATAGTATCCGCCTTGAAAGGCATATTCCGTTGGGGAATGCGAGGCAACGTAAATGCTCGCTATGTTGGATTTTTTGAGATACTGGAGAGAACTGGTAAGCTTGTTTATCGGTTGGCGTTGCCACCTTCAGTACATTCTATCTATAATGTCATCCTTGTGATTCTTCTAAGATAGTATGCGTTCAATATATCTCATGTACTCAACAATAATGAGATGGATATTCAACCAAGTGACACCTGTGAAGAGAGGTCAGGTTGAATCGTGAATAAGAAAAAAAAATTACCATTGATTAGGCTACCTTGGCCTATAAATGGAGGTGAAGGAAAGACTTGAGAAACTAGGCAGGAAATGCTGAGTCATTTTCCAAAGTTAATGAACGTTGTAAAGAAGAAGTTGGTAGCTAAGTAGTAGTTGCTTTGTGCCTGGTGCAAAAGTAACAACTTGTTATTTTAAGGGGGTACTACAAACTTCTCTATAGGTTTGTAGTGGTTGTATGTATGTGTTTGTGCTATCCTTCCTTGTGATCCGAGTTCTCCTTGGTCTCGAGGACGAAACCATTTTTAAGGGGGTACTAATGTAATAACTGCGATTTTTGAGGATATTTTTGAATTTTTCTCGGATATCCTTTTAACCTTTTTGACCGTTTTAACGCTTAATCCAATATTTTGTTGGAGATTAAATCCTAGAAAATTCTTGGTGATATCCTAAAATCACAAAGAAATGATTTTATGGATCGGTGTGAATTATAGGATTTTTCGGTGGAAAAAGAATATTTATTGGATAAGCCGTCTTTCAAATTATGTACTGTAAATGATTTAAAATACAAAACGAAAGCCTTAAAAATTTAAGGTAGCAAGATAAAATCATGGAAAATTGGTTTTATTGGTCTACATAATTTACGGGACGTTTTCTGTTTAGTAAGTTTTTCCATCCGAGATACATAATTTTACCGCTTTAACGCGAGCCCCGTTCCGAGACGGGTTTTGTTTTAAAACCCATCACATCTTACCTTAATAAGGAAGGATCCATGAAAGAGATAAGATAGAGGATGGATTTTTTTATGTATGTATCGGCTCCATCTAGAACAGAGGAAGGAACCAGTAAGGCGAATCAGGACGGAACGACGAACTGGGAGATCCGACTTCTTCACCGCCGGCGATTTTCTCTGCCCCGTCCACCTCCTCATCGTCTCTTTCCCCTTTCTCTTTGTTTTTTTATGGGTTTTTGGTTCGGTTGCACATCAGAACCAGTAGAGAATCCAGATGAACGACGGAGTCGGTGAGTTTCTTCACCGCCGGCTAGCTTCTCTGCCACCACACCTTCTTCCTCTCTATGTTGTTAGGCTCTGTTGCCGCTGCAAAAAGGAACCAAAACCAGTGAGAGAAACCATGACGGAGCAACGGATTCGGGATGGAAGAATTCAAACTCATCACCGCCGGTACGTGTATCTCGCCTCTGTTTTGACACCGCCAGCGATCGTCCACACCTCCGACCACCAACCACCAAGAGGTCCGCCGTCGGGAAACGCCCAGCCACCCTCGGGCTCGGGGATCGAGCCAAACGAGCCATGGGCTCGAGTGAAGGTATTTACGATCGAAATTAATTAACGGGTTGATTCTGGAGCCACAGTAAGGGCCTTTCGGTTCCGTTTTGCTAATTAAATTTATGGTTTTTATAATCTTGACGTTGATACGGTCCCACGGGTTCAAACCGCTCAAGAAACGGACGTCCGGATCTTCAGTTATAGCGAATACAAGTTTCGGATATCGATTGGCAGGTAAAGGACTTCGGATAATTACTCGGGATTCGTTGTTAATCCGTTTGACCCGAGATTTGGTCACCTTTAAGAACGGTTGCTAATGAACAATTTTTATTTAAAAAATTATTTCAAAAGTGAAGCGGATAATTAGTTATAATTCCACCAAGATGGCTCCTTGAAGCATGATAACTAAGGATTTATTATATATCGATATTCGGAAATTAAATCGTTTATCGATTAGGAAGTTGTAGGAGTTGAGAATACAACTAAGAAGTGTTTCTGTGAGCTCGTTGTTGAGAAATCCTTTTGTTATATTTGTCAGAAGGATGATAAAGATTACTGTTGGAATTGCTAAGGACGTTGAGCACACCTTTTAAAGGCAAGTGGACGGTTCTCTCTTGCATTATGGTTATTAAATGAGGAATTGAATCTCATTTAATATTTGTGTTGGGAACAACTTGTGTGCTTAATAAAATATGATAGGTTGTTATATTTGTTAGAAATAATGACCATGTTGTTTATTCAGTTTTGCGGTAGAACTGGATTTAGGTCCGTTATGGGTTACCTTGGATGTTGTCTCATGCTGAGACATTGTTATTGAATTAAGGTAGTTTCAGGAAGGGGAACGTGGTTCCATATCCTCTCTTTAAAACAATATTGCATTAGGAGGGGCCTAATCCTAATGGTGGGTCATGACTCTTCCCTTTCTCTTCGTGTGAGAGGGGTGATGCGCACTCTAGCTAAGTGCAATTGGCGGTGCAGTGTAGACGACAGGGTAATTGGCCTCTCTGTTCTCTACCTCACCATATGCAAATGAAAGATCAAGGATAGCTTAAGTCATGTGATCTTGGTACAGGGTAGATGACCATGGAGGAAATACTCCGATGATCTCTACAATACCAAAATATTTCGGCAGTAATTCGAGCCGATTATGAATCACCAACCTGTTTGTGAAAAGTTTTGAAAGTAATATAAGATAAGTGCGTTAGGCACATTAATATACCTGAATGGTTCGTCCTGTCAGAATCCATTCTTGCTTCCGGTTATGAATGATTCTTAATCAAACTTTGGTTAAGTAAATCTGATTAGTCGATGGAGGCTTTTTAAAATGTGATGTGATTAATATGAGTTCCCAACAATTGTTTATGCTTCTTAAAAGAAACCACAAGCGGTGGTGTTCTCTCTCTTGATTATGTGAGTCTCCTTCTTATTCTCTATAAGACTGCTAACTGTTGGATCATAATCTGAGTCTAGTCGGATTTGGATTCCAATATGTTTAGTTACAACCATAAGAACCAAGTTAGATTCTCCGCTTGCTAGTCTTTCATTAGACTAACCCGTCCATTTTCTTTTCTTTTATATGGTCGGTTGGTGTCCACCGTTGGTTTACGGCACATCAAGTTCTTCTAGGAAGTTGATTCAAGAGGTGGATTCCGAGGTTTGAAGCTCCAGAAGTTGAAGAAAGGTTTCCAATGGCTATACTTGAGTGAAGATCATGATTGAACTACTTCAAAGCGAAGTTGAGTTTCAGAAATAAGAACTCAAGGAAGATTTGATGAAGATTTTGTTTAAATAGAAGGTTGTTCTATTTATTTATTCTTTTAAGTTAAGGTTTGTATAAGACCTTTTACGTGTTTCTCCGCTGTAATATTCAACTTAAGTTTGTTAGGTTTTCAAATGGTTTCATTTACCTTGTTTTTAGTTTGTTCAGTCAGTTTAAAGCCTTGGGTAGCTTCGGTTTAGTCTTAATCGGGGTTACTGGCGGTAATACCTCCAGGGTAGGAAGGGGATGTTACATAAAATGACTTATCTAAGAGGTCCTTATGTTGATAGTGCATATTCATGATTATTTTTCTATTTTCATAAATGCCTTCACGCCTCATATTTGTGTCGGTTCCTCTAGAAATTAAAATTCCGAACACATGAACAAAGCATTGCAAATGAAACTCTCATAGAAAATACTTACAGAACCTAATAATAGTTGGGTGAAAGTGATTACTGAAAAATATCTGCGCCAAGATAATTTTTTCACATACAAACTAAAAACAAACACATCATGGCAATGAAAGAAATAATGAACCTACGACCTGAATTTGAGAGAGGTTTAATTTGGCAAGTTGTAGATGGGAAAACAATAAACTTCTGGAAAGATAATTGGGCTATCAACGAAACTCAAGCCTTATGCATTGGATCCAAAGAATTCTCGGGACTCGGTAAAGGTAGTAGATTTTATCTCGACATAAAAAGAATGGAACATTGCACAATTACAACAAGTGCTTCCGGCAGAAATATTTGAAAGATAAGTGATATTCCAATGCCGGACAACACCATCAAGGATCGTCTCTATTAGCCCCCAGCAAGAATGGTTAGTTTTCCACAACCTCAGCAATGGATTTAATCACAAATATCAAAACTCAAGTCCCAACAACTGGATATGGAAACTTGACACATTCCCAAAAGTCAAGAACTTCTTATGGAAAATGTACTCCAATGGGCTCCTGACAAAAGCAAGATTGAGAGAAAAACATGTGATGATGCATGCGGGGTGTATTATGTGCAATTGTCGATGGCAAGATTCGGGACACATATTTATCAAATGCCAACACACCCAATAAGTAACGAAACAAATAAATCCAAAAACCATCCAAGTGCTTTGTAATTATGATATTGCTAATAAAATGCCCTATACCATCCTAACGGAGATTAATGAGGAATTAGGGACTAAAAACCTCACTGAACTAGCAATCATCTGGTGGTGTATTTGGCATCAACGTAATAAATTGGTTTTTCAACATGTCCCGAATGATTTCATTCCAGATTTAGGTCTCTACATTAGAACACAACTACAAAATTGAGAATGATCCAAGCAGTGGGTGGAAGATGAAGAGATGACAAGGGCCCAAAGACAAAGAACGACAAAAGATAATAAAAGAGAAGCACAATGGAAGAAGCCTCAACAAGGGTTTATTAAAATTAACTTTGATGGATCTAGATTATCAAATGGACAAGCAACAGTGGGAGTCATTTTTCGTGATCATAATGGACGAGTAGTGGATATGATGATGAAAAAATATGGGAACATCTCGACCCTGAAAGTCGAAACTCTAGAATCACGAGATGCCATTAAGGAAGCGAGGAAAGGTAAATTTAAGAACATCGAGCTAGAAGGTGATTGCCTTACGGTAATCAATGCATCCCAGGGGGAGAAATTGTCCTTGGGATATAGAAATGATCATCTTTGATATCCTTGTTTCCATGAAAGGTATCAAGACTATTCGTAGGATGCAGTCTTTAAGGGCTTCCAATGTTGTGGCTGATAAAATTGCCAAAATGGGCCACAACCTCCACCTTGAGGTTATTCGAAATTCCCCAGAACTGTTATTTCTCATTCCGCAAGGATGCTTTAGGGCACCCTCCTTGACTTATTAGAGCCTCCTAATTCATACGTTTTAAAAAAAAAAGTTGGATCATCCATCTCAACCAATTTTAAAGTATGTGCAAAACAATTTTCAATTAGATAGTTCAACTTCCAAGTTTGATTTTGTTTTTTCATGTTTGATAAATAAAAGTCATAGATTGCTAGGCGTGTGTGTTAGTTAATCGAATCGTCGATTTCGGTTTGGCCAAAACCCAAACCTTAACCGAAACTGCCCCTCTCGGTTTGCGAGTTCCGGCCTTGTTTCAATTTTGACCAAGTTCAAACCCGGTTTCGATTTCCAAGTTGAATTTTTTTCTAGGATGAGGGAGGGCGGGAAATTTTATTAAATAAAAAAATATTAATTGAAAAAACATAAGATTAACCATTAACATTATACGAATTTATTAAAAAGAAAATATTTGATACAAACCATACAATCATTTAATAACTTAAACAAAAAAAATATAAAATTACAATAATCAAGACTAAGACGAATTTATTCAACTTTCGCTCTCCAACTCTCTCCACTAGCCTGCTCTTACTTGGTAAGAATCTCTAGTTTGCATCCTCTCGGTGTCGAAGCAATGTGTCATGCTTCCTCCTTTTGTCCTTATGTAACTACGAGTACAGTAATTACATTGAATATTATATTTAGTTTCATACGTATTTGGAATTAGACCAACCATTTGATAATGAATTGTAAACACATCGGATCTAAAAGATCTTTGTGGTGGAGTTGGTGCCGGTTGACCGACTTGACCCGCCACATTTACTTGCCCTTCCATTTTCCCTAAAAGTTAAAAACATAAAAAAGAGATTAAGACTTAAAAATTAAAAGTGTACTGAAAAATGAAGATTATAGAGATAAAAGACTAGGAGAGAATGAGAGATTGAGAATTAGTAGCTATATCTACCTTACTACATAAATATATAGTAGTGGTATATACTTTTTTTTTGTAAAAATAGTGTCAAACGGGCAAACGGCTAATTTTTTTAAAACTAGTTGTTTGAAAAAATCGGCAGTTAACCAAAGTTTAGCCGGTTAACCTGCCGATTTAGGAAGTTCAAAGATTTTATGAAATCCTTAATTTGATCAAACTAGAGGTTTAACAACTAAACAGTCAGTTTTACTGCTAGTTTTTTTACCCAAATTCAAATAATTTTGGTTATGTGACTTCTGCTTTCTATATAATTTCTTTGATATCCTATATTGTAGTTTTTTAGGAAAATTGATAAACACTTCTCGAGTTATGTTTTTAAATTTTGCAAAGCAATCTATGGCTTGAAGTAAGCCTAAGGGTGTGACACAACGAACACATAAACGTTTCTCCTTCGACTTTGATTTCTCAACTCAATAGCAAATTCGTCCCTTTTCTTCTACAATCGTGCAAGCGTCAATTCACATAATAAACAAAGACTGCCTATTAAGTTTGAAAATTTGGGCAATGCTAATGCCATCGAGGACGTGCCCCCAGGGCCGTCCAATTAAATTAGTGGTCCCTGTGCAAATATTATATATGAAAATTCTAAAATTTATTTTTTATTAAAAGTATTGAATTATATGTTTTTTTATTTATATTATAGTTCTTAAAGTATAAACAAAGAGCAATTAGATTTTTTACATAATGTAATATATATACTAAGATTTTTCACAAAAAAAAAAGAATACAAACGTGATTAAGACGACAAATAAATAATTTGGAGAATCTGTAAAATCTTTTGATAATTTTAACAAAAAGGAAAAATTGCATCAAATATCCCAACCTTTCATTCGGTTGCACACTCTACCCCGACCTTTTAAAATTTCACAAAATATCCTATACTTTGGGGATAATTGCGCACTCTACCTTCGAAGTGTCCACACTTTGAGTAAAATTATGAATTAGCCCATCTCTTTTTCGTTTTGTAACAAAAATGTCCAATTCATGTACAAATAATTTTTTTTATCATTTATAACATAGCCTTATATGTTTAATTTTTCTCATTTGTAAAAAATAATAATTACTTTTATTATTTGGTAATGAAAATCTCACCTTAATAACCACATAAATCATTAAACCTTAACTTTTATTTTACAAAGTAGTTCATCTTAATACTCTTTTCATTATTATTTTAAAAAAAAATCGACACAAGTAAAAAAAGATTTCATAACCTTTTTTATAAAACTTATGTTATAGCTTCTCACCTTTATAATCAACCACACGGATAATTAATCCATAACTTTTACTTTAAAAAGTAGCTCATTATAATATTTTTTCCATTATTATTTTTGAAATAAATTTAGACACAAGAAAAAAAAATCATAACCCTTTTAAAGTCAAAGTTATGACTATAGTGTACACAAACTTATGTTCTAGCATGTTGATTTATACATAGTGACACAAACTAATTAAATAAAAAGTATTAAATTATACATAAAATCAAATTTTCCTTTTTATTAAATGGAAAACTAAAAACTCAATAATTTTTAAAAAAAGAAACCCACACAAGGCATTAAAAATATTCATAACTAATTTTTTTATTTTTGACAAACAAAACTTGGACTCGATGATTATGTAATAACTCAATATTTTCAATCTTTTATAAAATAATTTTATGAAAATTCTTACTAATTTTTGTCTAAAATTGTTTCAAAAATAATAATGAACATATAGTATTAAGATGAACTACTTTTAAAGTCAAAGTTATGACCATAGATTTATGTGGTTAATTATGGAGTGGAGAATTTGTATTAGCCAAATAATAAAAGTAATGACATTCTTCTACCCAAAAAAAAAGTAATGACATTATTTTCATATAAATGAGAAAAGTAAATCTATATGTCTATGCTATTACTTTGGACCTTATCCAAAATGTTACTAACTTTAACCAAATATATATAAAGGAAATTGAGTATTTTAAATTATTTTCCACTAAAATTGATTTAGAAAAAAAAGAGATCTAAAATGATTATTTTTTAATGTTTTGATCCTTCTAAGGACAAGATTTATAATTTTAAAAATTATTTGTACACATGTTGGGCATTTTTGTCACAAAATGAAAAGGTGAGGAGTCATTTCACAAATTTACCCAAAATGGGGACACTGCGAGGATAGAGTGCGCAACTATTCCCAACGTATTGGATATTTTGTAAAATTCGAAAAGGTCAGGGTAGAGTGTGCAACAAAATGAAAGGTTGGAATATATAGAGCAATTTTTCCTAACAAAAATGATACTGAAATTGTAAGTTTCTTACTCGTTTAGGTATGATTTTGCCATCTAGTAATCAATAATACCTGTTTTGTTAAATCATTTCTCAATTCTAACGAACCACATAAAAATATATTTAACTAAAATAGTTTACTATTTAATGATTTAAATAATATACTTACATGTAATAGGTGCATAAACTCGATATTAACAATAAATATAAGTATTTAGTGGAAAACTATTTGTAGACCCTGAATATTATAGTACAATATATTAATATCAATGAGAAAAAAATAAATTTATTTTACATATATAAATAAGAATTATAAAAAAAACAGAGGTAGAGAAAAGATAACAATATGAAAATATCGAAAAAGAGAAAAAAGGGCCCACGACCAAAAAAAATAAAAACATCTTTTTTTGCAAACGGAAGAAATAACGAATGAATAGAGAAAGTGGAGCGGGTGAGATTTGAACCTGAGAACAATGACCTTTTGCTACCTTGTTTTACCACTAGACCAAATATTCACTTGCTACATTTTCCCTCCTATTTAAATATATATTCCAGTAAGTTTTAAAAAATTTGGAGCCCTAAAACATTCGGGGGTCATGTTCCGTTGGGTTGTTTGCACAACCCAATGGACGGGCATGGGACGTGCGTTTTGAATTAAATTATACAAAAATATTTTCGTTTGTTTCAAGAATTAGATTAAAAATTATACAACTTGAGAATATTATTAATTTTTGCATGCTCATTTGAACACATATTATTGTTTTTATTAACTTCATATCTCCTATAGAATAGTCTGTTGTTTTCTAAGATTTTTTTAAAATAAAATGACAATAAAAATATTGGAAATATGATTACAAGAAAAATCTTGGAGGCCATCACAATGTTTGCCAATCTGAATATGGGCTACACATTAATATTCCATTAAAGGTCTTTGGTGTTATTGAGATCAAATCCTAAAAGTTGCGAACTTTATTTTTTGCCACCTATCTCATAATTTTATCTTTTCTGCCCCAACTTTGTTTTCTTCCTTCCATGATAAAAATGTCTTCTCTTTTAATTGCATCTATGCCCTCATTTAGGATATCCACTATCACCTCATAAAAAGAAACAAAAGTAATTGTTAGTGACTTACTACTATTTAGTTATAATATTAAATTATGTTGTCCACCGTTACAATATATAAAAAATAAATATTGTAAATAATAACAGTTTGATGGTTTTGGTTGATGTAGTCAAACAAAGAGTCAAACAATTGTCGTTTTTAAGAAATTGGTTTATTGTATGGGTATAACATCTTGATACTTTTTATTAGGGAAGATAGTTTTTTTCCTTTCAAAAAATTACCCAAAACAACATAATCTTTGATGTTGTTGCGTTCTCTACCCCGACCTGGCGACCTATCCAAATTTCACTAAATATCCCATAGTTCAAGGAGCATTGCGAATGCTACCCTATCTCTCACCGCCTGTCATTTTCTCTAGCCAACAAGGATGACATGTCAACTTGTATTTTGACCTATCAAAATAAACCATGACATGGATTAGTTTTCCTATAAAAAATTATTAAATAAAAAATAAAAGCTAGATTTCTCTTTTAATTAAATCAAAAACTAAAAACTCATCCACTACTTCATAAACCATCAAACCAAAAGACGAATTCTCAGCAATTACTTCTTAGTCGAACAAACACTTTGAACTCACATGTTCTAATTGCCAATCCAATAAGGTGGATTCTCTTACTTTCAAGTTGAGGCTACCATCCTCCATTGTGAAGTTTTAAGGTATTGTATAATTGTTCCTTGAACATCAATAAATTTTGCCCTAAATTAATTATTAGGGTTTTGTATAAATTAGACTTTTAAATAACATTATGTGAGAAGGGATGCAAAGGTGGTTGTTTTATGTTTTGGTGTTCAATTCTTTGTAACACTTTTAAATAACTCTAGACGTAGGCGTTTGATGGAGCAAAGCTCTCCGCTGAACTAGGGTGGCAATGACCAAAAATTCTTTGTAACACTTGTGATGCAAATGACATGGAACTTGGATTTCTGCCTTTTTCTATACAACCTTAGTAATATCATTCGTAGTTTATTAACCACTCATTAAAATAGGCTTTGAAAAGCCAAATGCAATGATGAGACAAATGGAAGTGACCTAATTGGAAGTTGTGGGATAAAAGAGGCCCCATAAAACCTAATTTCCATAATCTTTCATTCGTCCAATGAAATTTTCAAAGGACTTCTCAAACAAATTTATGTGACTTCGTCCAATCTAGGAAAATATATCTCCCGAATTATATAGAGATTGTTATATATGTGTGCTGATTAGATAGTCATTCAGTTCAATGCATTTATAATTTGATTGCTTGTTTGATTTTCTATTATGAAGATAATGAAGGAGCTATGATTACTAATTAAAATGATTTTGTTACAAGAAGCGGCTTTACGGGTCGTTTTGAAATCCTACCAACTTAGAAATGAATTATTGCATCTAATACATAAAGACCCACTTTTCATATTCCTAAAGTACCATAAGTGGGAAAAAGACCACACCAGGGCACTCATGTTCATCTATGCCCCCACTTAGGGAGGCTGAAAAGGATGAACTCACCCGACTCTAAATGTACATGGTAAAACTCTTGTTGCCATTTATCCTAATATGATATCTTAATGAAATCGAAAATACCACGGAAAAGAAAGGGAGAACCCTCCCACTCGGAATTAATTCACCATACTAATTAATAAACTTCAAGAACTAGCTACTACGGCCTTCTTGACAACCCTAACCAACAAAATGAATACATCTGGAGGGAGCATGAAGGTGTGGATAACATCAATGAGAAACTAGACCGAGTATTGGTACATGACCAAATACTAAAATGGTTGTCGAATCTGGTAATCATGAAACATATTTCACATCATCAAACCATTGCCCGATCATAATAGAAATGTATAACGAGAAAACAACAGAAGTACAACCTTTCAAATTTGAGATAATGTGGCCAAAGAGAAGTGTGTGGTTTCCAAAATATTGTTTAACAAACATGGTGATCCGATTTCTTAGGATCAAACATGTATAAACTAACTAAGAAAACACACCATTCGAAAGAAAACACAGCTACTTAAAGTAAAAGTCAAGGAAATTGAATACAAAATATTTGGTAATATTTTTGAACAACTTATAAAAGTTGAAGAGAATGTAATGGAAATATAGAAAGAAATAATATGCGATCATGGAAACCATTCAAAGTTACAAAACCGAAAAAAAAAGATAGACTACTCTATTTTCACATAACTTAATTATTAGGGACAGAGAGCTAAAGATTAGCATGTCAATGGACACCAACTATAAATATTTTCATATAATAGCTATAGGAAGACGAAATAGAAACTTCATTAAAGAAATCTACACCAATGAAGGAATGCAAATCATTGAAAATGACAACATCCAACAAAGATTGGGGGACTTTGAGAAAATATTGTAGAAACAACACATAGAAACCAAACGAATAAAAAATAACTACAAATAATAGACCAAATTATCAACGATGACCAAAACAAGGAACCGACACACCCAATCATGGATGATTAGATTTAAAATGTCATCTTTAATATTATAGACGACAAGGTGACCATGTTCGGATGGTATGTCGTATGGCTTTTGCAAAAATATTAGTGTATAGTGGGAACAAACATCATCAAAGTTGTCAAAGGCTTTTTTCAATTAGGGAGAATCCTTAAGCAAAGTAATCATACCTTTATCATGCTTATACCAAAATATGACAATTCCACATTAACAAATCTCTGACAAACAAACCATATATTCATCACACTTATATCTCATCACACTAGTAATACTTCATCGCCTTGGTCGGAACAACGATTTGTGTGAACAAAAATTTGTTATCATGGTGGAGACACTAGGCTTGAGAGCGGGAATTCAAACCGCCATGCAACATTGCATCTCAGACATCGAGGTTGAAGGCAACAACCTTTGTACTGTACACGCCCCATCAAAAGCGAGTGGAGATGTCCGTGGGAGATTGAGGTGATCACAACCAACACTATCTTGCACCTCATATTTTTTAGAATGTGTCTTTTCTCGCATATCTTTATGGAAGTTAAAATGATGACGGACTTCCTAGCAAAAATCGCCCTTTCTTCAAGCGCCCTAGAGCTTGAAGCAGTCCTAGATCTTGCAAATCCCATTCGCTGCTATTAGGTGATCCACATCGAGACGACTAAACCTTCCTAATCTTTTCCTCATCAAAAAAAGGAAGAAAAAATGACTTTAGAATATCACCTTTGAACTAAAAGATAATATGAATTTCAAATATTATACTAATACAAACTATTTAATTATAAACAAAAAATAATACATGCCAATTTTTCAACTAAAATGTCGATAAAAAAAACTAAATTAAAAATTGAGAAAGTCAAATATTTTTATTAATTATTTATAGTCCATAATTCATTCTTCAAATTCAAATATCATTCATTTCACAGTATATACAACAATTTATTTACTAAAGTTTCACCTTAAAAATCAATATGTATTATTTTAATTTATTAGTTAATAGTTTATATCGATATAGTAGTTTTTAAAGTTCATATTATTTTTTGTTCAAAATGAATACTTTATATTATTTGAAGTCATATTTTTCAAAACAAACCCTAATTAAATAAATAAGTGAATGTCATTTCTGATATTTGCGCGACTACTACTACTACACTTATTTTGGCGAGCTCCATGTTTGGAAAATGAGAAGCATGAATTTAATTTTCGTAATTGGATGCTTCTCCACTTTTCTTGCAACAACAATTTTAAAAGCTGTTTCTTTATTATACTTTATAAATAAATGCGTGTTGTTGCATCCTTTGTGGCTTCGTCCTTTACAATAATGCAATCCGTATGGTGTGAGTGTGATCCACAATCTCTGTTACTAGGATTTGATATGCCAATTAGAATTAGTTTCCTATGATCAACATCTTAATCACCTACTACTTTTTTATATGCGCCAAATAGATTCAGTCCTTAGTCCATGCATGGAACTTTGATTTGATCGATCGTACTCAATAGTGATGTTACAGAGTTGGCTTAATTCATTTTTCTTTTTCTTTTTTTGCGCAAAAGAGTTTGCTTAATTCATTTTGCTTTCACCCAATAAATTAATTATATAATAGGAGGATGATTTTCTTAAGTGAAAATTTAATACTGCTTGCTCATTATATATCTGTAGCATAACTGAACTCATCATTCATTATCCTCTCAAAAAAAAAAGATAAATTGACAAAAAGACAAATTGCAATTTTTAACGAACCTCTTGAGGCAGTTTGGTATTTTAAATGAGTTATGATGGACAATAAGGTACTTTTTTTCTCGTCAAGGTGAAAACAGACATATTTTTGGAGTTTATGTACGGGCGGCACTCATGATACACTCTAGTCTTCCGCACAAGGCCATCGAAAAGCGAGTTGAAGGTGAATGTGTGATTTTATCAACAAAGTAATACATAATATGTACTTCAACAAGTTAATTTGTGAATGTTTTTATCCGTATGTTTCTATCTCCAAAGAGGATAAATAATTCAGATCAATTTTAAAGTTAAAAAAAGGACTAATTTTACATCCGACGAGAAAAAATACCCTATTGTCCATCAAACCACATTTAAAATTACTTAATGTTTCTAGAGTTTTTATATATACCAAAAAGTCTTATAGGGGTCATTAAAAATACCAATTTGTCTTTTCGACCGTTTACAAACATATGATTGTGCTAGTTTTATTGAGGAGTATTTAAAAAGAGGCACTTTTTAAACAAATTATCTTTTACAAAAAAAATTGCATATACCCATCATTTACTTCACCATTGTTAAATTTTACCACGTTTTATTTATTTTTCTACATATAACCATATTTTATGTACAATTATTATGTCCTTACGTTATAAATTCAAACAGACAAAAACTATAAAAGTAGTTTGAATATAAAGAAACCCAATAAAAGTTATATTTCATGTCCAACCGAAATAATATTTGTGATTTCATCTGAAAATAAACGAATAACTGAAAAAATGATTACCCTCCTAAGCAATCCTTATACCCCTCCCACTCTCAATAACGAAGAAACAAAAACTAGGGGGAGGTGGAGAACTAAACTCAAGTGGAAAACTCCAAAATAGAAATTGTCAAACTCAGTTGTAATGGTGTCATAAGTTCGGGAGGAGTACGTCTCTTCTTTCTGTGATCATCTGGGCAAAACAATCACTTTGATATGGGTCTTTTTGACAGGCACTATTTGTTGATGGCTAAGGTCACTGCTCTTTGACAAGAGATTGTTGAGGGCATCTGACGTGGTTGTCACCCACATTCAAATTGAGGCCAGCAACCTTCATTCAATCAAAAGCGTTCAAGGTGATCGAATTTTGTCCATTGGAGATTGAGTTGATTCGGTTGGATAACAACATTTGCATGTTGTCCCGATTTAAGAGTTGGTGCATCTCATATATTTTTTGTGAGGTTAACATTGCTGCGAATTTGATCGCCGTTTCGTTCTATCAACATATCTCTTCTTTTCTACTTACAATTGATCTATATCTTTAAAACATTATATGAAAAAATACTTTAAGACAACCCACCTCCAATTTTTCTAATTTTTTCCTTATTAAAAAATTCAACATCAAAGTGAGCAAATTTGGACAGACTACAACCTAGAGAGCGCAAAAACAGACAGAAGAACATGCTATAAATTGACTATGGTTAAGTACTTTTGAGTACCAATTCGAGTATAATCTGCAAAAATTAAATCATATTAGGGAAATACATAGTTTTAATACTAAAAAATAAAAAAAGGTTTAAATAATTGAGGTTTAGGGAATTAAAAAGCACCGGAAAAAATCGGAACGGAAAACGATGGACAAAGACCTCTTACCTCCCCTACGCCGATGCGGGCCCCGCCCCCTGCGTCAACCTCGCGCCCTTTTTGATGCTTACCTTCTGTTTCTTCCCATCGCATCTCAGCCGTCCGATTCATCTCCTCTCTCTCTCCGCCTTTCTCTCACACTCTTCTGTACTCGATTCTCTTGAGAGGTTTGGAGAACTGCCATCTGGATCGGGGACGATTCTCTTGCCCTCTCTCTTTCGCTTCGCTTCGCTTCTTGTAAAATGCTCTACTGATACTACTCCTGCGTAGCTCCGCCGACACTCGTTGACTCTTCTCCGGCGCCGGCGAAGCCCTTCGCTGTCCACCGTACCCTGGCCTTTGCTCTCCGGTGAGTGCGAGTCGCTAATGTCTGGATAATTGATCGATTCTGTGCTGTTTTTGCCCTTACCTTGTTTGTCTGTTGCCTGCTCCGGTGTTCTACGAACGCAGCCTCTCTAATTCATGGTTTCGGTGAAGTTTGTATCAAGCTTTGGTAGTAACTTGCGTTTTGCTATGCGCTATTTTGCCTTCTTCCCGCTATTTCCCATCTGATTCTCAGATTTTCTTTAGGGAGAGAAGTGAGTACTGTGATTTAGCTTGAAATTTTGGACAAACTTTTTTTCTTTCCCGTCTTTCGCTATTTGCCAGCCGTAGTAGTAGTATTTCTTTGTTGAAATTTCCTTTTTTCTTTCAATAATATGTGATTACAGAAAGAAATTTGAGCTTCGTCTTCAAAACTGCTAGATCTTCTGTAAATTTTTGTTCTGACGAATTGGTTTCTCAATTCCTATTTTCAATTCTATGTTCCCTTATCAACAGCTTGAATGCTTGCTAGCTCGATAGTTTCCCATAGACCACAAAAATACTCTGACCCTTATCTTTCTGGGATCTTGTCTTCTTGTGTGTGGTGCTTGTGAGGTACTCTTTCTTGATCTGAAAAGTATTTTGTGGAATCCAGTTGTGTTTTGTGACCTTTTATGATAAACTAAAAATGTTTGCTAATTACTTGGGGGAATGGAGTTGAGATTGGTGCAAGTGCGGTTCTTGTAAGCAACTAAAAAAATGCTTATGCTATTCAGTCAATTTTTTCTGGATTAGAGAAGTGTACATGATAGGTAATTCTTGAATCATTGGTGAACTTTTGATGGTGATAAAGAGAATTCCTTTTCAACTGTTTGTTAGTTTTCTAAACGCTGCCTCTGGAACTAAATTATTGTACTCCGGCTCTATTTCTTTTTGAAGGGTTATATAGCCTTTAGCTCTTGATCCTGGAACTGGAAGCATTCTTTTTTGTATTCCTTTGCTTGTGAGGATTAGAGTTATTTGCATTTTGCAATCAATGAACTTTGTCTTCTATACCCTAAATGTATTTCTTCTACTTACTGTCAATTTTTGAATGTTTCTTGTGAATGACTTTGGCTTTTCTTATCATCTCAAGCATATGTTTATTTTGGTTTTTTATAGAGTGTGCAGCTGAGATTAAGATTAGAGTGACACCCAGTGTGTTGCTGATGCTGTACAGGCTAGACAATGACTGACTTCTTTGTGAGCGTGCTGTGGTAGTGCTGAAGTCCTCGGAAAGTTTTAGGATTGATGGAGTTCAGTGAACCTAGAAAATCTCCAAGGGACCCAAAATTCTTAAAGAGGCCAGATAATACTGCAGCATACCGTTCTTGTCTCAGCACAAGACTGCAAGACATTTTTATGTCAGACAACCCAACCTTGTCATACGCTGATTTTCAGCACCAGATTAAGAGAACTGCAGACTGTTATTTACCCAAGTCTTCTGGGATCCAGCAAAACTGTCCAGTTGAGGGAAAGGTTGAAGAAGATGAGCTGGTCAGACACATGTCAAATTTGCCAAGTTATTTGGAGAAAGGGAAAAGTTTTCAGGAGAAACCACTGAACATCGGTGTTCTTGATTGGAGGCACTTAGAGAAGTGGAAGTATAACAACGATGCAATGCCTCATAAGGGCAGTGATTACAGTTATACTCCCAGAACATCTTATTTCTCGACAGAAGGGTCAGCTTCTCATTCTAGCAGAGGTCAGAGCTCTTCCCCTGCTCGGCAAAGAATGCACTCTCACTTGGAAGCTTCCCCTATGAAAGACCATTCTCAAGAAAAATGTTATTCAGTAAAAGGACATAGTTCCTCTCCTGCCCGTCAAAGGACTTACCATCTTGTTCCTCATTCTCACCATCAAAAAGTATTTCCAATGGAAAGTCAGTCTCAGAATGGGGGTCGTACCACACCAAAAACTGACAAATCTGAAGTGATGTCTCCCTCCACTCCTAATAAAAACAATGGTTGCAGAATGGATAAGACTAGTAGAAGAGATCAATCAGGAGTTAGGCTGGGGATGTGTGACAAGAAAGAATTTGCCTCTAAGACAAACTCGGAAATTAGGAAGTATCAAACTTGGGATAATGCTAATCCGGCATCATCTTCGAAAGGAAAGCTAAGGATTCGAGAAAGTGAACTGATACCTAATCAAGATTATCATCCAGATTGCTCTAAGGAACACAACAAAGTGGTGCTCCTGGTGCCAAGAGATTCACCTATGAAAAGGGGTTCAACTCAATTATCTGATTCAGCAGTATCTACTAATCTGATGCCAAGAGAGTGTGTAAGGAGGAAGAGCACCTCTATAATAGATAGTCATAAAGAGCTTCATGGTTCAGATCTATCTTCTGTTCCTTCTTGCACTCACAAATTGCAAGATGACAGCAAGAGAAGATTAGAGATGAAGAGTCCTGCAAGAAGCAGAAATACTGAGGAGAGAAAGTCAATTGTGGTGCTTAAGAGTCCAATTAAGACCCATCTTTCTGGGGAGTTTGACAAGAGAACTGACTCAGAATCCACTACTAAACCAAGACACCCTTCACCTATCCGTAGGCTGAGTTCTGCCATGGGAAGTATTATCAGAAGTGCTGGCTCTAGGGATAATTCACCCGCACGCAGATCATGCTCAAAAGATCCTGTTACCAAACCTGATCTGAATAGAGCTGCTATTTCAGCATCCTCAGAAGCTGATAAGTCACCTGCTAATTGTAGAGCGAGATCCAGTCCTCTGAGAAGATTACTTGATCCACTAATCAAGCCCAAGACACAACATGTGCAGTCTGATGAGCAGTTAGATCTTTTGAAAACACAGTCTCCAAAGGTAAAATCTACAGTCACCAGTGATAAAAAAATGGGTGTTAAAGATCCCCATCAGAATGTGAAAAAAGGATCTTCCTTGGTTCATGCTCTCTTGCAGGTAGCCATCAAGAACGGACTTCCTCTCTTTACTCTTGCTGTTGACAATGATAATGATATCCTGGCAGCTACACTGAGGAAGTTGAGTAGTGCTGAGAAAAATCAATCCGGATGGATATATACATTTTTTACTGTTCATGAAATGAAGAAAAAGAATGCATTGTGGCTGAATCAAGGAAGCAAAGGCAATGGTCATTATGTACCTAATGTCATAGCCCAAATGAAGGCCTCAGATTGCCACGATCCTGTTCACACCAGAGAAAAACGTACAGACCGTGATAAATTAAGAGAGTTCACTTTGTTTTCGGTTGATATTGGTCAAGTTGATCAGAATGCTACTGAGTTTCAACCAACAGATGAGCTTGCAGCCATTGTTGTCAATCTTTCAAAGTCAACTGCCAACCCTAACTCCAGCACTACTTTGCAAGATTGTACAAGAAATCATATTCCCTTGACCACCACTGTGATTCTACCAGGCGGTGTTCATACTGTGCCCAGTAAAGCATCTGTATCAACCCTAACACAGAGATGGAGATCTGGTGGAGCTTGTGACTGTGGAGGATGGGATATGGGTTGTCAACTAAGGATTTTTACAAACCAAGGCGAGCCCTGGAAATCACTAACTTCATCCAAAGCTTCCAATACTTCAGACGAATTTAAGCTTTTCTCTCAGGTATGATATTTTTTTGGGCTGAATCTTGATTCAAATATGAAATTTTCTTGACATTATTTCATAAACAATGTTGTCCAGGTGGGACAGGAAAGCCAGCTTGTTTTGAGCTTGAATCCATTCAAGGATGGGATATACTCTGTCGAATTTGACTCCTCAATATCACTTCTGCAAGCATTTGCTACTTGTGTGGCAGCCCTAGATTGCAAAAGGCCCTCTGGGGTTTTCAGTACTAGCAATTTGTTTGAAGGGAGGTCTTCTGGAACAAGATCATTGGTTTCTGTTGATCCTGCTCGAATGAAGCCTTATAATCAGGGCCACTCAGAAGCTCCTGCAACTGCAAGCTATGTCTCATCTCCACCCTATTCCCCTGTTGAAAGAGTGTAGTTTACATCCTACACTTCTAAATGAATGAATCGACGGAATAACTGACATAAGCAGGTAAAATTAAATGATATCTAGAAGCATTGTATTGTAATTTACTAATTTGTAAGTAGATAGCTTTAGTTCCCCTATATTTTCTCTTTTGCTGGTGTAGAGTAGAAAAATTGTGAAAGATTGCTGTCTTCATTCATGGGGCTAGTATCTTGCTAAATGCATAAAAGTTAGCCATTATATTGTGTTCGGATTCTCACTTTTTCCTAATGGCTGCAAAGTCATGGGTTTATTTGTTGATTTGGCTTTGTTGGGTTGTTATTATTGGCGTCCATAATGCATGGTATTAGTATAGGACTCTTTTTAATAAGGTGTACTTCTCTTTTTACAATGCCTAATTCATTCGTAGATATTATTCGACAGCAAAGAAGAATACTTGGGCTGTTTGGTCTGTAGGTTCTCAGAATGTCACGTGATTAACATCGAAGCATTGAATAAGAAGCCCTTAAAAAATTCTACAAAGTATTTATGTAGCTGTATATTATTTATGTTTATGAATGGAGAAATGCAATGAAGGGTCATATTCAGAGTGATAATTTTTAATTAATTACAAACTCATTTGCAAAATTTGGTTTTAAAACGGAATAAAGTTTTCGCTTAATTAAAATAAAACAAATGGATTGACAATCACAGATTGGACTTGTTTAAGCAGAAAAGGGTTTGGTGTTAACCTTTTCTGGTTGAAAAATTCATAGTTTTTTGTTGTTTATTTTCAAAAGTTTCGGTTACTCTTAATATTTTAGTTTGAATTTTGACTTGTAACGTATTTGATTTCAATTGGGGTCAACATTTGTTAGGTTTGACTTTATTGTAGTCAGAAGTTTGTTTATTTAAATTTTTGTTGAACAAAGCTGAGAAACTAAAACTCCTTTTAATTGGCTTCGAACTCACAAATTTAAACCCAAATAACAAAACAAATGTTAACTCTCAAGAGCGTGTTTAGGTGAATTATCATCATCTTTATTGTTGGATTTTTTTTTACGAGGAAAGAAATTAGGGGTCTCCCATAAATTGTGAATACTAATTTGGTGAGAATTAATCGGATTGAGGCTATAGAGTTATCGTTTGCCAAAATCTAAATATCTGCAAGATTAGAGTATCCTTATAGATGAGGTTTCTGAAACCCAAGAATAAACACGACGAAACGATCTAGCAACAAAGTCCGCCACAGAGTTGCACTACCTAAAAACGTGCACGATGCTCAACCTCTAAAAGTGGGCTAGAAAGCAGAGGATGGCATTCACCAGCTGCAAATTGTTACCCCCGACTTGGATGTGGAAAATACCACGACGGATGGCTTCAAGAATTCCTTGCCGAAGAGTGATGACCTCTGTAATTAAAACGGACTATCGACCGATTAGTCCACCGTCGAAATGGATAAGCAGGCTAGAGTGGTCATGAAGGATGAATCCGACGGAAGAGACGCCATCTGAACTATCTACACCATCAAAATTAAGCTTAATGAAGTTAAGTTTAGGCTTTTTCCACTGTGCCTTTGATTTTTTTTTTCCGTCTCTTTAGGGGCATCCAAACGACGAGAAGGCTCGCCAAGTTCGTTGAAAATTTTCCAATCATTAATCTGGGTGTGGATAAACTCGCAAATGTTACTATGTGTATGTGGGTTTGGCCTATTGTTGTTGTCATAAACTTTCCGATTCTTAAAGTACCACATGCACCACCATAGAACGGATTTCCTCTAACAATTGGTGTGGTTTTTTTGTTGTTTGGGTTAATCTGGTCAATAATCCAGGCACACATTGGGCTAATTGATTTTAGTGTTGTTTTCATATAAGAGCATTTTATTAATATGTGTGTGATATCTTCATTGGGATTATCATAGGCAACGCATCCTTGTAGAATAGGAATGTGGTTAGCCACGAGTCTGATTTTGGTTGGGAGACTGCTTTTGGCAACTTTTCAAAGGAAGTTTTTCATTTTTGGGGGTATGTTCAGTTTTTTAATTGACTCCAGATTAATCTAGGGCTCACCTTTGTTATTATGGGTTCAAAGCATTATGAAATGCGTAGAGTACCATCCAGTTTTGCTAGGTTGTCAATACAGTCTATTCAGAGTTTTATTCATGGGTGTAATGATTTGAGAGATACCTTGAACATCCTCAAGGTTTAACACATGGAGTAGTTTTTCGATATTCCAAGTGTTATCCTCACGAAGGTAATTAAAAACACATTCCTCATAGTTGATGATGTTAGCTATATCCGTCTTTTGCTTAAGGACGACATTACCAGTCCAATTGTTTTTCCAAAAACAGATTGTTTGACCATCCTCGACTTACCAAAGTAAATGCTTAAAAAATAGATCACGAAGGCTCATCAACTTTGATCATTTCCACCGTGTATTTTTTTTTGGTATAATTGAAAAGACCAGTTATTTTAAGATATTTTTCATTAATGGTTTTAACCTAGATATTATCTAGCTCCGCGAGGATTTTTCATAAAAGTTTCATTTGGAGAGCTTGGTTCATCTCTTTGGCCTTTGCGATCCCTAGACCCCCATGGGACGGGGGCCTACAAATCGAATTCCAACTAATAAGCGGTTTGTAGTTGTCTTCCTTATTATAGAATAAATTTTTGTTAATTTTATCTAACTCTTTTAGGGTTGATTGAGGGTAGTAGAAGGAATTGCATGAGATAGTTCGGTTGTGCTGAAAGATTGGCTTGTATTAGGGTTTTTTGACCTTCTTTAGATAAGGTATTAGCTTTCCATTTTGAGAGTTGTGCCCTAATTCTCAAGGTAAGGGGTTTAAAACTATTTTTTGTGACTCTACATTGATGATAGGGCACCCAAGGTATTTATCCAATGCGACTGTGTTTGTAACTTTGAGAATTTGTTTGATTTGTTTTTTGGTATTATTACAAGTATTCTTTGTTACTTGAAATGCATATTTGTGGAAATTAACTTTTTGTCCGGAGATTTGACAATAGTCATCAATGAGACTTTTAATCCTGAAGCAAGAATGGTTGTTGGCTTTCGCAAAAATAATGATGTCATCGGTAAAAGCAACGAAAGAGATTTTCATACCGCTTCTTGATATTTGAATTTGAATTCCTCTTTTTGCATCGCGGCTACTTGTGTCCAGTTGCTTTACAAACACTTCGACCGCAAGAATGAACAAGTGCGGGGATAGGAGATATCCTTGTCTTAGTCCCCGTTCTGGGAATAATTGCTCAGTTGGCCCGTTGTTTACTAGGATTGAGAATGAAACAATTTCGACACATTCTCAGAATAATTGCTCCGTTTACACTTTTCATACGAAAGTGCATTGCAAAATACAAAAATTGCAATCCGAAAAAGTGAATTACAAAATGTACAGTCTAAAGTACGAAAAGTGCAAACTCGTGGATGTGTCTCCCAAAGAGAATTTCTTACATTCAGGAGAGTTGAACTCCAAACCTCGTGGACGTGGAGCATGCCGCTTACCACCTAAGCCAACTCCCTTTGGTCAATATATCTATATATAAATTTATCTTTATTGTTTTATTTTCAGTACTTATTGTTTAATATTTAGGTTTATAAAATTAAGAATTAATCTCTTAATAAAATATATTGTTACTGAAAAAAATCTCTTAATAAAATATATTATTTATATTTAATGAAACCGCATATAATACAAAAACTTATGTGAGTGAGAACTTAGGAAAAAGTGTGAATGCTTAAGTTAAAGTATAAGAAGACATGTTGAACATTTTTTTTTTATAACTTTAACTAATTACTTAATAATGTTGAGTGGGGTTAATTTTAAATGAACATAAAAAATTAATTATTTATATTTTAAATTAAATTATAACTCTGTGCACTATACCATTTTGTGCAGTTTAAAAAACAAACAAACAGGAATTAGATGAAAATGAGAGCATGATGATTGATCAAAATGAGAGTCTGAGCAAGCACTCAACGGCCTCACATATACAGAGAGAAATGGATGATAAACAAGAAAAAAGAAACAGTAAGTTTTGGGAGGGAGCTGGGGGGAGAAATTCTCTCTCCTCTTTCTGAATAAACTAAGGTGATGCTTCTTGTCTTGATCTCTCTCCATAATTTCTTAATGAAAACCCTTTTGGGTCTTCACACCCCATTTTGAGGAGTTGCAGGAAGAGAGAGTGTGTGTGACCTAGAAATCTGATCTGAGCCTTCTCCTTCTGTATTTCGCCCAATCAAAGCTGCTTTTAGTTAGCAATGGGAGGTGGGTTCTCTCTCTGCTGGGGGTCTTCCCATAACACCAACTCCCGCATCCCACACTCTTCTGATCTGGGTAACTCTGAAATCCCTCATTCATCTTGCTTTTTTTCAGCTGATTTTGCACTTTTGTGGAGTTTAATTCATCTGGGTGTGATTTGTTTTGATTGGTTTGCAGATGGGAGTGGGGGCAAAGGTGAGGCTGATGGATTGCCATCTTTTACTGAGTACAAATTGGATCAGTTGAGAGCTGCAACTTCTGGGTTCTCTCCAGACAATATTGTGTCAGAGCATGGAGAGAAAGCTCCCAATGTTGTCTACAGAGGGAGGTTGAATGATGGCCGTTGGATTGCTGTCAAGCGGTTCAACCGCTCTGCTTGGCCTGATTCCAGACAGTTCCTTGTATGGTTTTTCTGCTCCTTTTTTTTAATGGTTGATTGTAGTTTGACTTGGTCATTGTTGATGGGTTTGTGCTGAAACTGCTATAATTGCTGTGTTCAAATTGTGTTGTATTTTAGGAAGAATCGAAGGCAGTGGGGCACCTTAGAAGCGAGCGATTAGCTAACTTGATTGGGTGTTGCCATGAGGGTAATGAGAGATTGCTTGTTTCTGAGTTCATGCCTAATGAAACTCTTTCAAAACACCTTTTCCATTGTAAGTATTTTGCTCTATGCTTATTATGATCGTGTCATTCACTTTTTTTTTTTATGAGATTGGAATTCGATTTCATGCTTTTGTGGATTGATGTTTGCAACATTGCATTGATTCATGACTTGAGTTGGTTGAATCAATATAATAGGGGAAACTCAGCCCATGCAATGGGCAATGAGGCTGAGGGTGTCATATTATCTAGCTCAGGCATTGGAGTATTGTAGCAGCAGAGGAAGAGCGTTGTACCACGACCTTAATTCTTACCGAGTTCTATTTGATCAGGTATATATCTATATATACCTGTCAATGTTGCAGCTTTCCTTGCTGTTTGTATATTTTCATATAACTGGGCTCTTGACAGGATGGTAATCCCAGACTTTCAACCTTTGGCCTTATGAAAAATAGCAGAGACGGGAAAAGCTATAGCACAAACCTGGCTTTTACTCCTCCAGAGTACATGAGGACAGGTGAGAGCTGCTATGAATTGATAGGCTATTGATTGACTGCTATATATTCAATCTCCATGTTTGATTTAGACATTTAGTCATGAAAGGCTAAGCTTCCAGGACTATTGATTGCTTAAAGATGGTGTGTTTCTTCTTCTTAAGGAGTTGCCATGAAAGCATACCTTAAATTATCTAGTGCATATGTAAGATTTACATGTAGATATGTACCATTTTCTGTAATAATTCTGATGTTGCATGTTTGCCTTTGGCAGGTAGAATTTGCCCTGAGAGTGTTGTTCATAGTTTTGGTACTTTACTTCTTGACCTCCTCAGTGGCAAGCATATACCACCAAGCCATGTATATTTTCTTTCTTGATCACTTATCTTCTGCAGTGAGCGTAACTTATTGAATTTGGTTTAGCTTTTTATTTGCCAAGTACTATGGATCTGATTAAATTTGGTTCTCTCTTCTTGACACAATATATGCTTGTATTAATCCATTTCTTGACCATTGACCACCAATGTGATCAGTCCAATTCTGAGTTGTTCTGAAAAGCTGCCAATGTTTTCTGCATCCATTTCAACTATCTTGAAATTTTGTGTCAAAATTCAGTGTTACTCCCTTTCCTAACTAGCTTCATGGTTTATCTTGCTAACAAAAGAGATTTGTCCTAATTTTTGGTGTACTTGACCAATATAGCCTTATTCTGTTTGATGGCTTGAAGTGTAACTAAGAGTTCTTTCTTCAATCTCTCAGGCACTTGACATGATACGGGCCAAGAATTTCCAAATGCTTATGGACTCGTGTTTGGAGGGCCATGTAACGGATGATGACAGAACCGAATTAGTTCGATTAGCTTCACGCTGTTTACAGCATGAACCTCGTGAAAGACCCAATTATAGATTGATTTTAACATCTCTTTCTTCTCTTCAGAAAGAAACAGAGGTGTGCCGCAGCATTGCTCAACTCTACGTATATCCATTTGAAAGGAATCAGCACAAATTTTAAATCTGTTATTTCTAACTAATTTTATGCAACCTGCAATATAATTTTGGGGCCCATGTAGGAGAAGACATTGTACTATATTAGAGGGGAGCCTGCTTTAAGTTTTGGCATCTTCCATACATCAAATTTTTGACTTGCACTGAGCCAAATCTCAGCATTTCATTGATTATTCCGAATGGTATATGGCAGGTTCCTTCACATGTTTTGATGAGCATTCCACAAGGTATTGAGTCGCCAAAAGAGAAGCAATTATTAACACCACTTGGTGATGCTTGCTCAAGATTGGATCTCACTGCCATACATGAAATTTTGGAAGATATTGGTTACAAGGATGATGATGGTGTTGCAAATGAGGTTAGATTCTTCATTGGACCTGTAGATTCAGCATGGTAAAAGTGTAAAACTATCTAAGCACCTATTATATGGCCCAAAGATAGCCTCATCAAAGCTGCTGCAAATTATACCAGATATACTTGTGATAATGGCATCTAGAAGCCACCTACTAAAGCCAAAATTACCGTGAACCACACTTCAAATGGATGTTGTCACTAAAGATTCCTTCTGAATTTGCTGCAATTGATCATTATCTTGAAACCAATCAATCTGTTTCAGCTTTCATTTCAAATGTGGACTAATCCAATTCAAGAAACACTGAACTCCAAGAAACACGGTGATTCTGCCTTCCGCATTAAGGATTTTGCCACTGCTATTAAGTGCTATACTCAGGTAACTCAATCGCCTTATAATGCTTGAGCAATAACGAATTTTTGATATCTAATAGCTTATAACTTATAGCCCATAGATTCTCTTTTTGTCTAGTAGCTTAACTAGGGAGCTTATAGACTTATAGCTTAATAAGCAATTTTTACCATATTTTCCTACAAATGCAGTTCATTGATGACGGGTCTATGGTTTCTCCAACGGTATTTGCAAGACGGTGTTTGTCTTACTTGATGAGCAACATGCCACAAGAAGCTCTCGGGGATGCAATGCAGGCACAGGCAGTATCTCCAGAGTGGCCTACCGCATTCTACCTTCAAGCTGCAGCCTTGTTCAGCCTAGGCATGGACAATGATGCCCAGGAGACCCTCAAAGACGGGACTTCACTTGAAGCCAAATGGAGCCGACGCTAAAAAAAACACAAAACAGAAGAAAAAAGTGTGTATAGAATTCTGACCCTTTCTGAATCCTTTGCCTTCCTTTTTTAAAATATATTTGTATTTATCTTGATTCCCAATTGGCGATTTGAGTATGCCTTACTTGGGTACTTGCTGAAGAAGAAGAAGAAGAAGATGCTCTATGCATTTGGTTTAGGCTTTTTTAGCCTTATGCTCAGAGCTGTTGGAGCCAATCAGCCAAACCAGCTTCTTTTTCATACAAATGGTTGGTCTTTGGTTTGTTATTCTTGGCCTCTTTGTGGTTTTCATAGCTATGGTGAAAATTGCCATTTCTTGCAAGTTAGCATTAAACTTATGTGGAGTAAGGGCATTTGTATCAGTGGACGGAATCTCTTGAGTTTTAACAATGTCTTTCATCATCTATATTGTTGATTATGTTTTTGTTAATTTACAAAAGATACCTACATTCCAGATGAAACCGAAGTTGAGCATACCTTATTTTACTAATAGGTTCATAGAAGCAAAAGCAAAGACAATATAAGCAACATGAGAGTGCAATGTTAAAATGTGGTCTAAAAATGTTAAAATGTGGTCTGAATTTGAAACTCAACCAGTTTGACTTGAGAGTTTTAGTTTGACTCGTGCTAGTGCAATGCATGTGGAATTTCTCATCAAAATCATCACCAGGATAGTGTGTACTGTGTAGACCTGTCAAAACTCGACCCGACCCGAAAAACCGACCCGACCCGTCCGAAGTTTTTTGGGTTTGAACCCGACCCGAAAATCAATGGGTCAAGACTAACCCGAACCCGATCGACCCGGAAAAAACTGGGTTGGGTCACCAACCCGTTGGGTTGACCCGGCCAACCCGCAAAAGTATTATTTCAATTAAAAGTTTAATTTTTTATTATAAATTTTGTATAAAATTATTATTTTATTATTATTAAATAATATTTTATATTATATAATATTAAATATTTTAATAAATATAAAGATAAAGGTTAACAAAATTGACGATTATGACCCGTTGGGTCAACCCGAACCCGTACCAAACCCGTACCAACCCGGTCCATATGAACCCGGAAATTTTATGACCCGACGACCCATGACCCGTTTTGACCCGAACCCGATTGACCCGAACCCGAACCCGACCCGCCCGACCCATTTGACAAGTCTAGTACTGTGTATTGCATGGTTAAATGCCAAAAGGCAAGCGAACGAGGAGCTAGTCTACAATTCTGCAGCTTTATAGGCCAAGTGACAAAGTGATGAGCAAAAGATGAGGAAAATGTCAATAGATATTAATAGAGAAATAAGTACTCCGTATATTGTATTACAACGCTCCAAATATAACAGACAAAGTATACTCTTGCATTGACAAAACAATATGCAATTTATTGTATAAAATGACGTTTTCAAACTTTTGGTCAAAGGATCCTAAATTTCTTACCAAATACGAGTCATATGACTTTAACAAGCAACACTTTACAACTGAATAACATTACAAGTTTACAACACACCATGCAGCCGAATCTATAACAGATTGGATTGTTAGGAAATAAGAATTCTTATACGACAAACTATAGTGTGTAGTGCATGGTTAACTCCTATCAACTGAAGTTTTTGGATTGAAAAGTAGATCCAACTTTATATTAAACAGTTTTTCAAACTAAAATCCTAATATCTTGGGGCGTCTTTGGCTTTACGAGAGAACCGGAGAAAAGAGTCTTTCTCTTCCCGTCCCGTGTCATGCTCAAGTACGATCCTCTTCCTTACGGCCTATCGTTGGTTAAAGCATTTCCTTCACGCGGTCCGGAATACGAGATTTCAAATTTCAAGAAACTTATTTTCTTCCAAGAAACAGATTCGGAATTAAAGTAAGGAATGAAAAATATGAAAATAAGAGCCTCCATTCGTAAAATTTGTGAAAAATGTCGACTAATTCGTAGGCGGGGACGGAACTTGAATCAATCAAATGGCATAGTGGAAGGGGGCTTTCCTTTGTTAAAAATCCACAGACAACAAACATTCTGGAACTTCAAAACCAAGCAAGATGAGAAGGAGCTTTTTACGTTACGCTTCAATAGAATGCATTTTTTAAGGGTAGAATACGCCGTATTAGATCGAATAATCGATCGAATAGACAAATTTTGCCACGTAAGTCATCAAGAAATGGACTTACCTGTCCAATTTCTAATGAATCAAGATCTTCGAATTTGCGTGAACTAGCGGACCGATCACTAAGTGAGGATGCTTGAAAGCAGAGGAGAAAGAATGATTCCCCCTCAAACGAATCAATAGGAACCACGACCTTTGGATTGTGGATCAGATCTGGAGTCTTGATCCGTACATAGTTAATCCTCATCGGCGCCAGAGCGTCATTGGGAAACGGTCTCGTTGAGGAACCTGATTCCGGCCCAAGAGGCGTTGACCCAACAGCCGCCCTCTTTTCGACTCTGACTCTCCCACTCCAGTCGTTGCTTTTCTTTATGTTACTTCGAAAGTAGCTGCTTCAGCTTCAGCCACTCGAATTTTCGATATTCCAACTTGGATTTGGAATCTACATGTTGATGCTCACGATTTCGATAGCCATACCAGTGATTTGGAGGAGATCTCTCGAAAAAAATTTAGTGCGCATTTCGGTCAACTTTCCATCATCTTCGTAGTCCATTAGGAAGAAGGTTAGCTCGTCCCCTATATTTTTTTTCTTTCATCTTAGGTCTAATTTTGTTGAATAGAACGAAGGAATGCCAATCTTTTCTCATTTTGTCATCAGCCAATTGTTTTCGAATGTTGACTCCTTTTTCCATGCAACTAAGCTTGAGGGGTTGTCCGCTAAGAACTACGGTCGGGCGACTCTTTTCCCTGTCCTCCGGCCTCTCACTTCGTTTCGTTTTTCTTTTGTACCGTCGCTTGAAACTTCGTCCCCTTCCTGAAAGCCAGAAAGAAAGACTCAACGACGAATAGGAATTGATTCGATGTTTCAAAGAAAGAAAGCCTGATCGAGCCGAAAGAAAAACATAATATGGATTTAGGCTAGCGATTGTCGTTGCCTCGAAAGTATCTTTTTTCTGGGAACATGGTCAACCAGAATTGATTATGTTCGCGATTCTTCATCCACCGATTCAGAAAATGGAAAAGACTTGTAGGAAATCGCCGGTTGGTCTAACCAAGAAAGGTTTGGGAATAAAGCTTTCTCATTCAGCGTGTAACAAGCGCATAATGTCCACTAGAACGTCCGTGGATTTTATCATCAACTTGATGGATTAATTTCAAGATATAAGGATTTCCGATTATAACAGGTTGAGGCACCTGCTGCCTGTTACGCTATTTTATCCCTCCAGCTACAACGTAGAAGTCAACCAGCTACGACGCCCTCCAGCGGACCCCCTTTAGATATCTATATATTAAGTGGCACACCTCTTTGAAATTGGAAGAGGTTCTTGATTCAAAATCAAAGTTTATTAAGCCGGTCAGGTCCACTTACTTTTCCTTTTTTTTTGTTAATTTCGAATCTTTCCAATGGATTAGTGTGTTCGAAAGTAGCTGCTTCAGCTTCAGCCACTCGAATTTTCGATATTCCTTTTTATTTCTCATCAAACGAATGGCATCTTCTTCTGGCCCTGGTTGCTGGTTGGGCCGGTTCGATGGCTCTATATGAATTAGCAGTTTTTGATCCCTCCGCAGGAGTAGGATATTCCATACAAATCTTTCTGATCCGCTAGCTGGTGGTCTTCTCAAATAAAATCGCGAAGGAAAGAAGGACATGAGAGTCCTCAAGGACAAGACAGGACTCAGACCCCGGCCATTTGATCATCATTGGCCCTTCTACTTCTTGGGAGGGGAACAACAGCTGGAAACGGCTGCTAATACCCCGTAGGGCTCCGAGTCCTGTGTTGACAAAGATCAGATAGGTAGGCTCCAGATATGGACCCAAAGCCAAAGCTTTCTTGAAGAGGCTGGGCTGCTTCCTTTTCGGCGCCCGCCCTTTCTTTATTTAGATGTTGGTGCCTCAGGAAAGTATAGGTTGGCTCCCAGCTCCATCTCGGCCGGCATCCTGCTCTCGAGGGGGTGGAGTCCTATGGTAGTCCCGCTGCGGCCTCTGACCGTCCGTCCTGTCTCGGGCGCAGCAAAGCCAAATTCAATCAAGGCAAGGGGGAGCAGTGCGAGAGACTGGGGAATGGGTCGAGTAAAGTCCCCTGGGGCCGGAAAGGAAAAATGACGGACTTTTAGGTGCCCCAACTAACAGAAATCCGCCGGAGGGGGAGACCCCATATTATACCAGCATCTTTTTTGGTTCTTCGGTCATCCAGTTCGGAGATTGAATCAATGAAAAGCGAGCTGCAACCAGGCGGAGGAGAGATCTGTTCCGCACACCAGCAGCATGGTGAAGCGCTGAAAAAGGGATGCGCGTTAGGGCAACGACTGAAATAGGAATCCGTGTTATCAAAGGATTTCCTGCGATTCTTTCTAGTATGGGAGTCATTGATGGATAACAACAATTGAGAAAACGATTTCAAAAGAAGCTTTCGAAGTGAAATGAAAGTGAATTATATCAGATGAACGCTATCCTTCAAAAGAAATAGCCTGATGCGAGGTATTTTGATCTGGTATACACAAGAATCAATCCGAATTTCCTTATTGATTCATTTTATGATCTAATTGATACGTCATTGAATTAGTAAGCGCTCGTTTGAACAGGTAGACCGGGGAAACTGCAGATTTGCCGGTGAAATGACTTTCTTTCGAGTGATTTGATTCATCAATAGGGGACAAAATGGAAATGGAAGCTTGGGTTCTACCTAATTGATTAATAAGATCATAGCTGGATAGTTTTTTTTCTTGTTTCGGAACTCTTTCCCTTTCTTGTTGTTGTTTTGTTGGGCAGTTGAGGGAAATTCCGCTTTGCTTATGAGAAGGTTAAGCAAGATGTGAAAATTGTCTCAACCAGGTCGAAGGCCAAAGCAGGAAGTCGTGAGAATTCTTCGCCAGCCAGCCCGCAAGAGGAAGTGTTGCCCGAGGAATCAGTTACAGTAGAGCCAAAGGCAGTGAATTGTTACGATGTGTGCCTCCTTCCAACATCTCGATGAGAAGAAGTACACTGAACTCGATCCATCTACGAAGGTATGGAACTTCTCCACTCTCTGCTATCAGCTTTCTTCTCTTACGATATTTCTAGTTGGATGAAGCTCCTAAATGGAAGTGACTCGACCAACGTACGAGGTTTGTTTTCCATGCCATAGGGATCTTCTCGTTCCAGGTCTTCCACTCTTTCTTTTGTTAACCGAAGTTAGAAAAAGGTTCGGGAACAGAAAGACCGGTTACTCAAGCAGCAGTGGCTACGACTACGAGAGCTAGTTCGGAGTAGATCGAAGGAGATTCTTAATCATAGCACAGGGTCCCGCGACCTAGCGAATGGTCTTGTTCCCATCGGCCTATTAGTCATAGGAAGAGGAACAAGACCATTCGCTAGGTCGCGGGACCCTGTGCTATGATTAAGAATCTCCTTCGATCTACTCCGAACCGAAAAGAATCCGAAAGTCAGTGAAAAGAAGAAATCCAACCAAGTCGTGACTCCTCAGAATAAAGTCTCGGAGAAGTCCGAATGATCAACTCTGCAATCCGTTGTTAAAATCACTAGGTCTTCCAACCGTTCATTTGAAAAAATGGAAAGCGGATGACGAGGTCTCTGGTTCAAGTCCAGGATGGCCTAGCTGCGCCAGGGAAAAGAATAGAAGAAGCACCAGTCCTTCTCTTTCGCCCTCGTTATCTTCTCTAGTTCGAGAATAATTGGAAGTGAAGCAAAAAGATGTAGCATCTACTATACCGGAAATATCAATGAACCCTATTATTGCAATTGCTCAGGGCCCGGATAATCCAAAGTCTCGATAGTTAGCTCTCGGTCTTCCGGTCAAAAAACAACGTCGATGAAGACGTGTAGGTGCACTATTACGCGTTATTAGGGTATTCTTCGGCTTGCCTTCTCCCCAAGGCCTCCTCGGTCTTCTTGGACTTGGTTTATGCACGAATATGCAAGCATATGTTTCATGCTTGTTTGAGTAATAGCAATGAGATTCCCCACTATCATGCTAAGAATAGCTAGGATTTCCAGAAGAAGATGCCATTCGTGGAGCTGAGCATGTCTGGAAGCACAGGAGAACGTTCTTTTGCAGAAGTCCCCCCTTTTTTGATCCATTTCTTTAGTCTTTAGGGACTTGACTTTACTAATAAAATAAGGCTCGGCTCGCGCGTGGAATCTTCTAGTTCTTCCTATTTGACCCGAAACCGATCGATCTAGCCATGAGCAGGTTGAAGAGAGCTCTAACAGGCCTTGGAGGACCGAACCCACGTACCTTTTGCATGATGGGTCAGCGAGGAAATGGGAACAACAACGTTAGCCAGATTAGTCAACATTTATATGTTTCGATGCAACAACAAAAAACTAATAAACCCTATTGAAATAATAATTAAATCTAAATAAATACAAATTCCAAATATGTTATCATTTAATGGTCTGATCATGACCACACATTAATAAATTAAATTTAAAAATTATTTCAATATTATTCTTTAAATTGGAGTGAGTGAACCCTTTTAATTTTTTTTAATATTAATAAATTAGAGTTGGGATCATATGAGGATTATGCTTAATCTAAAAAATAAGGACTAATATAATCCATTGGATTCAACTAATTAATGGTGAAGATCACACTCCTTTTTTTAAATGATTTGGGGTAGTTCCGTACTTTTCCTTATGTTTTTATTTTTTCCTTTTATTTCCTGATGGCCTTCGTGAGTTCCTTATACGGTTCTACCAATCTACTCTGGTTCTCGTTTCGAATTGAGCTCGAGGGGGATCTCCGATTTTGCTTCCATTCACAACATTGTTATCCTCTATCGATCAAATCTGGTATTTGTTTCGAATCGAGTTTGAGAAGGATCTCCGATTTTGAATTTTGCTCATATGTCTAACATGGGAGATTCTTGATCGGAATCAGAGAACCGAGAATTGTCTTCTCGGTCGGGATTGGATCCTTTGGTGGGAGTTTCTGTAGCCGAATTTGAAGGCAATCACCATGTCCACCCAACAATTCAACGCGATTGTATGAAATTCAACTTTCCTCTTTCTTAAATCATTGAATTTTAGATTGTTCCATGAATTGATTTGGCTTGATTATATTTTTATTTTTATTTCAATTTGACTATTAGCCTAAGGATTTTTGTTTCCATTGATGAATTGATCTGCTCTATTACATGTGTGTTGGTTTGATTTACAAGATTGGAGAGCTTGTGGTAGGAATTTTGAGACTTAATTTGCTTTTGTAAAGCATATTTATGCCTAGAAGTTTGTGTTCTACGTTCTTGGTCAATGCTATTGATAGGATTTGACAATTTGTTTCTAAGATGAAAGGGAAATTGGTATGAACTAGTAGAAGGTTGGCATCCTGCTTCTTTTGATGGATTTAAGTATGCTTTGTGATTGTTTCTTTTTGCGGTTGGCATCTTGCTTCGTAATGCACTTTTGCATATTCGTAATGCACTTTTACATATTCGTAATTCACTTCCAGTGAATTAACATCCTTAATTATCCTTTATTTTGTAGTGGGTACATCTAGTTCTTCTTCAAATATTGCTTCTGCTTTGCATACTATTGATATTGTTGATGTTCATGTTCTGAATGTGGAAAACATTTGATACTATTGATATTGTTGTTGTTCATGTTCTGAATGAGGAAAGTGAAGTTTAATTTTTTCACAAAAGTTTCAAACATTCTAACAAAATATTATAACACTACTTTTCAAAATGTTTGAAATTTTTGATAATGTTCATTCACAAAGTTACAAGATACTTCGTTTGTATATTTTTTAATGGGTATAGGATCAGTTGATTAAAGAAAATGAAGGAAGGGTTGCAAGATAGTATACTTGCATAAATTATCATCAGGATCATAAGATTCATAACCTTGTATTATGTATGAAAGAAATTTGGTAATTGGTATGACTGAATAGATAGTTTCAAGTTAAAAATATAGACCACATAATTTCTAAGGGAAACTCCAGGTTGTGAAACTACATTGTCTTCCAATATACACATCCTTAGTATTGCACTTTTGATACTAATGTGTGCACTTTTACTTATAATCGGTGCACCATCAAGAAGTAATGCTTTTAACTTAAATATGAAAGTTATATGATAGTTACCTAGACACTTTTTTCTCATAATTTACCTTTATAAATGTAGTACAAGTAGCCCTATTAGCTCAAATGGGAGAGCGGTGTGGTTGTGCACAAAGATGTAGGTTCGACTCCTACGTAGGCTAATATGATATCTTACACAAATTAATTTCTAAACGCATTTATTTTTAACCTAACTAGCTAGGTACTAAAAGAAATTATCTTTTACCATTGTGCGACAAATAACTAAATCAACCACTATATTTCAAAGATGATCATGATCATATTAGCTTATATGGGATTCGAACCCACATCTCTGTGCGTAAGCACATTGCTCTTCTATTTGAGCTAATAAGCTTTTCTTAAATTATGTCTTTAAACATGCACCATAAATCCATTAAGTATGGATTTTTATTTTAATACAATGTAGGAAGTAAAACTCAACATAGTCTGAAAACAATTCTTAAGAATCTTCAATGCACTTTTTACATTTAAGAATGTACTTTACACATTTAAGGATGCACTTTTCTGAACTTAACATAAAGGAAAAATACTAGTAAATGAGAATGTATTTTTCATACTTTACAATGCACTTTTCATACTATACAATGCACTTTTTAAAATCATAGAAAAAAAAGAATCTGAATGCAATTAAACAGTTTTGGAATGAGACTTTCTATTTGTTAGGAATGCACTTTTGATACTCTTGAGTGCACTTTTTTTTACTTCATAACGCACTTTAATACTATCTAAGAGTGTGTGAGTAGAAGAGGAATTCACAAAACTGTTTAATGCACTTTTCTTATGTCATAATGCACTTTTGAGACTTTTCAATGCACTTTTTCCATCAGATGATGCACTTTTCATATGCCATTTATCAATGCACTTTTCTTATGTCACAATGCACTTTTGAAACTTTTCAATGTACTTTTGAAAATTTAAGTACAAAAGGCAGGTTTTGTTGATTATCAACTTAATCTGGTTTCAGTCTAAAATAAAAAAAAAGAGTCCGGAACCTAAACCCACCCGTAAAATAGGCCATATTCCGCTAAACCACCTCAAATATAACTATTTATATTTAACCACCCGTAAAACACCCTCCGTTATCTCAACGCCACCTGCCATTACTTATCCCGTTAATTTTTTTTACAAAACCCAAAAATACCCTTGTCTTATATGAACCCTATTGTTTGCCTCAAACGCCGCCATGGCTGTCTTCACAAGCGGCATATCTTCTCTGCACCATCAAAGTATAGAAATCCATCTGCAAAATTTATCTACAAATTGATCGGTTTGTTCAAAGCACATCTTAACGATATCATTATCAAACAAGGCCTAATTGAAGGAATCAGTACTCTTCACCACCAGCATATCTTCTCTGCCTCGTCAAACAAATTGATCGGTTTCAACTCCTCGTTCTCAATTGAAGGAACCAAAACCAGATCTGGAAAAAATTAGCCTTACCATTTGGGGGAAACGGAGCATCCAACCTCCAGACCCGAGTCATTGTTGAACCCGCACGACCCATCCCACCTGACATTGTTGAGCCAGAAATACAGTATGTTTTCATGATCAGGATGGTTCAGAATTGTAGGTAGAAGGCGAGATTTCAGATGAGAATGGAATGTGCAGGATTCACACTTGGATGAGAAACCCTTCCCTTTATCACCATCTCTGCAATTGAAACAGGAATGATTCTCAGGGAAGCAATATGTTGTAAATTCAGATGATTTATCATCATTCTTGATGAGGAATTTGGGGAAATTGCTTGGAGTGAACTCCATAGCTCCTAACTCAGCACATGATTTGTGGATGGCCAAGAGACAGCTACTACAAGCGTAGATTTGGCTTTTGGTGACCTTGTTCTCGCAAACTCCGCAATTCGATTCGTAATCGATTCCTTCTTCCCAGTATTCTCGAATCAAGTGGCCTTTTGAGCAATAATCGAACAACAATCTGGTTAATTCTCGTTTCCCTTCCAAATGGACGCCATTGAAGTCGCCGATACTCATCCATTCCTCCAAATCAGCCTTGGATCCCTCGGAATCCGTAGTCAGATCGCTCACCGCGTTGTACAGACACTCGAGCGGGATGTGATCGGTTGTGTTGACGACTAATTTCGACACGATCGGGTGGATCTCGTCGTCGGTGTAGTCTCTGGTGAGCTTCGGATCCAAAGGGTAGTCGACGAGTACATCACCGGACATCCATGGAGTATCTCAAAGGTGCTTGGCTCTCGTGTGACGGCCTCACCGGAGACGAGTCCCTCGTGGTTGGAGATCCACCCAGATTCCAACTCCGTGCCAATCTCGTCGTGCTGATTATTATCTCCTCCGGCACAATCTCGTCACGCGGATTCCAACTCCAACCCGCACATCGTATGAGGCAGATGTTTGGGGGAGGCCTCGCCGTAGACGAGTCCCTCGTGGTCGGAGATCCGGACATGTGGAAGCTAAAACGACGGGAGAGGAGGCGGTAGAGGAAGGTGAGGAACCAGAACAACCATGGGAAACGGGAACCAAAACAGCCATGGGAGAGGAGACGGGAGAGGATGGTTCTAAGAAATAGGGTTTATAAGGGTATTTTTGGGTTTTTTAAAAATTTTAACGGGTCAAGTAACGGAAGGTGGCGTTGAGATAACAGAGGGTGTTTTACGGGTGGTTAAAAATAAATAGTTATATTTGGGGTGGTTTAGCGGAATATGGCCTACTTTTCAAAATATTTGGGGTGCTATATAATGCACTTTTACAACATAAGAGTGCACTTTGTGTGCTTAATTTTGCACTTTATGCGCTTAATGAGCTCAAACCTTCCCTAGGGCTTCGATTCAACTCCAAAGAATAAATCCGTAGACTTAAATCATCCATAAGCACACACAATAAGGGAAAAAGCACAATTTTATGTACAGACACACAATAACTAGTCAATTTCACATCATTCATTCAATAAACAAGCTATTATCTAGAAGTGTACACACACTTTTCTATACAAGTCCAAAAACACACTAACAAACTCGAAATAAAGCATACACATGAACTAATTTCTGGTGTTTTGAAGCATCATAGACTCGAAATAGAGTAATTAATTCAAATATGTAGCCAAAAATGCGAAATCGCATACGGAGTAATTTCTAGGGTTTTCGATCTTACCTTTAACCGGTTGTTCTTTCATTGTTGGTGGCATTTTCAAGTTGTGCTCCAACTACTGGATCTATAACTCTTGTAAATGCTTCAATTTTGGGTTCGATTTGGTCTTTTGGTTTCGTTGTTCTTCATATTCGGATGAGAGAGCGAGAGAGGATTTTAGGAGCGAGCGAGCGACGAGCGTGAATGAATCGAGTCGGAGTTGGGCTCTTGGGATGAGAGGCCCGGTTTTGATCAGGGGCATATTGTTCGGCATAATTACAAAATTGCCACCGTGCCACTTTTTTCAATTTTTTTTATCTATACCCATCTTTTAATCTCAGCCTTTGATCATCTCAATCCAACGGCTCTTATATGTCCTTATTTTTCACTATAACACCTATCTCCACCAGAATTTCACTCTAATAAATTATTCCATACTTACTAAAATTGATATTCTAATGACACATTCCTAAGTAATATGTGAACTACCAAACAAGTTCTAAATAGAAAATCCACACCTAAAAAAACCGCCGTGATCGTGGATTAAGGATTGAAACTAGCCCCCTTTCATGATTCCATCTACTTTTAATCACTCCTCACACTACTATTCCCTTTTCATCACATTCCTAAAAAAGTTTTCTAACAATCGGAAGAACTAAAACAAAAAAATACTGGCCGGGAGAATTCTCTCTCGTATGGTTACACTTGTTCGCTCATTCTCTTTGGCGATAACAATTGTCGAACTCGGGGATTTCTATTGTCTCTCTATAGTTCGCTCTCGTCAAAAACATATAATGGTGACAATTATTTGTGGACATCAGTTCGTTCGTTCTCTCTCGTCCCTACTATATGTAGGGCATTGTCTGGCGTATGACCAGTTTTGTCGATGGTAGCGGTTTCCTGAGGATTACCAGTCTCATCTGACGGTTTCTGGCTTAAGTTGGGGCGGCGATGCCTTCTTCTAAATCCTTCTTTGTCTCCTCTGTGTTCAACTCCGCAGGTCGGCTGGTTGGCCGCCAGAGAGTTGTGGCGAAAACCGACTAATTAAGCGCAACTAAGCTAATTATGACCGCCTTTTCTTCTCATGCCCTTTTTTTTTTTTAGAATATTGAAAATTTTCTTGGTCACTACCAAGTCTACCATATTGCAACCATTAAGTCAACTTTTGTTGTCTTCAACTCTTTGTCTACAATCAGTTGAATTAAATCAAGATTGTATTCAAGACTACGACCATTTGATAGACCTCCTCATGAAAGTAAGTAAGAAATCACAATATAAAAGAGGTCATATAGTAGCTTAAATCTTATTTATATTGATCGTAGTATTTCTAAAACTGTTTTTTTTTATGCAATTTGATCTCCATTCTTAAAACTGTTGTAATTGTTGCTCAATTAATAATCTACTTTTAACTTTACAAAAATCTAAAACACAACAAATAAGAAAAGGAAATAAATAAATAACGAACGACCGTGTATTGAATTGGGAGAAATTCTCGAAACGGGATTCACCCAGACCCAAGTACCCAACCTTTTCTCCCTCCAGGTTTCCCGTTTCACCTCTCTCTCTCTCTCTCTCTCTCTCTCTCTCTCTCTTTCTCTTTCTCTATTTCCACTCCTCACTGTTTTCAAGTCCACGCCGCCATCTCCGGCAAGCTCCCTCTCCCGCCGCCGGCGCACATGTGACCATGACTCTGAAGCTCCTCCCCCACCCCAAGCCCAGCCGCCTCTCCCCCTGCCTCCGCCACCCTGACCAGCCTCTCACCCCACTCTGCGCGCCTTGCCTCCGCGAACGCCTTTCCGTTCTCCATCCCTCCTCTTCTTCCTCCTCCTCCACCTCCGCCTCCGTAGCGGCCACCGCTAGCTCCTCCTCGTCCTCCTCCGCCGCCGCATTGCCTGAGCTCCGCCGATGCAAGACTTTTTCCGGCGACAAGTGCGAGGGGCTTGGAATCGGCCTCTCCTACGAACCTCGCCGGAGATCCTGCGAGGTTAGGGCTCGAAGCACTCTCGTGGATCTGTTCACCGTCGATGATGAAGGCGGTGGCGGTGGCTCTGTTAAAACCTCGAAATGTAAGGTTGAATCGATGAACCTAGGGCTTCTCAGAGGTACGTACCCGGTCCCTGAGCTCAGAGAGGAAGAGGATGAGGAGAGTGACTCTGAAATTAGGGTTTGTCATGATGTGATTGTAGCCAGTGACGTTATTGTTGATGAGGAACTTGAAGATTCGAAGACTATAAAGGAGTTTATTGACCTCGAATTGAAGACCAGCAAGCCGGTTAAGAGAGATTTCAAGGAAATCGCAGGAAGCTTTTGGATTGCGGCCTCCGTCTTCAGCAGAAAGTTGCAGAAATGGAAGCGAAAACAGAAGCTCGAAAGGCCTGATGGCGGTGAAGTTTCCCGTGGATTGGGGAAATTGAGAGGAAGCCGATTAAGAGACACGCAATCGGAGGTAGGAGAGTACGGATTTGGGAGGAGATCTTGTGACACAGATCCTAGGGTTTCCATTGACCTAGGTAGAGCATCCATTGATGGATCAAGAATCTCTGTCGATGGAATCGGAAAGAGATTCTTCGATACAGATCTAAGGTGCTCACTGGATGCCAGAGCTTCAGTTGATTGCGGTCGAATGCCAATTGAGGAACCAAACCAGAGGTGCATTGACCCTCCTAGAGCTTCCTGGGATGGCCGAATGAGCAAGAAGACGCCCCCTCGGGCCACCGCTCCTGTAGTTTCAGTCATCGAGAATGCCATGGCAACTGTTTATGGTTTGGTTGATGAGAAACCGAATGTTGAGACCGAGATCTTTCAGGGATCAAAGCTGCATATAACGGAGAAGGAATTGATGGATTCGAGGAGGAGTTCTGCCAAAGACGATAGCTCGGTTAGCTTTGATACTTCTTCCAAAGATCTGACTTCTTCTGCCTCCAGCAGTAGTACCGGAACTTCGTCCAAGAAGTCAGTGAAATGGGGCAAGTTCTTGAATGTCTGGGGCCTGCTAAGTGGCCAAAAACAACACAAATCAACTGACAATGATGATGATGTCAAGTTTGATAGAAGGAAGGAAAAGTGTTCAACTGGAAGTGCTCAAAGTGTTACGTATTCTTCGCCCAATGAAACCGAGAATGGCACGTTGGGCTTCTATTTGACGCCACTGAGGAGAAGCAAGGTTGGGAAGAACAGGCTGAACAGATCTCATTCCTTGGCTCGATCTGTTAAAGGTGTATAAAACCTGGTTATGAAATGCCGTATAGGGTGATAGGAGAATTGATTAGTGTGTTATTAGGTCTTTTGGGTTTTTGTATTGTCCTGTTTCAATGTTTTAGGTTCCTATAAAAAATGTAGTTCCACTGGATCATGTAACTCTGAAGTCACTTGTCTTTGGTTAGTTGTTCAGTTTACAGAGAAATTTTTGTGGTAAGTTGTTTTAGCGTTACGCCCTCCCGAACAATAAACGACCCAAACGTGGATCCTAAAAACATACCGATTACCGAATCTAAAATAAAAGTTTATAGACACACTTAGCTTTGAATCTTATTTTAGTAAGTTTTGACATGATCTAAATTATGATTTATAGCTTGACAGTTGCTGATATAAATTGATCTACAATCTAGAAGATCGAAGACTGAAATAACAAAATTTGAATACATGCATTAGTGTCCAGTAGTAGGCCCACAAAGATTTCATTTGCAAGCCTACTCTGTAGATTGACCAGAAGGCCCAGAACCAGCCTAGACGTCCAGAAGGCCCAGAACCAGCCTAGACGTACTTGTCATTCTTCCTTTGCGGCCCATAATTTATAGACAGTATTTTGTTGAGCTCTTAACAAAAAGCAATATCTAAAAAAAAAAGTGTGCTTTTCACAATTTTCAAAGCTAAAATATACTGTAACTACAATGCACATATATCAATTGATACTGGTTCGGTGTGGATTCGTATCGGAACCCTTGTTGGTCAAGGGGGTGAGACGCACCTGATGTGAGTTTGGCTCGATAAACGTGGTTGGTAGTCACGGGAAGAAGAACGATAATAAATTTAGAGCAAAAGATAATTTCTTAATTGATTTGATTTATTGATTGATTTGATAACAACCTAAATGTAATACTCTAATATCTAGCTATACCCTAATTGCTGAAATAAAAAAGATACTCTTCCTAACAAGATAAAATCAAATCTCTTACTTAAAAAAAGATAATATTCTAAAATAATTAAAAAATTATCTTTTGCTCCAACTATAGCGTATCATCAATGTAAAAAATTAAAAAATTATACTTTTCTCCAAAAATTACTTTTTATTAAGAAACTATGGCAAAGGCTGGCTCTTCAATATGCTTGCTTGTCAATTAGCTTTGTTCGCTATTACGTAGAGGGCCGCGGGCTAAAGCTGAAGTTGATTGAGAAACTTCAACTGGAGTTGGAGTTGGAGTTGATTGAGAATTGCCCTTCTTCTCTTTGCTTTCTTTTCAGCTATTTAATGTTAATTTTCACTCATTGGGCTATTGGTTTTTGTATTGTATATATAACTGCCTGTCATATAAAAGGCAGGAGGAGACAATATATATTGTAACATAACCATGGAATATTCGGATGTTGATGCTTTGCTCTTTATTTTTTATTTTTTATTTTGGAAGGAGAGGCGGTACTCCCGGCCCCTCAAGGGGGCATTTTATTAATAATAAAAGAGGGCTAAGTAATTAGTAAACGGGGGATAGCCCGACCCATTACATCATCATTTAGCAAAGAAATAACACCCTCCGGCGGGTCAAACAATACATGAACACCTAAAGTAAAGTTAAAAGCTAAAGAAGCAAGATGATCGGCAACACATTTTGCCTCTCTATAAATATGACGGATCTGAACTAGCCAGCTCCTCCTAAGTAAGCCTTGGCATCAAGATACCAGGCTGAAAAAAGGGTGGTAACGATCCACAGACTTACTTAAAAAAAGACACACCAGTTGTGAGTCTAATTCTAAACAAACCCTTCTGTACCCCCGATCCCAGGCTAAATTAAGACCCTGAAACGCGCCCCAAGTTCAGCCATAGGAACCGTACAAATGCCAATGTAATGGACAAAACCTACCTACCATTGCCCATCGTTGTCTCGTATAACACCACCAGCGGCAGCCGTCCCATCAGATCGCACTGATCCATCAGAATTAAGCTTAATCCATGACTCAGCTGGGCGGGTCCACATAATGAAATGCTCCTCTCTACTTGACATTGACGACTCGGACCGATCCAACGCCTTGACACTCGCACTTTCTCCCGCTTGTTCTAGCACCAACTTTTTGTTATTGCCTGAAAAAGGCGTATTTTAAAAAACGCACTTATTACGCTACTTTCAGATCCACCAAATGACGGTAGAAAAAATACAATTTCAAGCACCGCCTCTGAGGAGATGGATGGATCATGTGGCCGGGTTCTTGCTTACTAAAGTCATCATGCGGCAAATTTATATTAATCGTAACTACTTATATTAATTGATTTATGTGGGGAAAATGGTTGACTTCTTGGGACCTTTTGTGGCAAAAGTAATAGGGCTAGGATAGCATATATGTATATATTTATTTTTTTTGGTCATTGCCATCCTAGTTTAGGGGAGAGCTTTGCTCCATCAAACGCCTACGTCTAGAGTTCGAGTCTCGCGAGGGCCCCTTTTATTTTGGGTGGGATCTGCTCTCCCAACAAGTTCATTTCTCCTCCACTGAGAATCGAACACTCGACCTCAACGAAGGGAAGCGTAGTCCCTCCCACTACGCTACATGCTTGTTGGTATATGTATATATTTATTATTAGTGATAATCGAGATTAACAAGTAATTGTCTACCAACAAGTGATTTTAAACATTGACCAGCGAGAACAATAAGCCATAACTAATCTAATTGATAAACAATCAAATTAAAATTGCCCATCCCTGTTATGAATTATGATGGCCTATTATGGATAATAAGACAAAAAACCCTGCATTCCTACCCAATAGGCACCATGAATATACATTTTTATAACGCACATACTAAATTTGTACTTATTTATTCTGTTGATAATGGAGCTTTTGTGCTTACTATTTTGTCGAGAATTTTTATTTTTATTTTGGCTAAAATGAGTTTGGTTCAATTTATTTTAGGGCTATCTTTAAGCTTCACGTTTATATTGACTTGGACTATTACACTATGAGAACATCCTTCAAATAAATAAATTCTCTAGATTTTGCCTTTGTGAAGTACCTATGGACAGAAGGATATGCCTTCACACTAGACCAAGGTGACAGATGATTGATGCTTATTCGATCATGAGACAAAGGTATCGTTTAGGTAGACACGTCCAAATGCACCCGACAAGTTTTGAGATACCCGATCCAATTAACATTAGTCTAGGCTACCAACAATCGTGTTGGGGGCTAAAGGGATGGTGCAGTCCCATGAACATACCATATAAACTTCTTCAACACAACAAAATGACTCTCTTTGAGTCATGCCTAAGTAATTTCAGGTCTAGTGAAGATAGGATATTGCAATAAATAGGATTGGATTGCATATGGGAAAATAGGAGGACTAGTGGTTGTATTCAGCATCGAGCCAAAGCCCATTGGTGTAGTTGTTGGGTTGAAGTTTATCATGAAGGTGCAGTCAACAATCACTTCCTGCATATCCACGTACCTTCATACCAATTTCATAACTTTTCCAAAAGTACTAATTTGAACTCTTCCGAAAAGTAGATATCCTCCAACAATTCTTCCTAAGTCAGGACATGATCGAAACATATAATACTCTTTATGAATTCCAATTAGATATCAACAGACTAGTCCTTCACCTTTTCCTAAGTAAATCACACAAATATTGCTTCTTCATTACTGTGGTAGCTTAATAGAATACACGAAACTTGTGCTCCTCAACGACTAGAATAGTTGCAACCTAACAATTTCATAAAGAAATGAACATGATTCATACAATTTCACACAAATATAGCTTGGAATAATTAGATAAATGATTTGAATTATTATGAAATTACCTCTAAAGAATCAGAAGAAAAAAGAATATTCAATTTCGTAACTTCCTCCAATATTTTGTTGCTCTCGTCATCCAATTTTTCCTTCATCTCTTCTTCACCACCCCATATTTGAGCCATTGCACCTAAGTGTGAATTCATGTCTTGGAAAACTTTTCTAAACTCGGTTCTAACTGAGTACAGAGACGAAGACAAGTCCCAAACTTTATCCTTTTTCTTCTTCAAGCTATGTTTCTTTTGAGATAGAAAGCCCTTCCTCTTCTTTGACCCATTAGCACCACTACCAGATTGCATAGAATCTTTTTTGTTTGAACTTCCAAATCATCATCACTATCAAGTGTAATCGACTCAAGTGTCATCTCAACATTGATATTTTGAGTAGCTAGCCAAAAAAGACTTGCTTGGTTCTTTGATAGCTCTATCTTTTCCATAAATTTCAGCAAGTATGTCATAGTATGGAAAAGGAACTCCGTATAAGCCCTTTGCTTTCCTATGATTTTATAAATACAAAAAATGAAAAAAAATCAGCAAATCAAATCACAAAATCAATAGTCAATAATTAAACAAAAAACAACAACCAGAATGCAGTAGTCAACTGATTCTGGAAGAGAATGCATCAAGAAGAATAACCAAAATTCAGGAAGAATAAGAATTCAACTTCCTTTAACTGGCTAAGATTACAAAAATTCAGGAAGAAAATTGCACAAGATAGAAAATTACAGGATATTATATATATACTAATGAGAATTCGGAAATTCCACACGGTAACCCTAAAGTATGACTTAATTCGTGAGATGCACCAAATTTTAACGTATTTCACACGGTAATCCTCAATTTTATATAAAATTCATATTATACCCAAACTGTTAAAATTAACGTTAACAATTAACTTTGTTAAACTAGAAAAGGGGAAATTGAAAAATCAGGAAAAGTTAAACATGTTTATCTTTTTTTTTTACGCTAAACCTTTTCTTTTTACGCTGATTCTTTAATCGTGGAGGACTAATTTCCATGCTCCACAACTGTCTTAAAAGACAATCCTGACGAAGGCATCGGTGATGTGCCGGCGAAATCGAAGGCGGTTACTTCTTTAAAAATTGAGGTGGCGAACACCATAACAAGATCCAATCTGAAACATGGGAGTTGGGGTTATATATAACAAAAGAACATAAACACACATCGGAAATTAATTAATTAACACTAATGATTAAACAAACAATGCTTATACTGTAGAAAGGATATACATTTGCACCAATTCAATATTATATCACTGATTGTATGACTCAAGTCTAATCAATTCGAAACCCTAGATTAACTTAAAGTCCTAAAACGCACTCAAAATCCTTAATTAATTTGAATCCCTAAATTGATTTTTCAATCCTAGATTCAACCCAGTGTTCGTCAGCGAACACCACCATTAGTGTTGATGTCAATATCAACTTCACTAGCGACTCTCATCAATGGAGGAAACAAGGTTGTAATAACGATTTAGTATTTTTGTTTTTAATTTTCAACTTCTCTTTTTTCTATTTGACAAAGGTAACGTTTAACGTTAATTTTAAAGTGTTTGGGTACTAAATGAATTTGGTAGAAAATTGAGGGTTACCATGCGAATTATTTTAAACTTTGGTACACCTCATGAATTAAGTCATACCTTAAGGTTACCGGGTGGAATTTCCGATGAGAATTTATATATAATTGGACAAGAGAATTATACGTACTAGATAGAAAACCACTTTAGATTTATAATGTAGGCTCAACAAACTTGATGCATGAAAACTTTTTACTATATATGGATGATTGTATACTTGTATGCATCATATTGTAAGAATACACGAGAAGAAGTGATTGTAAGTAATTTGCAAAACCACCAGCAACTATAGAGCATTAAGAGGTTACTAAAAAGAGTCACAAGTTTACCAACAACTACCCATCAATAATTCTAGCTTTTGCAAATAGAATCACAGAGCTTAATTTTTGATAAACTACACTTTCAAATACGAATAAACATGTTATCAAATATTAGTATACAGTACATCTGCTGAGAAAAGGTGTATAAAGAAGATCTTATTATTTCTAATCAAATAAATCATTATATAGATCTTATAAATTTCATCAAATAAAGAATTAGGATTTCATCAAATATGGCAAGCTTATTTTCTTTTATCTAAAATTACCTTAATAATATCCATTTGAGTTATTATGTTTCCATTCTGATGCATATAGTTCTTATAAAGGTATTATGCATGGAAAATTTAACGAATTATGAAAAGTGAATTGAACTATCCAAAACGATTTTATTTTTCCGGTAATATTCCATAAAGTATTAATTCAAAGCAATTAATTAATGAAGTCGAACATAAGAAGCTAAGCTATTCATTATAAATTTTTTTGATCTTGCCTTTTGGCTCGCCCGATTCGATCGGTCGGACACCGCTCTACATCCAGACCGGGTACTTCGTGGCCCCATTTTGGGGGAGACCCTCCCATGATCAGTTTCTCCATACATGCCGCCAGTGGGATTCGAACTTCGAATCTCCTGGCCAACACTTAAGGAGTCTAGCACCACTTAACCACTTGACCAACTGAGTATGGGTAGCTATTCGTTATACTTGAACAAGAAAGATACATACTATAGCGGCTTGATCAAAACTTGATCTGCTTGATATGATGGTTTCCCATAGACTAACAAGAATACGAGATCTATTGTAGTAGTAGATCAGGATTGAATCACGAGGATTATGTCTGCTTTAGTTAATTCTAGAACTAATCTCTAAGTCAAAATATAGTGATTTGTGGTGTAATTCTAACTATTAAAATCAAGTAAAACAAGTAAATTATGAGAATCAAAAGTATATGAGAATGCAAAGTTCCAAGGTTAGGAATCCCCACAACTTTGATCCACAAAGTTTGAATCTCACTTTAACCTAAATTGAGCTGGATATTTTATTATGAAGGTTATTGTATAGTGTCATAAATTATCTTCTCTCGAAGGCTAAGTTATTGTACTAAAAACCCACTCTTGTGGTGAAACAAAACCGATAGAAGCCCTTTAAGTGTTTAGAAATCTAGATGGTAAACCAAACTTGCCCCATTCTCGTGATGCATCAAATTAAACTCAAATACCTAGAATTTCTATGACAATTAACCACATGAGAAACTAATATCAAGTTTAATTCTAGTTTTTCCAAATAGAAACAACCATCTCTCGATTTGTTCTCTCTATTTTGTTTATTCACTTAGACTACCACCCCTCGATGTGCAACCTATTAGATTAATCCTATAGAATCAAATCATATTAGTTTCCAACTCAATTAAAGCAAAAGGTATTGATCAATTTTGATCTGCTTCACATTGTTGGGATCAACCCAACCCTAGAACTATAAAGTTTAGCCTAGCATTTTGAAATTCATAATCAAATCAATAACATTAAACATGTAATTAGAAAATAAGAACAACAATTGAAAGAGAAAAGTTACTAGAAATTCAATTGAAAGAACAATTATGATCCAAGTACCAAAATCTCTAATTCAAAGCAAGTAGAACTCAAAAACCCTAGAATATCCCTTTCTCTTTCTCTCTACTAGAAATTAGAAATATAATGCATAATAATATTCTAACTTGTCTTCCAAGGAATTAAAATAAGATATAAACTAATAATAATAAAGCCCATCCAAAAACAAAACAAACTTGGGCCCAAAACTAAGAAGTTCGAAAGGTAAAAAATTGACTCGTCCGTCACTAGTACACAATTCGTTATATATGGCGGAAATTTTATGGTGCTACTTAAAAGCGCACTTATATATCAAGCACAGATGGCGCTTTTATAAATAAAGCGCTATAAGGTATTAATTTTTCTTAAAAAAATAGTTAATTTATTTATTAAGGCGCATTTTATAAAAGCGCCATAAATAAAAAAAGACGGATGACGCTATATTGAAAAAGCGCCATAAGCCTTTGCTTATTATATGGAACCCAAACCCTATCTCCCCCTTCCGCCACCTAAAACTTTGTAAGCCTAATCCTTCATGTCTCTTTCCTTCTCAGATCGACGAATTCTTCGGCGGAATCCCTCAGATCTACGAGTTCTCAGACTGATGCCTAGGACTCCCTTAGATCGACGAATTCTTCGGCGGTTCTCCCTCGTGGAGTTCAAGAACAATAGCGCGACAGATCTAGATCAGCGATACGATGGCTCTCTTTTGATGAGACTGGCCACTCTCCCGACGGATCCGACGCTGTCGGCGCCGGTCGAGCCACTGACGGTCGCGTGTTCAGTTTTCTATTGAATTTTGCTCTATTACGAGTTCAATTTGTGCCCAATGTTCTATTACGCGTTCATGAGAAAAGGGAAAGAGATGGAACTCAGGGAAAGTTTATTATTGTTCTATTACAGGGATTACCAAATGCTCTGGCATCATATTGCCTAATGCATGGAGCTCCTCGAGAGAGTTGATGATGGTGCCGAACCTTTGGTAAGGTTCCTCCTTCTCTTTTATTCCCTTGAGACTTTCTGTAATATTTGGGTTTTCTATTTGGAGTGATTATTTTGTGGCATGTTTATAAGAATGTTAGGGCTTACTCAAATCACTAAAACTCTTATAGATTTTGATACTATTGCTTGTTGGTATAGTGTCGTAGCTGCACATTTTCTATAGAGTTTGGGGGTGGGATTCGTATATTGTGTTAATTAAGTGCAAACCTTGTGAATAGGGAGTTTAAGAATGAATTGAATGGGATTATTAGGGTGTAAGAACTGCTTACTTGGCTATCTTTGTCGGACTTGAAGAACCTGTTTTTTTTTCCGTTGCTAAACTTTGGTCCTATTGAAGACAAATGGTGGCATTTGATGTTAAAAATACTACTCGATGCTACCACTTGGGTCAAACTTTGCGGTCTATTAGTTTGTTTTATGGGATGCATATGTGTTGCATTGTTGGATTCCGTTGCTTCATGGAATGACAACATGAAGTTGGCCATCTTGATTTTCAATTTGTGTTGTTGAAATTATTGGTAGAACTAATCATGCCATCTGCCTATATGATATTGTTGAAGCATCCATTCCCTTATGTTCAGGAAACTAAATTTGAAGAGATAAATCTAGCTTTTTTCTTCTTCCATCAACTTATGGTCTTAGAAAGAGACGACTAGTGTAAGAGACATTGTTTTCTAGAGGTCAAATACTTCAACTTTATTTTTCACGTCATCTTAAGCTTCAAATCTTTTTCTTTATTTAAATTTGAGTTTTTTTTCACTTGAACAACAACCTTTGTTGAATATGATCATACTTACCATCAAATTAGATTATGCGTAGGTTATAGGTATATATGCTTTCTTTACCTTTTCACTTTCTTATTTCACTCTATACCCATGTTGATTTAAAACTTTGTCCCAGCTAATGCTATCACTATCTTCTTCCAGATTATTGGTTTGCTTGGTACTCGATTATGCATTTGGAGGCGCAATGGAAACAAATCTGTGTTTCCTACTCGTGATGGGACATTTCCGAGAGGTTTATGCATACGGTACATGAGCTAATACTTTAAATAGATCTTTTAATGATTTCAACATCTTTCGTGAACTACATTTTTTTTCTTGCCTACTTCATTCAATGCTTTGTGACTTTGTTGGTAAAAGTATTTAAAAGTGATATGCTTTAAATACTTTGTAAAGAGATGATGAGTTCTGTTGTCAGTCATCTCAGATATGTGTGTAACGTTCTTTGTTTGAAATTCTAATGTTAAATTGGGTCAATAAGTATACCTTGTCTCATTTTTGTCACTAACACAAGCAACATTTTAACTAAAGTGAGGACCATGCATTTGAACAATAAGAAAACATAGGCCATTATCTTCTCTGCTCAAGAGAACGTTCAACTGATGAATACATAGGCCATTTATCTTCTCTGCTCAAGAGAAAGTTCTATACATTTTTTTTCTTTTGTTTTTGGCAGGTACATGGATCCTGAAGCAGTTTTTGGATGTGAAGATGGAACAGCTCATATCTTTGATATGTATAGCAAGAAATGTTCCCAGATAATTAGGTGCTCTAATGTTAGATTGTTTGATTTTGCTAGAAAAAATTAGGATGGATGTATCCAATTTACACAGAAGTAATTGGAGTCCTCTTCCAAGTATAATTTCTGATTAATAGGTTTTCCTTTTTTTGTTCAAGTTGTATATGATGATTTGCCTTATTATAATAAAGATTGTAAATAAGCTTATTATATGATGGTTTGCCTTGTATGAGTTGATTATGTATTGATGGTTCGTAAATGGGTGTAGAAAAAATGCGGAAATTTATTTATTTTTTTAAAAAAAGAAGCACTTATGGCGCTTTTTTTAAAAAGCGCTATAAACATGAGATATATTTATGGCGCTTTTATGTGAGAAAGCGCCATGCGCGTCAGTTTATTTTTATTTTTTTATAAGCATTTTTATGGCGCTTTTTTGAAAAAAGCGTCATCCGTATGCTTTTTATGGCGCTTTTTAAAAAGCGCCATCCGCAACCTTTAAAGCAATCGTAGTTAATGCGCCAAAAAAAGCGCCATGTGAAGGGTAAAAAAAGCGTCATGCGCGCGTGTTTTTGTACTAGTGCGTCATCACGACCGTGACGACCAAAATTTGCCTATGATGCCCATCATCACAACCGTGACGAGATTCATCACGACGATGATGATCCTTCAGTGCCTTATTTCTTACTTTTACTTAGCCAAATCTTGCCTCCTTCGTGTCACAACCTCGATACTCGTCACACCCGTGATGATCATTAGAAAGCCTCCTGTAGACCCATCTCAACTCTTCATGGACTTCTTAGCTTCTTTCATAGATCCGTTAAGACTCCAAAAACACCACCTAAAGACTTGAAAACACAACAAAAGTTGTATAGACCTCCATACCTAAAATAATACAAAGATCAACATAAAAACACCAAGACACCAAAACACCAAAACACCAAAACACCAAAACACCAAAACTAAACCTAGAAAGAGGAAAAACTACATCTAAATGCATATGCAAACCACTCAAAATATGATAACATCACAAATGCATAAGTTATAGCGACCTGATCAAAACTTGATGAAAAATACTAGCCGATTCAACAGCTTAATCCTTATATAAGACTTTCCATTTCAAAATGGTGTGTATTCAAAACTTCAACCAAAATTAAAATTGAACAGAGTTGTAATCAATCATGTATCACTTGAATGAGCAAGTTCTTGAATTTCTGAAGCAGTGAATCTACCAACTATTATGCTACTTGTCACATACATGACAACCAGTTTAAATGCACTAAAAACAGTTCAAAGGCAATCCAAATAGTGTTAAAAGTGTTACTTAATCACCAATCCTTAATTTAACTATCCAAACCTTAATCACCTAGAAGTTGTTGAACTTTTAACACTATTTTATTCTTGATCATTCAATATTGTCCTTTATGACAAAAGATAATCAAGCAAAAAAAACTCTATTGAAGTAGTCATACCTGTGCCCATTCATAAAAAAACACTTTTTTCTACTTGCAAGATCTTTTTCTCATCATCCCAACCACATCCTGAAGTGCTTAACATCTCAGCCATGACACAATACTTATCAGACCAATGCTTGAACCTTGATTCAATATATGGCTCAACCTTCAAGGCACAATTAGGAAGTTTTCTTGCAATCATTTCCTTCAATCTGCTCATGAAGCCACTCTTAAATTCATTCTCATTTTTCCATTTCGGATTTTTTGCCATATTCAATAAGGTTTGAAACAACGTTTCATCCTCTTATGCAGTCCAAAACCTCTATTTCTACCTCTTCCTAAGATAGGTCCATCCATCCTAATTACACAAGAAAAATTGACAAAATTGACAAACAAATCGTGCTAGAAAATACAACTAAGACATCTGAAGTGAAAATACAATTAGAGAAACATCTTTTGAGGTGGAAAATACAACTATTTATGATAAAACTAAACTGAAAATAACACAAATGGTGAACAATCAATCAGTAAAAAATACAAATTCACAATTATTCAACATGCATAGAATAAAAATAATCTTTCATCAAAAGAAGAATATTCACAAATAAGACATCTTAAACTCAAAATGCAGTTTAATTGAAAATTACACCTTTTCATGTTTCCTTCAACTCAAAATGAGTTTTCAAATAAAGAAAGATAACTTAAAGATAGGTCAACACATTGACTTTCATCCTAATCTACCCATGTCTAACTCTCCAATTATTAAATAGCCCTTGTGCTAAATTGTTTCTAAAATTTGTCCAATGGTTTGAAGTTGTAATATTTTTAATGAATTCTCTTTCTTCCTCTTCCTCCTCATCTTCATCACTCATGAGCTCTTCATTTTGGTCAGTTGGCACAAGTCTTCAAATCAAATCGTGTAGGAGACAACATGGTAGTACAATACGACCATGTGTTCGTATTGGAAAAAATGAAGGGCTTGTAAATATACTTCATCTTCCTTTAAGTATCACAAAACAACTCTCGATCACATTTCTATCTCTAACATGCTTCATGTTGAAGTATTCTTCAGTATTGCATGGTTGATTCTTACTGTATTCCTTAAGGTGATACTTTTGCCCTATATAGGGTGTGAGAAATCTTTCACAGTTGGCATAGCCACCGTCCACTAAATAATAACAACCTTCATGTATGACAAAGATAAAATACGTAAATTTTCTTATTTTTAATTTAAAAAGATAATGGATGCACTAACTTTGTTTTTCCCATTTATATTACCTTTAGGAACCTTTATTCCATCTTACCTAGATAGGGCATTACGAAGGACACGACCGTCATGGCAGACCCTTCCCAACCAGATAAAACATAGTAAAATTCCATATTATGTGTGCAAACACCTAAAACATTCACGGAAATATTGCATTTCCTTGTTCGATACTTTGTCCTTTCTTTAGAAGGCGTTGTGACACAAATATAAGTGTCATCTAGGGCTCTTAAGCAGTTCTACAAACAAAAAATAGTAAAGATTCTTTATTATATATGCATATTCTGTTAAATCCCTTATAATAAAACAAAATAGATGGATAAATACCTTAAAAGGCTTCCACCTATCATTTTCACAACCATCTCGAGTGGGTGTGGGATTAGATAGTAAATGTCCATGAAGTTTGAGGAAAGCCCTTACAGAATGGTTAAAATGGCGACTCACACTCTCATCACTCTGGATAAGATAGTGTAATATTGATTTATACTTGTGATGAGCTATGGTTTACAAAAATATAGACACTATCTCCTCATTTGACATGTTTGTCCTACATAGCCCCCGATATCTCTAAGCATCTCACACAACACATTGAACAAATCTCTATTCATACGAAGTTCATTCCAACAAAACATGTCACTTCAACTTACTCAATATTTGAAACCTTGATCTTTTTCCTACACATTTTCCCCTCTTTCAATTGAATACTCCTAATAACGGTTATATTCATCATGTAAGACATCGTGTACAACATTATTACCACCCTAACTATGACAAAATGACATGGAGTTGTCTTGACCTTCTTGTCCTTGAGAGTGATTGATTAGGATCCTCCATTTTGATAACTATCAAGTAACAATCAAGAATGTTGTCTTAAACAATCAACATAGTATTCTAACATTTACATTCAGAAAAAAAAGTTTTGATCTATCTGGAAAAAAAAAGAAGCAATCAATTAAGCCAAAAGTCATAGCTAGCCTAGATAATGATATGAATTTTAGCAAAGTCACTATTACATTTTTCAACAAATCATCTGAATTTTAAAGTCAATTATGCAGACGAATCATAAACTTTAAACTGAATTATGAAGCAATAATTATGACACCAACAATTTTGATCTATATCCCAAACAATTTCCACTTTACTTTCACCTAAATTTTAAATTGAACTATGGAGACGAATAATGAACTAGATTTACTATATTATGCAGCAACTTTAAATTGAATTATGCAAATCAGATACATCTCTCTATTGTAAAAAGCATACGTATATAAGAAAATCAGATCACAACTGAAGTATGCAACAACATTACTATGCTAGCAACCAAGATTATCAAATGCTAAAAGCCAAAACAAAACATATATGAAAAGCAAACACATCAATCTAAGCTTGGTAAAGATAATACTGACATATAATTTGTATAAATTTATGCAAGAGATAGGATTTTATGTATAAATGAATAAAATAACTGATTTATATAGTAGAAATTTGATTCAAATTTTAAAAATTAAGAAATTTATATTTTATGCCTAAAATTCCATTATTTTGTATGAATTTTATTCATGCATTAATTTTTAATTTTTTTTATTTGAATAAAGAACAAACAAAATTATTTTTGCTACCAAAAAGCACCTCCGAAAATACGCGATTAAGAGTGAATGGGTGCTCTAATTCAAAGGTTTTTGTATTGCTATTGTTATGGTGATGTATTTTGGAGGTTGCTAGTTGTATGATAATGATATTAGGCCAACGAGATGTTTTTAAGCTTTGTTGAATCTTGATGTTTAATTTTATGAGTTTTAATGTTATTTTGGAGTTTTAATAACAACTAGATGTCCTTGACTTGTCTTTATCTCAAATTCTAATTTTATTATGGGGAATTCACTCTTAACAAGTACATGTTAGTACTATTGTTATATTATTTTGTTGTTGTATTTTATAATTTAATGATGTTAGTTAGTTATTTGCCTTGAACGTATTTTATTCTTAGTGTAACAATGATTTATTTAAAGCATGTTTCAACTTTGAACAATAGTACAAATTGTTTAAAACATGTTTATGGCTACATTTCTTCAACCTTTTCTATTCACAATCGAACTTGTTGGAAATTGGAATATAATATGATAATATTATATTTTGGATAATTTTTGTAAATGCGAAGCTCTATGCTTATGCATTCATTAAAAAGTTTTTATTTTTGTTTTTCTCATCATTTTCTAAAAAATTGTAATTTCTCTTATTTATAATGATGGACCATCTACTTGGAGAATTTTCATCAATTGTAAATGCGACATCTAGTTGTTATTAAAACTCCAAAATAACATTAAAAGTTATAAAATTAAGCATCAAGATCCAACAAAGCTTAAAAGCATCTCGCTAGCCCAATATCATTATCATACAACTAGCAACCTCTAAAATACACCACTATAACAATAGCAATACAAAAACCTCTGAATTAGACTACCCATTAACTCTTAGTCGCGTATTTTCGGAGGTGCTTTTTAGTATTATCTCACTTAGGTTTAATTTATTGGATTGCTTTCACTTAGAAATATGCATGCTCAATATCCATTATAAGCTCAAAATTCAAAAAGCAAGATCATAGTTTAGGCAATTCTTATAAAGCATGCTATAGGGTTTACAAGATGATGCAAACAATTTCCATCCTAGGATATCTAAGAAAAAGGGCATTTATCTATCTAAAATCAAAAAGAAAAAGACTTAAGCAAAACTAGACATAACACAAACAAACACAAGACTCAAACAACTAATTTCTCAAACCACCCCATACTTAAAATATTAATGTCCACATTGATTTGAAAAGTAAAGAGAAAGGAAAGATAAACTAACTTGGACACCTTGAAGCGTTGGAAGAGGAGGAGAATCACTCTTGAGGAGGGTTAGGAGGTGAAGGTGGAGCGGGGAAGAATTGTTGTGCCAACCAATTGTTGTATTCCACTTGAGCATTCCACCTCTCGACATCTTGCTTGTGGTCCTCATAATACTCAATACGAATGTCTTGAAGCTCTTTTTGGTGATCAACAAACTGGTTGTGGTGGTAATTAAGCGCCCATAGAGTTGGTGTTGGTGAAGCATTAGGGCGTCTATCTTGACGGATAGAAGGGAGATGTCGGGGTTGCCACCTGAGCTCGACTCGGTGTGATATGTTCTTTTCCCTTGAACATGAGAGCCTTTGGACCCATCAAAGCCATAGGGGTGAGAGTAGTAGGGGACCGTTTCCGTTTGCGGCCCCATGGTGAAGTCCATAGGGTCGACACCGTGTTGTTGATGGTCGGCGCCGCCCTCTGATGGGTCGTAACCAACCCCTCTTGGGTCGTCCCCAACCCCACTTGGTTGGCCTCTTGGTGCTTCCCATTCGAAGACATGTTCTCTCGGAGGCGGGTTAGGCTCGACTCTCCGGTACCGGTTGGGCTGACGTCGAATCCTCTCATCAATGCGAACATTGGGTACCAAAGGGTAAGGTGTAGGAGCCCATGCATCATACCAATTTGGGTGGTAGAAGAGCTCAAGATTCTTCTTGGTGAGCACCACGTCATGTGTCGTGTTCTCATCAATTTTGAGCTTGTTGATGAAGCCGACGGCGGTTTGGTAGACAACCTTAGCATTTGTGTAGTACTTCACATCCATAACATTGACCCTCTTGGAAGAATAGGCGGAAAGTTTGATCTTTAAGGACTTGGCAAGGATAACCACAAGCCAACCAAAATAGGTGTTGTTGTGGCTAACGACTGCGGTGGAAAACTCGAACCCCAAATTCATTTGCTTGGGCGTCTCAAAGAGCATCGTTGCTAAGCATGCAAGCTCTTGCTTGTGGGGGCGCGAGAGCTCGTACATTGGCCAAATTGTGGAGCCGAGGATGCATAGGATGATCCTAAAAACCGGGCTAGCAATGTGCCGACCGGGAAGGGCGTTGGTGGGGAAGTCAACCCTACCAGTGATGTAGTGCCACAAATCCTTGGTGGGGAAGTCCTTCGTTGTGTACACCGCTGACGGTGCACAGAAGCCAAGATGCTTGTTGAACTTTTTGATGTCCATCTCATGGCGCCTATTGCCAAGCTGAAAGCCGACCATGAATTTGTTGAAGTCGGTGTCATCCATGTGCAGGGTAAATTCAGACATGAACTCGCACGTGAGAGCCACTTGATGTTCCTCAATAGGATGCAAGATAAGGTGTTGAGCTCCGATCCAAGAAAAGGCCTCAAGCACATCCGCATGGAAACCAATCTTATCGGCACCGACTCTCTAATATGCGCGCACATTGACAACTCCGTGCCAAATCTCAACAAATCGGTCTTTTTGCTCCTTGGAAGCAAACTCCACATAATCCACCTTTTGCTTTTTTTTCTTTTGCTTCTTGGCGGGATGACTAGATGAAGAGGCCATTGTCCTACAAAACATTCAAACTCCCAAGATAATTTCCAAACTTTTAAAGGACAAAAACCATACAAAGGTCACATATATCACCACCAAAGAAGCACCCCATACTAACAATAAGCACATGCTCCAATTTTTTTAGAAAAACCTCAACCAAGCATGCTTAATCATGAAAAATAGGCAAGTAGAGGGGAAATCTCATGCTTAAATCACTCAAATCATGGATAAATTAGCTCAACAAGCGTGCAATCATTAAGATTACGAGGCAACCGGGGTCGGAACTGACCCTTGGAGGCTTGTTATCGCACAAAGACGCGCAAAAGCACAAGACAACGACACTGTCGGGTCGGTACCGACCCCAACTGGGTCGTCACCGACCGTGCCAGGCAAAAACATGCACGGAAAATCGGCATGAACACCTTGTAATGACTACTAAAAATCCTAGAAAAATCATATATGCTCGAAATCAACCAAACAACTAAGTATTAAGCAAGAAATCCACTCACAAACCACAAATTAGACTTATATCATGTAGATCTAACCACTAAAGCATACAAACAACCCAAATTGCCACATTCAAACTCAAGAAACCCAAATCCTAGATTTTCAACTAATCCTTCAAAATTAATCAAGTAAACTTGAATTTAAGAGCAAATGAGTAGAGGAACATACCAAAGACGAGTGAAATTAGATGAATGAATGTAGAAAAGGGGTCGTAACCGAGCACTTAGAGTGGTTCAAAAATCGGGAGTTGTGGGGAGGGTCCGATTTTTTGGTTTTTGGTGATGGAATTAGAGGGATTATGTAGCACAAGGATGGATTTTGGTAGATTTGAGAGGAGTAGTGATGAGGTATTTTCAGTGGTCGTTAATACCTATCAAAGAAACCTTATCTTTACCAACTCAGTAGAGCGGCAAGTAAGGGTCGAACCCACAAGGACTCGTGTATTTGTGCTATTACTTGGATGCCAAGTAACCAAGGGGGGGTTTAGAATAATTATCTAAACTACCATGCAAGAATAAAAATAAGTATGAATGCAAAGATGATTTATGACAATATGAGAGAAATATGTTCAACTAGTTAAATACATCATAGATGTGCTTATTGATCATTGATTCTCTTGATTCTCAATTCCCTTGAATAATCTATTGTGGATTATACTCCTACTAAGGATTATGACCCAAACTTCAAATCTAGTTGAAAGAACTAACACTCTAAACAACCCTAATCATTTAACAACCTAAAACAACGTCTAGATTCAATTAAACGACAGCTTTACGAGTCAAGTTATCAATAGAAACAAACACTTAGAGCAAACAGACATCTAAGTTATTTGTGGATTTATTCCCTTCTACAATTGAATAGCCCGAACGGGTCCAACCAATTATAGATGCTACTTTATCTAATCAACCCCGAACGGGCATTAATCAGATTAGTTGTAAATTAACCTAGAAATTCTATTAGGTGATCAATCTAACAAAACCCTAGATAAATTCTGATTCAATTCAGCACAGGGAATAAAACCTATTCAAGTTGATGAGAATCAATCAAACCTCACAATATTATGCAATCTATGATTTCAATAACTAGTCAAACACAATGAATTTAGCAATGCATAATTAAATTAAAAACAAACTTACACAGGTTTCAAAGTCTACCTCGAAAGAGAAAAACCCTAGCCTCCAAAGTTGATAAAAAGTTATGAGAAAATAAACTAACATAAGGTTTATATATGTCTTCTAAAATAACCCTCAACAATCTATCTTTAAAGCATAAACTCGGAAGATATAAGCCCAAAAACCAAAGATCGAAGCCCAAATGTCGGCCCATCAACGTCCGTGTGAAACTCCCAGATTGCCCGGTTTGTCCAAAAGCGCGGCCGCGCAATGTGACATCCAGCGTAATGTGCATTCAGTTGGAATTTCTCGGGTTGCAACCGCACTTTTAGCATGCTAACCCGCGCAATTGCCTCGGTTCAGCATTTAGGTGACACTTCAGAGGCTGTTTTGACCTACTTAGAGTTGGAATTTGGACTCGTAATAAAAATATGAATTGTAGCTCTTCGAGTTAGCTTTCTAGTGATAACAAATTCCCCTGGAGTATGTTCATTCAGATCTCTGGGGGCCTGCACAAGTAGAGACAATTGGAGGTAGAAAATATTTTCTATCTCTGATTGATCACTACTCAAGGAAAGTGTGGGTTTACCTTCTAAAAACCAAAGATGAAGCTTTAGAGAATTTCAAAAACTGGAAGATAATGGTAGAAAGTCAATCAGATTTTAAATTGAAATGCCTTAAGACTGATAATGGATTAAAGTTTTGTAACCATGCCTTTAATGAATTCTGTAAATTACATGGTGTTAAAAGACACCTGACTGTCCCAGGCACACCTCAGCAGAATGGCACTGCTGAGAGAATGAACAGAACCCTACTTGAAAAAGCTAGGTGTATGCTCTTCAGTGCAGGGATGAAAAGTTCCCTATGGGGAGAGGCTGTGATGACAGCCTCTTACCTTATAAATAGATCACCATGCTCTGCAATAGGGTTTAAAACACCTCAGGAAATGTGGACTGGTAAAATACCTGACATTTCACACTTAAGGCCTTTTGGATGCACTGCATATGCCCAAATATCACAGGGTAAATTGCAGCCTAGGGCCCTAAAATGTGCAATGCTGGGATATCCTGAGGGAACTAAAGGTTATAAGTTGTTACTTATTCAACCAAGAGGTTATAAGGTAATAACTTCCAGGTCTGTCACTTCTAATGAAAAAGATTTTCGTTTCAAGTCAATTCTAACACCAGTGATTGAGAAAACAGGTACCCCATCAGACCCTAAAGAAAATAATGGAACATTCTTTGAAGAACAAGATGACCTGGAGGATGATGAAGACTTTGACATTGGCCACTCCTCCAGAGCTTTCCAAGAAGAAAGTGAAAGCAATAACAACCAAACTGAAGAGCATTCAGATGATGTAGTTCTGCAACCTCACCAATTAGGTGGGGCAGTAAGTAATTCTGATCCCTCTAGCTCAAGTTCTAGCAATGACTTGCCTGAGTTGCATGATGATGAAGTGGATATGCATGATAATAATGTTGCTATACCTGAACATATCTTGCATGAACCTGCTCCTCTAAATGACTTGGCTGACTATCAACTTGCTAGAGATAGGGAACCTAGAGTTAGGATCCCTAATACCAGATTTGCTGAATTTGTAAACTTGCATGAATATACTCAACTATATCAGAATTACTCTAAAATTGTTGAGTTTGCCTTCTTAGTTGCTGAGGTTGTTAGAAATACTATTCCAGACTCTTATGAACAAGCAATTAAATGTGCTCATGCTAATGATTGGCTTAAGGCAATGCATGAAGAAATTCAATCAATGTATGTAAATAAAACCTGGATTCTAGTTCCCAAACCTGATAAGGTAAAATTAATAGACTGTAAATGGATTTATAAATTGAAAGAAGGAGCTAGTGTCACTGACCCTCCTAGGTATAAGGCTAGGCTAGTAGCCAAGGGCTTTACACAAAAAGAAGGAATAGATTACAATGACATATTCTCACCTGTAGTTAAATACAAGACTATGAGACTCCTTCTGGCTATGACTGCGGTTTATGATTGGGAACTTGAACAAATGGATGTTAAGACTGCATTTTTACATGGTGACTTGATTGAAACTATTTACATCCGCCAGCCTAAGGGCTTTGTTGATAAAAACAAACCTGAGCATGCTTGTTTACTTAAGAAGTCCATATATGGGTTGAAACAATCACCCAGGCAATGGAACAAGAAATTTGACTCTTGCATGCTTAAAATGAACTTCACTAGGAGTAAATATGACTCTTGTCTGTACTTTAAAAATGTGAAGACTAAGACACCCCTGTATGTACTGCTGTATGTAGATGATATACTACTAATTAGTAGCTCTAAGGCTGCTATTACTGGGGTTAAGCATGATCTTAAAAATAACTTGGATATGAAAGACTTGGGTCCTGCACAAAAGATTTTAGGAGTTAAAATCATTAGGAACAGACCTAGGAAAACCATATACTTTTCTCAATCTGACTATTTGTATAAGGTACTAGACATGTTTGCTATGAAAGGATCCAAGCCATCTCCAATACCATTAGGAGGGCACTTAGAGCTCTCCAAGAAGGATTGCCCTGTCTCTGAAGCTGACAAGAAGAAGATGGAGAATGTTCCCTATGATGTAGCAGTTGGTTCCATTATGTACTCTATGTTATGTACTAGGCCTGATCTAGCTTTTTCTATTTCTGTATTAAGTAGATACATGTCTAACCCAGGAGAAAAACACTGGGCAGCCATGAAATACCTTTTGAAGTATGTAACAGGGACTGTAAATATTGGACTTGTATATGCTGAGCATAAGCCGAGGACTGACCTACAAGGTTATGTTGACTCGGATTATGCTAGCAATACGGACAACAAGAAATCAACCACTGCCTACTTTTATACTTGGGCAGGGAATTGTATTTCCTGGAAGTCCCAACAGCAGCCCATTGTTGCCCTGTCTTCAATTGAACCAGAGTACATTGCTGCAACTGAGGCTTCAAAAGAAGCTACATGGATGAAGGGAATATTGTTTGAGATTGAAGGCAAGAAATACTTGCCTATACTGAACATGGACAGTCAAAGTGCATTGTACTTATGCAAGGACCCAGTCCTGTGAGAGAACAAAGCATATTGATGTCCGATTCCATTATATTCGACAGCAAGTTGAGGAACAAGAAATCTCTGTGATGAAAATCCTCGGAGATGTGAACCCTGTTGATTTTGGAACAAAAATTGTTCCTTCTAACAAGTTTCTGTTTTACAGGGCAGCTCTCCACATCGATGATGTTACGTGAGATGTGGGGATGAGTCAATGATGGCGGGAAATCCTAACTGATCCACTAATTAAGAACTTTCTTCCTAAGAATCTAAAACTTGGTTTAGGAGGGCATTTGTTATGCTTAATGAATAAATCCAAGTGTTAGCTTCTAGGTGACATAGGATAAGGTATGGCACTATGTAAATACACTAGGTAGACCAAATAGTCAAGAACCGGGTTCATAGCTATTTTACGAGTTGGTTTGAGAGGTGAACCGGGCTTGTATGCCACCCCGGGTTTGTACCGGTTTGGAGGCAACAAACCGGTCTCGTCTTATATGAGTTGGCTCGTGTAAATCAGCTTGATTGGGCCTGAACATCGAGCTTGGCCCAAAACTCAAAGGCCATCCCATTTCCAATTTCTGAAGGAGCGTCTTTAGTTGAACGACGCGTTTTGAGCTCGACTTGGAGAAGCTTTTGGAGCTCACTATAAAAGCTCCTCTTGAGCTCGCGGGAGCTCATTCGCCGCATTCCAAACCCTAGATCCAGATCTGAGAAAGAGAGAGCGAGAGGAAAAAAGAGAAAGTGCGACGCCGGTGGAAGAGAGAGAGTGAAGGGACGATCCTCTTGCCGGAGAAGACGTCGGAAGCTTTCGTCGAGGCTTTAGCTCAAAGCTTCGTCAGCCTCTGGGGGGCCGAAACCCTAGATCTTCTTCCTTTGCTTCTTGTTGCCTTGTTTGGTTCTTTCTGTGTGTTTGTCTTAGGGTTTTAGCTTGATCTTTTGGTTTGCCGTGTATAGACATTTGTGTAACCATCCTTGAAAGCCTTGATAGTGGATTGGGAAGGGTCTCCCCACTGAGACTCCGCGGACGTAGGTTTAACACCGAACCGCGTAACCATTCTCTGTGTCACTTGTTTTTATGCTTTCTTGGTTCGATCTTGCTTGTGTGTGTGCGATTAGAGACTAGATCTGTTTTTACAGGATGATACCATCCTACCCTCAAAAACTTATTTCGAAAAAACATAAGTTGGTTGCATGCAACTATGCAAGGACTTGAGGATTTGACGATTCTCTTACGTACGAACTCCTTGTTGTATGTCTAGACTCTCACATAATTTTTTCTTACGTACATACATAGGTGTGTTAGGGTTTATGTCATTAGACGTTATTCAAATTCATATACTTCTATTTAATATATTGAAATAATATATGATGGGCATTGGCTGATCAGTGTTTGTGATTAGTGATGTTGAAATACGGAGTATATTTTATCATTAACGTACCCCGGCCATAATTCAGTCATGAGCTAATTACAAAAAAAACATACTGTAAAATTTTCCTTTAATCGGAAAAATTGAAAATTTATAATCAAAAGAAGTATCCGGGCAAGGGGGAAAAAATTTAATTTAAATAGAGCTACGATTTGCTGTACATATAGCATACATTCTTATATACATCATTAATTTATATTTTTCAATTCTGTAAAGAAATTGGCCTTTAGGTGGTACATTTAGATAAGCTCGCTAGGTTGCGCGTTTGGTTGGGGTGCAAATTTTATTTGTGAATGGGGAACATAGCACTCACTTCTACTCTTTTAATTTCTTTTTTTTTTGGAAGAAAGAGTGGTCCAACAAAAACTCTTCCTAAGTTGTATGATTAAATTGGTTAATTAAGGGATCGAAAACTCAAGTTAATCTATAGCTAAGTCAATTATTCTCTCCGTTCTATTCTACTTGTCTTTCTAGCCTCAATACTTTGTTCAACAAAACTTGTCCATTTAGGATTTTTATTTGATTGATATATTGGAAAGGGTTCATATTAACTTTTTTCTCTCTATCTATTGGCTATAAAGGGTAGTTAGTAATTAATTTATAATTACATTTAGAAAATTTGGATTTTCAATGATATTTTTTACATTAAAAGGACAAGTAGAATAGAACAGAGGGAGTATTTATTTATTAATTAATCAACTTTTGATTTATATATCCCATGCCATGATTGATGAGTCCCCGGCCGTCTTTTATGCGGCAATAAGTGAAAAATAAGGGGAAAAAATAGCATTAGCAATTTAGCATGCGTAAATTACGAGTGGAGTTGAATATAAATTGACTAATTGAGGAGTATAAATTGATCTTGATTATGATTTTTAAGGTTGCACGCACTTTGCTTTGTCATGTTTTTATTTGTTTTCTTGGGGAACCTTAATTGATTTATTTCTTGGCTTGGAGAAGATAGATATTTCAGATATGAAAACGATCATGGCATGGTCATCATCGATGGAGTTAAGCATAGATTGATTGTAGGTCCGGTTTATAAGGCGACAAGAAAACATGTGGATTCAACTCGAAAGCCTATTAGGTCGGATCGTCCGTGAAAGGAGGGTACATCGGAGGTGTCATTGAAGCATTGGCCATGGCTGAGAGACCATGTGAAGGGTCGGCCTTTTTTCCATTTGCTTGCTTCTCAGCTCTGTTTCTTTCAAGATCAAAAAAAAAAGCTCTATTTCTTTAATTAAGTTTCTTTAATTAAATTTATGAGAATCCCAACTCTCTTTTTCACAAAAACAAAATAGTATTGACTATTGCGTGAAAATTGAAAAGTGCAATACAAAGTACGAAAACTGCATTACAAAATTTAAAAAGTGCAATCCGAAAAGCGTACTACAAAAATTATGAAAAGTGCATTACAAAGTATGAAAAGTGTAAATGCGAAAAAGTGCACACCGAATTAGGAAAAGTGCACTACAAACTAGAATAAGTGCATTCGTTTTATTTTTCATGATAAGAGTTTGTTTCATTTGAACCAAATTCTGACTATTGGAGGTTGATTCACATGAAAATGAGGCTTATCATGAAAACTAAGAACAAATGAGGACCTCTTGGATTTGAGAAATAAATGGCTAAGATTAGAAGAGATAGGGGCAAAATGATAAAAAAAAAAAAAATATTTTTTTAAATTTTTTAAGTTTTGCTTGTTTTTGCCAAAAACACGAAATTTGATTTTCTTACGTTACGTTCACATGTTTTGTGCATATGTTAGAGATTTTGTAATATGTTCACATATATTACAAGTGTGTTCACATATTATTATTGTTTGTTCATGTTTTAAGGTCATATGTTCATGTTCGATTAAATCATAATACAGGCGTTAAACGACTTAAAAAATTGAAAAAAAATAAAAATAAAAAATTATTTTATTTTATTCTTCGCTTAGTTTTGCCAAAAACACGATGGTTGACATTTTACGTTTTGTTCACATATTTTATACACATGTTCACATTATTACAAGGGATGTTCACGCATAATCGCATTTTAACTTTAGAAAATTTAGTATACGTTCACATATAATATAGGTGCGTTCACATATTAGTATTGCATGTTCACATTTTATGGCCTTATGATACTCGATTTATATCATTTTACATACGTAAAAAAGACTTAAAAAAATAAAGTAAATAAATAATAAAAATTAAAAAAAATATTTTTTAATCTGATGGCCTAGATTCATTCCTAGTGTTTCAATCAGATGGTGCATATTTATTCTTACTTTTCATGATAAGTCTCATTTTCATTTGATTCAATCTCTTGACTATTGAGTATTTGTTTCTAATTTAAACATCGAAACATGTGTTAAAACAAATGTGAGAAAGAATTAAAAAAACAACAAAAAATACATAAATTAACTAAGTTCCTTAACAAAGCGCTAGCTACATCTACCACGAATAGAAACAAATTTTATTAAAGAGATAAAATCTCCAGATTTTATTAAGGCCTACCCATTATTTTTTGGAACCTGTTGGGACGTTGTTGGGACCTCTGGTTCTAAACAACGGATCAACGATGTAATTCTCTTAAGTTTTGATAATGAAAAACACCATAGGGAACTAATGTTGTTTGTTCAAGTATTTCTAAGGAACGCAGGTACAGCCAAGAACTCTCATGAATGACCAAAAGCCACAGAAGCCTACAATGCGGAGTTTCCATCAAGGGAACTCTAAAGAGGGAAGTTCCCATGAAGTGGGAACTCCCAGAAATGATCAACAACACACAAGCTTACAACGATGAAGAGTTTCCGTCAAGGGAACTCTGAACAAGACAGTTCCCATGAAATGAGAACTCACATGTGAGGACAACGACCGCTCAGCGCAGATCGCGGCATTCTGTCTCAGACAGCCCGAAGGAACAGTCTGAGGATCAGACTGTCACGCTTCATCCAACAGTCCGATTGATCCAAGAAGTTGACCTAGTTCAAACCAAAGTCACATGTGAAGAAAGTACAACTTGGGCATCAAGAAAAGGGCATTTTGAACACAAACGAAAGATGCAATTGCCCAAGCTCACCTGGACTATAAATCCAAATGAATAGTACTCGGTCTGAGTACTTCTCCCAGAACTCAAAAACACCCACACCAGAGAAAAGAAAGAAAAGGAAGAGAAGTCCCCGCCGACGAGTGTGTGATCTCGACGATGGTGAAGCCGAAGTTCCCAGGAGAAAGGGAACTGAGAAGTCGGTGTAAGGTTTGAGTTACTTGTATTTTGTTGCTGTTGTGAGCTTAGGAACTCAGTTGAGAGGGTTTACTAGTGTTGCTAGAGTTAGGAAGAACTCGTAGGAACAGAGAAGTGTGAATCCGGCTGTGTAACTAAGGAACAAAGCAATTAATATAAGTAAGTCATTCAAAATCCTCCAAGCGGAGGTAGAGGTTTACCCATACAACTAGTTGGTCGTAGTGGGGTTCCTCTATAAGAGAACTGCGTTCTTCAATGTCTTTATTACTTGCGAACTGTTTACTTCCGCTGCCTTGGGAACATCTTAACTGCCAGTTCCCAAGCTCTTTGCTAACGTTTACGATCCAACAATTGGTATCAGAGCTTGCGCTCTAGATTTGTGTTAGCATCGCAGGTATCAGATGGCTCAGGAACTTACTCAGGTGGGGAACAACACTAGTAAGCCGCCAAGGCTTATTACAGGAAGATTTGAAAGCTGGCAACGCGACATGAAGGATTGGATGCGTGACCAAGACTACCAAGCCTGGTGTGTTATCGAGAGAGGCAACTTCGAAATCGATCCAGCTATAGTCAACGACCTCTCAAAGTGGGGACCCAACGAATACAAGTGTATGGAGGCAAACTACAAAGCCAAACAATACCTGAAGAGGTCCATGTGTGTACAAGACTGTGACAGGGTAGCAAACCTTGACACAGCTAAGGAAATGTGGGAAGCCATACAACAAATGCATGTTGGGAACTCAGATCTCCGAGAAGATCTTCAGATGAATGCAAAAAGGGAATTCTACAACTTCCAAATGGTGATGGGAGAGTCTGTCGATAGCTACCAGTCCCGATTTGAAGGACTTTGCACCAAAATGGAAGGCTTGGGGATCACCAAAGAAGAAATCACCCATAAGATGAAGGTCCAACAGCTCTTCAACGGATTGACTGGAGAATGAGCAAACGAGAGAACAATGTTCAAGGAAAATCAGGAAAATCGAACACTCATGCTCCATCAAGTGTTTGGAAAGCTAGTGGGACACGAGAAGAGAAAGATCGATGATAAGGAACAAACTCGAGCTCATCGAGGGATCGCACTCAAGATCGAGAAGATGCTCAAATCAACCCAAGAACAACACGAAGACTCCGAATAAGAAGAGGATGAGGAGCTAGTTCTTGTAACAAAGGCTCTTCGAAACTTCTACAAAGGGAAGTCTCAACGGAACAGTGGGAACTAGGAAAAAGGACAGAGTTCCCAAAGAAAACCCGCAAAGAAGGATCTCTCAGATGTGACCTGCTACAAGTGCAACAGGAAAGGACATTTTGCGAAGGAATGCCCACAGGGAACTGATGGCCGGAAGCAAGGAAAGAAGGCCTACATCGCTACTTGGAGCGATGATGAAGACGAAGATCCCGAGTCATGGGCACTCCCAGATATGTGTGGCATGGCCATAGGAGAAACCACTGGGGAACAACCCAGTGAGGTAACCACTGAAACTGTTCTTGATTCTTTAAATAACTATGAAAAACCTGAGCTGTTGAAAATTCTTTCAAGCCTTGTCAAAGATAACATAAAATTGCAAAACAAGTTGGAAAAACAGGAACACATAAATTCTCAATTAGTTGGTCTTGAGCCCTGTCCCAACTGCATATCCCTTCTCGAAAAACTCAAGTCCCATGTGTCTCACATCGTAGATCTAGAAAGAGAAATCAAAACTCTAGAGAAAGATGAGAACACCCTCTTGCAAAACCTGAGTAAGACTCCCGAACTTCTTGAAGCCTCTAGTTCCCAAATTAAGTTTGTCCCAGCCAGACACGGCATAGGATACAAAGGTGAGTGCTCCAAGAACGGAAAGTCACCCCTGAGCGAACATGAAATCCATGAGTGTAGGGCCTTAGAACTCCAGTGCGAGAAACAGAAAAATGCTCATCTCGAAGAGAAAATCAGGGTCCTAGAGAGTGGAAACAATGGTGAGAGAGATTACTATACTGGGAACTCCGAACATAGATTTTTTGTCAAAATTGCTAAGGGAAACGGGTGTCGGGTGTACAACAAGGAAACCATGGATAGGAACCGGATCCAGAGACCACACCCAAAATACTACCTGGGAGAATACTACAAGACGTGTTGGCATTGTGGTGCTCATGGGCACTACAAGGAAGCATGTCCCAAGAGGAGAGCCCAAACCTTTAGAAACCGTGAGTTCCCAAACAAACAAAAACGTCATGTTAATCACCAAAGGAACTCCAACTCTCAAAATTCTCAAGACATCAACATTTCTCACTATATCTTGAATGATAATGTTTTCCCTTGCAAGGGACCGGGAAAGAGTCATCTTGCCTGGGTCTCAAAACACTAACTTTACCTTGTAGGTGGCAGTGAGAGGGAACAATACATGGTTCATAGATAGCGGATGCTCGAACCATATGACAGGAAACAAGGATATCCTCATCTCACTCCACACTCATGCCGAAGGAGGCCACGTCTCATTTGGCAACAAGAACAAGGGAGAAGTTATTGGAAAAGGAGAAGTGTTGCTCAATAGATCTATCAAAGTTAGCAACGTAAATCTGGTAAAGGATCTGGGATACAATTTGTTGCGTGTCTCCTAGATGTGTGATCAAGGGAACAACATCGTCACTTTCGACTCAGATGAATGTCTCGTCATCAACAAGAAGACCAACAAAGTAATTCCGAGAGGAAGAAGATACAACAATATGTATGTGGTGGATACCAACTTTGAACCACCAATGAAGCTGTGCCTTGCGAGTTCCTAAGATGACACGGAACTCTGGCATCGAAGACTGGGACATGCTGGTGTAAATCAAATCCTGAAGCTTTATCTACAGGATCTGGTCATTGGTCTTCCACAGATCAATCTCGAAGGAGTCAAAATGTGTGAAGCATGTGTTCGAGGGAAACAGACTAGGAACTCCTTTAAACCCAAGAAGGTGGTGAGCACAACCAGGTCCCTAGAGCTAATTCACATGGATCTCTGTGGTCCCATGAGAACGGCTAGCTACGGTGGAAAAAGGTACATGTATGTTTTAATTGACGATTTTTCAAGATTCACCTGGGTTATTTTCTTGAAGGCAAAATCACAAGCATTTGAAGAATTTGAGCCCTTCATCAAAAGAACAGAAGTAAGCTTGGGGTAAAACTGAAAGCAATCAGATCTGATCACGAAACTGAGTTTCAAAACTCAGAGTTCCTAAACTTCTGTGAGAAAAATGGGATCTCTCACAACTTCTCAGCTCCTCGCACTCCTCAGCAAAATGGAGTGGTCGAGAGAAAGAACAGAACTCTGGAGGACATGGCTAGAACCATGATGATTGAAAGTGGAGTTCCTGAGTATTTCTGGACTGAAGCCATCTCCACAGCTACGTACATCCTGAACCGAGCCATGACAAGGCCCCTGATCAACAGGACGTCCTATGAGCTCATCAAAGGGAGAAAACCAAACATCTCACACTTGAGAACATTTGGTTGCACATGCTTTGTTCACAATAACGACAAAGACAATCTTGGCAAATTCGACCCCAGAAGCGACGAAGGGATCTTCCTGGGATACTCATCACAAAGCAAGGCTTACAGGGTCTACAATAAGAGGACCAAGAAGATAGAGGAAAGCATTCATGTCGTCTTCAACGAAAAGTATGTAAAGATGGGAACAGAGACCCAAGGGAAGGGAACTCTGTTCAAGCTAGTCAGGCAAGAAGACGATGATGATGACGATGATAGGCCAAGGAAAAGGGATGAAGACTATCCAAGTGCAAGCAACATCCCACAACCAGGGAACAACGACGGAGATCCAACTCTCACTGATCAAATCTCCCTCGAGGCTCCCTCCTCAGAAGAACTACAAGACACCTCCAACTCTCTCGAGGTTCCCTCTTCAGGGAACAACTCTGCTGTCCCCCAAGACAATACCCTGCCAGAATCAAGTATTCAAGGGGAACAAAGAGGGAACTTGCCAGAAATCTCTGAAGAAACATCAAATGAAGAAGCTGAAGATGAGTGTTCCCATGACAAAGAAACAACTACTGAAGATGACACACATGCAAGGGAACCCATTCACACAAGAACCTTTCAACAAAGGAAGGACCACCCCATTGAGAACATCATCTCCCCTTATGATAAAGGTGTACAAACTCGTTCCTATCTCAATAATTTTTGTGCTTTTAACGCATTTGTTTTCATGATGGAACCCAAAAATATCAAAGAAGCTTTGAAGGACCCAGATTGGATTCAAGCCATGCAAGAGGAACTCCACCAATTCGAGCGGAACAAAGTTTGGAAGCTAGTTCCTAGGCCCAAAAACAAGAACATCATAGGAACTCGATGGGTCTTTAGGAACAAGCTCGATGATACTGGGGTTGTAGCAAGAAACAAGGTTATGCTAGTGGCACAAGGCTACAGGCAAGAAGAAGGAATCGACTACGATGAGACCTTCGCACCGGTTGCTAGGATCGAGGCCATCAAACTCTTAATTGCCTATGCTGCTCACAAGGGATTCAAGCTTTATCAAATGGATGTGAAAACAACCTTCCTCAATGGACATTTCAAGGAAGAAGTGTATGTGGCCCAACCTCCAGGATTCAAAGATGAGAAGCTACCCAACCATGTCTATTTCCTGGAGAGGGCCCTCTACGGACTCAAACAAGCTCCCCGAGCTTGGTATGACAGGTTTGCTCAATTCCTCTTGTCCCATGGATACCTTCGCGGTTCCATAGACAAGACTTTGTTTTTAAAGAAAGAGTCTAAAGACATTTTGGTCGTGCAAGTATATGTTGATGACATTGTGTTTGGAGCAACTAACGAAACTCTTGTAGAGAAATTTAAGGACCTCATGAGCAACGAGTTTGAGATGAGTCTCATTGGGGAACTCACGTTCTTCTTGGGACTCCAAATATCCCAAACCAAGGAGGGAACAAAGATTCATCAATAGAAATATAACAAGGAAATGCTCGTGAAGTATGGGATGGAACACTCCAAGCCCATCGACACTCCCATCTCTCCAAATTCAAGGCTCAATGAGGATGAAACAGGTATAAGTGTGGACCAAAGGAACTATCGAGGTATGATCGGGTCCCTCCTTTACTTAACAGCTAGTAGACCTGATATCATGTTCTCCGTATGTCTTTGTGCTCGTTTTCAAGCTAACCCTATGGAATCACACCTGAAAGAGGTGAAGAGAATTTTCAGGTATCTCAAAGGGAACGATAACTTGTGCCTATGGTATCCAAGGAACAGTTCCCTTGAGCTCATTGCATACACAGATGCAGATTTTGCAGGGCACTTGGTTGATAGAAAGAGCACATCAGGAATGACCCAGTTCCTAGGGTCATGCTTAGTCTCGTGGGGATCCAAAAAGCAAAACTCAGTGGCACTTTCCATAGCTGAAGCCGAATATGTGGCTACCGCATCGTGCTGTTCCCAAGTTCTATGGCTTAAGTCACAACTCCAGGATTACGGTATGTCTTTTGGCCCAGTTCCCATACTTTGTGATAACACTAGTGTTATAAACATTTCCAAAAATCCTGTGCATCATTCTAGAACTAAGCATATTGATATAAGGCATCACTTTCTACGTGAAAATGTTGAAAGTGGGAACATCTCGATGGAACACTGTAGAACTGAAGAGCAAATTGCGGACATTCTTACCAAAGCTTTAGACAGACGTCCCTACCAGCGTTTTCGAATGCTTCTAGGGATGATAACTCTAAACTAAACAAGTCCATGTTTGTCTCTCTCTCAATGTCTGACTAGTTTATCTAAGATTGCATGATAGGGAACTTGGATTTATTGCTTTCACTATGCCATGATTACTAGTCTAGAGAAAATTGTGTACAAGGGAACTTTATTTCTTTCGGCCATACATGATCAACCAGAGTTCCCTTTATCCCTCTTTACAAGCCACTATGACGGTTGATCATATAACCCACCTAAGCTAGGGACCAGACAAACGCTTCTCATGAGCCAAAATATTTCCTTTATCGAGTCGAGAATTGTCTGGTTTCCTTTGAGTTCCCTAGCCCCACAAAAGGATGAGTGTGAAGTTCCCTTCACCACTTCACTCTCCCTGACCTTGACAAGATCATGGGATCTGATACACACTAGCAAGGGAACGCTGACTCATCTTCAAAGAAGAATCGTCACTTGGGAAACGGACTTTTGTGTCAGAATCTCTGAAGTGCTAAGGGCCAAGTATTCAAATTTTGAAAATGACTTCTCAAGAGATCGTGACGCGTGTCCAAAAGCGTGCTATGGAAGTTGAAACGATGTCCCACATTCATTGGGCAACGGTTATCGAGGTTCTTCCACTTCCCTTTCTACCCTTCACTTCTTCTCTCCTTAAAACCCTCATTTGCCATTTTTGGGCCCTTATTCCATCTTCCACCTCTGTCATTCGTCTTCTCCACATCCCTTTCACTCTCTTTTTCAAGAAACCTCCAAAACCTCCCAAATCCTTACAAAAATGGCCCCTCAACACACCTTTGCCCAGATCAAAGTGTGGGTACATGCCAATCCTCGCATCCTCTTCATCTCTCAATTAAAAGAGATTGAACGAGAACAAGACCCAACCATGAAGGATGTTCTTATCCAAGGGCTATACAACCAAGTAAATTCTGACGAAACTGTCGCCGGGACTTCTTCCTCTTCCGAATCCCTTCCTCCTCCTTCAACCACCAACACCTCCTCCGGAGTTGTCATCATTGACAATTTCGGAGACGCTCGCCCTTCCATCAATGAAAAACCCCGAAAATCCAAACACCGCCATTCATCCAAACGACGCCACTCCTCAAAAGACCCCTCAAAACCCAAAAAATCCAAACATTCCCACGATCCCTCCAAATCCAAAAAACGCAAACATTTTGAGGCCTCTGAATTTTCGGAGCCCAGAAAGGAAGCCTTCTTCAAGTTTGAGGACTACTTGAACTGCTCCAAGGAGAGTTCTTGTGCTCCCAAACCTCCTTTCCCTTTCCCTTCCGACGATGGGACCTCTCAACCCCAAAGTCTACTCCCCTCTTCCTCCTCTCTCCCTCCTCTTCTAATCAAGGGACCTCCCAAACCTCCACCCCAGAAACAGCAGACTCCTCCACCACCACCTCCTTCTGTTCCCACTCCAAAGGGAACTCCACCTTCTTCACTTCCTCCCGTTCCCATAACAACGGGAACTCCAACTCCACCTCCATCTTACAAAACTCCTTCTCCTCCTCCCTCACCACAACACATCTCTACCTCTCCCATTTCTACTTCGGGGATCTCTACTCCCCAAGTCACCAAAACCATTCCTCCCCCTTCTACTCAACTCTCCACTCCTCTTCCTTCTTCTTCTCTTCCCTCTTCCACCACATCCCCCACCACCACCAAACTTCCCTCTCCCTCACCATCCAAAAGTGTCGTCGCTCTTACCTCAGACGACGATGATCTCCCTCTCTCCGTGGTCATAGGCAAAATGACCAAGGACCCTCCTCCTATCATAATGGGAACTGTGGAGGAGGAGGCCCAGCTCAAGGCAATTGAAGAAGAGCTCAACCGTGACCCCTCTGACAATACAGCTGAACAAGGGACCAAGTCCCCAGAGAAAGTGGCTCCGGAAGAGCCCACGGAGAGAAGGGACCCCGCACCAGCTGGTGGTGCTGGGGCAACCACAAGTCATCCCCAGGGTGATGCGGAGGGCTCATGCTCGAGCCCCTCCGAGGAAGAAGGGACCTCCTAGTATGAGGTCGAAGAAGAAGAAGAAGCTCCAGCTGCTAAGGAGCAAGCACGGATCCCAACCCCTGGACACCAAATGGTGGTGTCCACGAGTTCCCAACCGCCAAGGGACCGCGTGCTCATGATCGAAGCGGCTGCACCCCCTCAGCAGAAAGGACCTCGCACGGTCTCTAGGGGGAACACGTCTAGGAGCACAGCAAAGAAGGGGAAGGGGACCTCTTCTACAAAGCTTCCAGTGGATGAACGCCGCAAGCTCCTCCCTCCGCTCATCATCAGTGAGGACGTGTTGATTGACAATGGCTTAGGGGAACTGTGGGACCTGATCAAGGCCCAGGGCTGGGAGAATCTCTGCAAAGAGATTGTGAGTGTAGATCCCTCACAAGTACGTCAATTTTACAACAATCTCACAATCACCAACAACTGCACTCAGGGAACTCTCTCCCATGAAGGCAACGAGTTCATTTTCACAACGTCGACAATCCGCCTTCAGCTCCAGGTCCCAGGTCAAGGGCTCAATGAGTTGCCCAACAAGCTCTGGGGGGACTTCAATAGCGTTGAAGTGTACAACACCATCTTTGAGGGTCGGGTTCCCTCCAAAGTTCCCTCGACGCACCATCTCTCCCTGGTCGCCAAGCTTGCTCACCAATTCATCATCAATGTGGTGATCCCTCGCCAAGAGAAGCGTTTGGTCGTCAACATCCCCAATGCAATCATCCTCTATCACTTCCTCCTCAAGAAGCCCATCAATCTTCCCGGAATCATCCTTGGGCACATGGAAAAGTGCATGGCTTCCAAGTCCCATTCCCTTCCCTATTTTGGGCTGATGAAGAAGCTCCTACAAAAAGAGGGTCTCTACGACGCCTCTAAGGACGAAATAGAGCTTGGAAGGGAACTGGACATTTCAGTTGTCCAGAAGATGAGGCACTCTGAGCCTGTAGAGGAAGCGGCTCTACTGGAGTCTGGTGAACAAGAGGGGAACTCTCAAGTGTTGCTACGCATTGCCAACACCCTCGACCAGATTGCCAGGGACCAAGCAGCGTTGGCCAGAGGACAAGAAAAGCTTACACAAGTCCTTACGCGCCTCTGTGACGCCCTGTTCCCTGAAGCCCCATGATCTCTCCCTTCTTATTCCCTTAATCCAAAAATGACCACAAATTGTACTTGAGTTCCCATTGTACATATTATCTTAAGTAATGAAATGGTCTTTATTTTGATTGCGTGTTCCCTTCTTTCCTATTATTGCTTTTCTTGTTTTCGATGATGTCAAAAGGGGGAACGACAAAAAATGCGAGATGAGTTAAAAGTTTAAGTTATCACAGACCACGCATAAGCTAAGGGGGACCAAGTGCATAAAAAGCTTAGTAAGAACTAAATGTCTCACCAGAAGTGGTTCCCTAAATCTAATTGTTTCACTAAAAGTGACTTCCCAAAATCATACTTAGGAACTCATCAACATATCATTCATTGAAATACTTGCATATTTTGTGATGGGTTTGTCATCATCAAAAAGGGGGAAATTGTTGGGACGTTGTTGGGACCTCTGGTTCTAAACAACGGATCAACGATGTAATTCTCTTAAGTTTTGATAATGACAAACATCATAGGGAACTAATGTGGTTTGTTCAAGTATTTCTAAGGAACGCAGGTACAGCCAAGAACTCCCATGAATGACCAAAAGCCACAGAAGCCTACAATGCGGAGTTTCCATCAAGGGAACTCTAAAGAGGGAAGTTCCCATGAAGTGGGAACTCCCAGAAATGATCAACAACACACAAGCTTACAACGATGAAGAGTTTCCGTCAAGGGAACTCTAAACAAGACAGTTCCCATGAAATGGGAACTCACATGTGAGGACAACGACCGCTCAGCGCAGATCGCGGCATTTTGTCTCAGACAGCCCGAAGGAACAGTCTGAGGATCAGACTGTCATGCTTCATCCAACGGTCCGATTGATCCAAGAAGTTGACCTAGTTCAAACCAAAGTCACATGTGAAGAAAGTACAACTTGGGCATCAAGCAAAGGGCATTTTGGACACAAACGAAAGATGCAATTGCCCAAGCTCACCTGGACTATAAAGCCAAATGAATAGTAATCGGTCTGAGTACTTCTCCTAGAACTCAAAAACACCCACACCAGAGAAAAGAAAGAAAAGGAAGAGAAGTCCCCGTCGGCGAGTGTGTGATCTCGACGACGGTGAAGCCGAAGTTCCCAGGAGAAAGGGAACTGAGAAGTCGGTGTAAGGTTTGAGTTACTTGTATTTTGCTGTTGTGAGCTTAGGAACTCAGTTGAGAGGGTTTACTAGTGTTGCTAGAGTTAGGAAGAACTCGTAGGAACAGAGAAGTGTGAATCCGGCTGTGTAACTAAGGAACAAAGCAATTAATATAAGTAAGTCATTCAAAATCCTCCAAGCGGAGGTAGAGGTTTACCCATACAATTAGTTGGTTGTAGTGAGGTTCCTCTATAAGGGAACTGCGTTCTTCACTGTCTTTATTACTTGCGAACTGTTTACTTCCGCTGCCTTGGGAACAACTTAACTGCCAGTTCCCAAGATCTTTGCTAACGTTTACGATCCAACAGAACCTTGTTCAAAATATGTATGAACTCCTAATAATAAATTCAATTGGTATAAAAGAACTTAATTCTAAGTTTGGATAGTCTTATTTTTTGTTATTAAATTTATCTAATTACAATTGTATTGTTTATTGTTGATCAACTAACATTTGACTAGAAATATTTATAATGGTTGCATTTAGTTATTATTCCATTTGACATATCTATAAATACAATGTTGGGTTAAAATATTATTATTTAAATATATTAAATTAAAAATGAAATTGCATAATATATACGGAGTTTAGTTCAAATGAAACAAAATCTTATCATAAAACGAATGCACTTTTCCTAGTTCGTAGTACATTTTTTCTATTTTAGATTGCACTTTTTGAGATTTGCACTTTTCGTACTTTGTAGTTCACTTTTCGTATTTTTTATAGTACACTTTTCGAATTGTACTTCACCAATGGAGCATCCCCGGCCGAAATCATCGAGACCCTATAACAACTTTGCATACTTTGGGTTCGTTCGTTAGAGTTGAATGGGAGTTGAAATGAGCTTATATAGTTAAAATGTAAAAAAAAAATCAACAACATGGGTGTTCGGGTGTGGTAGTTGATATGCATTTATACTAGCTGATAGTAGTTGAAATTTTAGGAAAAAAATAAGGTAAGGGGGCCTTATGGAGTTGAAATGTGTATTTTGAACTAGTTGAAAATTAATTTAACCTCTTTTTTTTATCATTTTCAACTCTCATAAACTATTATTTTCCCAAACACTATGTAACTTATATAAAATATAAACATCTCATTTAAACTACTACTTTTAGCACATAATTTTAGCATGAACTACATTAGCATGAACTGCATCAGCATGAACTCATACAAGTACATCGTTGTCGAACGGACCCTTCACCAAAAAAAATAACAACTTTTGCATATCTAGATTTTCATATTTAAGGCATATTAACAACATGGTTGGGAAAATAAGTTCTTTCAAAACACGCTTGGATTTGGGTTCGTTTAAAAAAAAATGCTCCACATATCATTGAAATGGTAATTAAAAAGCTTTACAACTATAAAAATTCTCCCTCAAAGATCAATAAATAATCTATATTCTTAAATATATAAATGATCTATCTATATTTTGAAATATATAAACTATCCTTCCCAAGACCAATGAATATTAAATATATTAACAAATAATTCCAATGGGGAATATATTCGGGTGTTTGAAACTTTGAATGGGCATGACGAACAGCTCATGACATGTCCAATTAATCCAATTGGCACGATCCAATTAAATATATCTTTTATTTTCAATTTTCTTACCCATCTTTCTTAATCTTTACAACCTATAAAGTTGTCCCTCAATGGACAAATAAATGCTCTCCTTTTTATTTGAATTTAATTTCCTAAAAAACTAATACATTTGAATTTCTACCATTATCATTTTATTAAGCACTCCTTTAAACTTCTAATTTTTCTATAATCTATTAAACTTAGTTTCCTTCTTCAATGTTATAACAACACTTTTTTAAACTTCTTATTTCAATGTTCTACTATAAATGATAAAAAAATCATTAGGTATTTCAAAAATAAAAAATCACCAGTATCCATATATAATCTGGCATATGATCAAAAAGTTACTATAAATGATAAAAAAATCCGATATTATAATTAATCAAATATTTTTATATTAACAATATTGTCAATTACCTTAAGATCAATAATATCAATAATATTTCATTAGGTTGCTTTGCCAAGATCTCTTCAAATTTTGTATTACTACTCCTTACAAGCGCTTGAAGGGGTGACATTAAAGAATTGATATTATTTAATGAATTTCACTTGTAATTGTAAGTTGCTAGATTATATACATTCCAACACATTGATATTACACTCTTAATTGTAAAAAGTCAAATGAGAAGTTAGAAGAATATAACTGAAATAAGAACATTATTGCTTAAGAAATATATTTTTTTGGTTGAAGGAGAGGCGGCACCTTAAGTAATATATTACACATAATACAAATTAAAAATTAACTCCACCTGAAATAATAAGCATTCAAGTTTTACTAATAGAACATATACTTTGAATTCTAATTTAAATTAATATACCCATATAAATCCAATATACGCTTACACATTCAGTAAACTTATAAATCCAATACCCGTCCAACGGACGGGTAAATCCATCTAGTCTTTCTTAACAATTTCTCCCCCAAATCCAATAAATGCTATTTTTTATAAACCATTAATTTAGTTGACAATAATTACGTACAAAGCATATATATAGTATCCGTTCAAATCCCTCCGCTAAGTATATAGTTGTGTACTATAATTTATACTATATATCATTACATATTCTCTTCGATGCTACATAACCTTTGGTTTTCGTGTACTGCTACACAACTTATTCTTTGGAGTATCAAACGCAAAAAACGCACCAATAATGAATAAAGAACATCCTTTTTGGAATTCCTTAAACAAATTTTGGAATTCCCTAACTCCAATATATATATGTCCTAAGCGTGCAAGCCGCATCTTTACGCACCACTTGCACCAACACTTGCAACAACGATCGAGGTAAACTACTCTATGCCACTAATCTCGTTTGTTTGCACTATGGTTCCATAGAAATATCTTACACACACATATATATTTACTAACTATATTTTTCATTCTATATTAGCAGAGAGAAATAGAGGGTGAAATCATGCTCGCAAACAAATCACATGAACAAGGGCCAATATTTTACAGTCTTGATGAGTTGTGCAATAATGTTGAGCATGAGATTGAAGTTCTTTTATGCAGAATATGGGATGCCACAAATGCATATGGCATATATCTCGGTACCAACTTCCTTGTTTGCGACAACAAAATTTCCTATCAAACATTAATTCAAAGTTATATTATTCCACCATCTAACATACCTTTATCTATTTACGATTTATCTATTTACGATTATAGGGAAATGTTATGTGGTCTACTTATGGAGCAATGTTGTTCATTGCTTTGTGGCTAATCTAGAGGGGGAAACATATATCATAAAGAACTTCATCCTTATTCTAAACAAAGAAATTCATGTATAGGATTTATAAGGACAACAATTACATCATTCAGCTTGAGGGCAATATTGTTGTCAAACTATCTGCAACCGAAGTTGATCATGGAAAAAATTACTATAAAGTTATTCTAGAATAGTATATTGAATCTGTCCATCGGACGGGGTCATTCCTCTAGTATAAATAAAATTTGGATGTGTGAATATTTAAATTACTCAAGTTTCAAACATTTTGGTGTATTGAAAAACAATTAACGGAAGATCTTTTTTAATGCATGCTTCTTTATTTAATGTAGGGTTACTTATAAGGTTGGCCTAATGGAGTGAGACGGGAGTCAGGTCTGACAAGTGATAGATTCGATTCTCCACTGGGTTTCCTTGAGGTGAGGCAAATGTAGATCCCTATAAGAGCTTTCTGAACCCTTAGATCTTCGATCACTCTCGTTGTACTAGGGCGTCATCCTCTCACCTAAATTTCTCAGACAAAAAAAAAGGTATAAGGTTAGTAATATTTTTTTTTGTTGAAGGAGAGGTGGCACCCTCCGTCCTCTCGAGGGAGGATTTTATTAGTAGAGAAAAAGGGTTAAGTAGTCAATAAACAGGAGATAACCCGACCCCTAGCATCGTAAAAAAGTAATAAGAAAATCCTCTCAAATAGGCACTCAATACATGCAAACCTAACGATAATGGAAAAGCAAGAGAAGCCAGGTGGTCGACGACCACATTAGCTTCCTGATACTAATGTCGGAATTGGATAGCCTAAAGCTACTAATGGTGTCTTGGCACCGCGATACTAATTAAACTGAAAAGAGGATGGCTCCTCTTAATCCGAGAGCTCAAGAGATGTACAATTAATTGAGAGTCGGACTCGAGGACTACTGACGGTATCCACTGTCTCAAGCCAACTTCAACCCATTGTACACCTCCAGAGCTCCGCCATGGGACCGTACAAGACTCTAGGTTATGAATATGTTTATATGACTTTCCATCATTCATTTTAGGTGTGGACAAAAAGAGGACATGAATTGGGTTTAGGCTGGACTCTACTGAAAGATTAGCAACTTTAGCCCATCTCTGTCCAGGTCTAATTACATATTAACATCAGTGAGTACCATGAGTTTTACCTATGATTTCGTGGCTCTCTCTAATTGCAAAGGCGGAATAGTTGGCCCATTTGTTTTTTTATATTAAATAATAGTATTCTAACCAATCATATGGCTACACGTGTCGTATAGTGCACAGCAGACGCCATTATGTCGGATGCTAACCAATCAGAGGTAACGTCCCATACCTCACCGGGCCCACCAATAAAAAAATTAGAATAAAGCGGTCTTGGCTCCTTGTGCTTTGTTCACCTCACGTCGCATTCTGGACCTTCACTCTTTTTTTTTTGAAAAATAACACGATGAATTTAGTTTGCTTTGAAATGCAAAAACTGATATTACCAACAATTAACATATGTTATTTCTTGATATATAGTATATATATGTAATTCAAGTTCCTGGTACAAAAATGTTATAGACAATATATATAAAATAAAGAAGAAGTTTTTTTTTTAATATGTCAGTCACACATTGATTTTAACTTATGTGTACAGATGTTATATTATCAGTTCATTTTTTTAATTAGAAAAATTAAAATATTGAGTATCACCTACTCATTTTACTCAATTTATTAGTAGAAAAATGATTATGGAATTGGATAAATATAGAAAACTTTATGTTTCAATTAAATTCATCCTAATTTTATTCAAATAAGATTTAAATTATTTTCTACAATATTTTTTATTTTGACATCTAATTTATATATAATTATTTCTTTATAATTTCCTATTAATTAATTAATCTATTTTATATATTGTTAAATATTGAATTATTTAATTGAATATATCTTTATTTTTTTATATTTAACATTATAAATATAACATGGTGGGAAATACTAATTAATATTGCCTATGAAACTGTATTTTCATAGCCGACGTTATATTTTAATTTACAAATTTGTCTCATACCCAATAACCACTATAGCTTAGTACTATAAAACTATTATCTTTCAACATCTCTTACTCTTTTTATAAGGTAGAAATATGTCTTATTCTTGATGGAGGGGAGGTTGTTATATATTTGGATAATTACATAACTAAAAATTATAAATATAATTGAGCAACAACTAAGGTCTTGCTACACTTCTCCATAATAAGTACTGTAATTTTTAATAAAAACATTACTATCTTAAAATATTATAAAAACTATTTTTACACATTGTAAAAAAAAATTATTATTAAAAATACTTTTGATAGAGAAGTATAACAAAGTCTAAAAAATTAAATAACTCTTAAAAAAATGGCTAGTCCACCTCATATAATACTGAAACCTCAATCATTAGCAACACCGTCTAAAACATTAAAACAAATTTTTTTCCTAAAAAATATATATTTTTTTTTCCTAAAAAATATATATATTTTTCTTAACTATTAGGTATTTTATGTTTCAATTTTCAACAGAAATAATATTTTATTTTACTATTATATAAAAAAGCAAAGGGACTGCTCTCCGAGCATGATTGGTAAGAAATGTTATTTTATTTTTTTGTAGAAAGAATTATTAATTTATCGTTACACTATAAAGCACTAAACTTTTCCCTCTTTCCATTTGCAGAATCCATAAACGCTCCTTTCCTCCATCAGAAACCCACCACCAACAAACTCGGCGGCTCAGCCACCGCCGCCGCCTCTTCCACCCTTTCCCCAACACTCCGATTCAGATCTCCGATTTTAACTTTATTTTATTGGTTTCTTGCCCCTTTTTCCTTGTTGCTCAAATCTCAAGTCAAAAGTGAAGGGAAAGCAAAAACTAGATCGTTTCACCTTCCCCTTTCCGTTTCTCTCCGGTTTTCCTTTCTCCTGTTTGCTTTTCTGCCACCAGAATCTACTAGTTTTCCATTTTCAGATTTTGGCTTCTTCTTCATTTCTATTTATATATCTGGCTTATCATAGAATCTCAAAAGCTTTGAGTAAATCCCAACTGTTTGGTTATAAAGAATTCCCAAGGGTTCTTCAAATCCTTGAGATCTCATCTCAGTGCTGCATAATTGAGCCTGTTCTTATCTCCTCAAATTACCACTCTTTTCCACTTTAATTCATCCTTTATTTTCCACAGATTTTATTTATTTTCTGGCCTGGGTGGGTCTTTTTCCAGATTCCTTCAAGCGAGATAAGCCTATAAACACAATTAAAGTAAAGAGTATTCTATTCCTCCCCCAAATTCACCTTCCTCCAATTCCTGATCCGGTCATTCCAATTCTCCACCTCTGTTTTTGCATCGCCCCTGTTTCATCAAAATCCCACATAAAATCCCAACTCCAACCTCCAATTACAACCCACTTCAAAAAACCGATCTGGGTGAGTGTTCTTCACAAAAAACCTCATCCATGGAAATTCTCTCCCCAGCATCCTATCTATCAAACGCAAGCTGGCTAATCGACGAGAGCAGAAAGACTGGATGGACCCACGCCGAGAACAAGCTGTTCGAGGACGCCCTTGCCCTCTACGACAACAACACGCCTGACAGGTGGCAGAAGGTGGCCGATATGATCCCGGGGAAGACGGTCAGTGACGTCATCAGGCAGTACAGGGAGCTCGAGGATGACGTCAGCAAGATCGAAGCTGGGCTTTTCCCGATTCGCGAGTACACGGGCTCTCCGCTCTTGCTGGAGTGGGTTAACCGCCATTGTGGCAATGGGTACGATGGTTATAAGGTTTCTTATAGCCCCGGGGCGAAGCGAGGGCCCGGTATTCGACCATTGGAGCAAGAGAGGAAGAAAGGAGTTCCATGGACTGAAGAAGAGCACAAGTAATTAATTCCCTAATCTTATGTTTTACTTTTTAATTGACTTTGTTTTAAATTGTGACTTGCCTTAGTGTAATATTGACTAGTTATCTTATCACACATTATGGTAGTTTAAGGCCTTGCTAGCTCATTTGAGATTGTCAAAGAAATGATTTTTGTTGACGTTAGTAGCACACTTTTGAGTTTTGTCTAGGACGAAAAGACTTTAAATGCCTTTGCACTTCTGATGTGGGATTACTGTCATTTCCATGATTGGATTGTTACACTTAAGTTTTGATGCAAGGTTGGTGCATCTTACGTTGGATGCAACTTGCTTAAGAGGATGGAAACGCCAACAAGTCATATCTAAGCCAATTGCCCATAACAGGCTTTTTTGTTTGCTTAACTAAGTGGAATGACTAATGAGTCGAGATTTGTATTGGATTAGTGACTACTGACTCATTTTGCATACAATCTTTTTTTGTTTGTTTTAGTGTCATGTTGTAATAGGACTTTGATCTTTTGCAGACTATTCTTGATGGGGCTCAGAAAATACGGCAAGGGCGATTGGAGGAACATCTCTAGGAACTTTGTAGTCACCCGGACACCAACTCAAGTAGCAAGCCATGCACAAAAGTACTTCATAAGGCAACTTTCGGGCACAAAGGACAAGAGGAGGGCTAGCATCCACGACATCACGACTCTAACCCTAGACAATCAAACTTGCAATCTTTCACCCGAAAACAAGAAAACCGACATGCTGGATCAGCACCACCAGTACCACCACCAGCAGGCTCAGGGCAATGCACCGACCTCGACTTTCAATGCCTTGCAAATTGAGGGGACCGAGTTCGGGTCCCAATACGGGTTGGGACCATATGGAATTAAGATGCAGGGCCAGCATGGGCAAATTGGACACCATCTGAACATGGGTTTTCAGATGCAAACCTGTAACCAGCAGTACCCTCATGGCTGATACTGATGAATCCTGATTTTTCAAGCACTTTTTTTTTTTGATAGTAGGGATGTCAATGTGGTGGGTCCGAGACGGGAAATTGCCGTAGTATCTTTTACTGTCATATAAGAACGTAAAGAGGGCGAGGATGAGGAAGATCAATACCATCTCTCGCCCCATTCCTATTGTTAAGGGTGGCTTCTTTTCTTGCTTTTGGTGTCTTTAGAGTCTTTTGGTGTTTTCTAGACTAGTTGCGTCTTTTTTTTCTTTTTCTTTTGGGGTCTTATGCTTTGTGCCTTGTGAATATATGATTGTCTGTCATCCGGATCTGGGAATTAGTCCACATAAATATTCGGATTCATATTGAAAGGGGCAAGTTTGTTGTTATGTTTCTTCTTGGCCACATCAAAGTTGTATAAACGAGCTTAAATCCTTGAAAGGCCGTACATCTAAACAGGCATTTTCTTTTTAAGAAAAAGTAGACAGATACCTGCACGGAAAGTTAATTTTTACCTTGGTGATTTCCAGATTCTGCGATCTGATCAAATACCAAAACTAGGTCGTTAAGGCAGACAGATGTTGCGATTCCATCTTGGATTTGTTCGTGGTAAAATGTTCTCCTTGTTTTGTTCGCTAAACCACTTTGAGATTCTCCTTATCTTAGATTAGAGTATCAAAAGAGGGAAGAAAATGCTCCTTTGTCAAGCTTGAGATTATTCTATTATTCTATTATGATTTGATGAATGTCAAACCTTGATATTCTAAGCTAAATCATCTATTCTTCCACTTGGAGAAGTTACAAGAGAACTTTCTGAATTATGAATACAACAATAACATCAATCTGTGACCTGTCTATCTTCAAACCTCTTTGACAAGGCATAAGCCCAACTCTGTTGGAAGGTTGGGATTAAAATACCACAGAAAGCAAAATTAGGCTTAAATTCTTGCATTGGTGTCACTGTATTACTGCCCCAAACCAGTTTCTGTCCCTGTACTAACGAACTAAAAGCTTATCATATATAAAGAAAAATATCAAGAAAGGGAGTAAACCAAAGTTCTTTAAGTGCTTCATGTTTGGTAGATAGCTGAGTCACAATACACTATGAAACTCTTCAGTAAATCCTCAATATCTCATTGGTAGCTTTTTCTCTCCATCTTCCTCTTCAAAAATGTACTTAACTTCTTTGACATTGATCTGAGTCAATGTTCACACTGAAAACCCATAAAAAACAAAAGGCAACTTGCAAAGTTGCACAGAACCAGAAGCATATCCCACCACCCAAGCCAGAAGCATCGTATGCTTCGAATCCCTTATTTCTCTCTTTTTTGATCTCTTCTTTAGCAAGCTTTCGGTTTCGCATCCTTTTCATTATTCATGGAAGATCCTCCTTATATAAGGAGATATCATTGTGTGGTAGTCCTTATTCTGTCTTAGTTTGTGAGGATATACAGACCAAAGCAATGATCATTCATGGGTAATTGCTACTATTGCACTTTACTTAATCGTCACTTATCTGATTCTGACTTATATACTGGTTTAACCAACTAGATCACATAAACTTCTAATGGCTGCCTCATGGTGAAAGTTAGAGATTCATTTCTACACTATATATGGTAGCGTTTGATGTGGCATTAGCCATTGCTAACCCGATTTTGATTTATCTCTAAGGGTTCAAAAAACCGAATCAAGTCTAAATAAATGACAATGAAGTGATAAAACCACTACTTTCTTCATCCACCATCCTTTTTCCTTCTTTGAAAATTAAGCATTATTTCTTGCAACTTGCATTAGAAAAAGAATCCTCTCCATGGCTGCTTTATTCTATCATGTGCTCATACTTCGTAATTTTGTTCCAACCCCACACATAATATCAGAATTATTTCATAGTTGCGGTTTATCTTGTTCTTTATGTCTCCGCTATCTCAAGAGAGAAATGATTCAGATTCTACTTCTCCACAAAAATAAAATAAATGAAAGCTATAGGTAACTAAGCTACAGTCACAAAATGGGTGGATGCTTCAAACCTTATCGACAGCAAAACAAAGAGGGATTAGAATCTAATCTAAGTCAATGAATCAATCATTTCAAAAGCTTAAACTGTTATGCAAACTTTTGTAATTGGGTTTGTACTCTAGTAGATGGGAATATATCACAGGAATGATCAGCAATCGTTTTGGAAGTAGCATATTTGCCAATAATAAATCTTTACTAATACAACTTTCATAAATTGTTAGAAAAATTTTAAATGAGAAGAAGATACTGTACCAAGAAAGAAAGGATAAAGGAGGAGGCATAGAATTGGGAATTACCAGATTGGAACTCATGTCTCTACTGGGAAGTGGGAAGCTAGGACCTGCCAGAAGGCCCAGAATTCAAGCTCCAGTTATAATTACCTTTTGCTCCAAAATCCTTTTTTTTTTGGAGCCTGAGTCACTTTTGATTCATCTGTCATGGTCCTGTGAATTTAGCTTACAAATTTACAATGTAATCACAGGTTTATTTGCATTCTGAATAAAAGGCATCTAAAAAGTAGGAAGAGTTTCCAGATTGCTCACCAGCATGTATCCTTAATTGAGAATATATAAGTCAGCTCAACAAATAAAATACAATTCAAACTTTGACTAACCCTTAAATTTTATCCATAACAAGAAACCACCCAAATCATACATGAACGTCAACTAGAGGCTTGTTGACCCAATCTGAAATATGCAAATCAATCAACAAGTCTATCCAACATAAATATAAATGAAGGTAAATGGCATCTTGAGCTCACAAGTTCAGTAAACATTAACAGTGGGATAGAAACTACATAGACTTGCATTCTTTAATTCATTATCTCGAATGAAATTTTAAAATGTCATCAGTAAGTTCATCTCACCGACTCATTCCAATTACTCATCAGACAGGACCATGGAATTATGGAAATGATCACTTGCCTAGCTGAATTTAATTTGAAAACTAACTAAAATTTGAAGGTTCAGTGAGCATAAATGGACAGAAATTTCTCGACAAAGCTGGCTCTGCTTCCATAGACGGTGAATCAAGGCCAGCAAAATCATAAATCAGTACTTATCGAGATCGAACTCACATGCAATCTGGAATTCGGAGTCGAACATGAATCCCTAGCAATTTGCGCGTGGCCGCTTTCGCTTATCCGTAGGAAATTGTACGGATCCAAAATCCACGCGATCGGCGGCATTTCTGAGATTCCCCCAATTTGGCACCAGTTGAAATGGAGGGGAGGAAAGACGAATTCGAGGAAGAGAGCTCAAAAACCGCCACCATCCACAAAGAGAGCCAAAAAAATATCGTATTCGGTTATAAACTCGTAAGGCCCACCCAATAAGAAAAATGGGCCAATTAATGGGCTCATTGGATCCATTGGACCAATCGGCGAACACAAGGAAAGTGAAAAATGGAAAATGAAAAAACTCGACCCAAAATAAAGTATAAATGAAAATATAAAATAGACTTAACGTGGTCTTTCGACGGCCTTGAATTAAACTGACGGTTTGACGCTCCTCGGAAAATCGAACCGGACGGTCTTTCTTCACAACTTCTCACCGTCAACTCTTGAAAGAGAAGAGAGACAATTTTACTCCTCTATCGCTTTCTCATTCTTCCCCTCTTCACAAAATCACGCTGGAGAAAGGCTGATATTTCCTTTTCTTGGTTCCATTTTTCACGATAATTCTTCTAGGGTTCCAGGAGATGCCGGTGATTGAAGCATTACGTCCGCCGTATCACGCTAGACTGTATACAAATCACGCTAGATTGTGCTACTTCCATGGCCGCTCTAGGATTCCAAATCATCGACATACTGTGAACAATTCGCTTAAATTTACAGTGTATAGTAGTGGCTCAAAGATTTTGGGAGCTTTTGACCTAGGGAAAGGGCTGAACCAGGGAAGGAGGGAGAGCCGTATACGAGCGAACAGCTCGTGCGAGCAGGATACGGATTCGACAACGACCTCTTCGGATAAGATCGAGACTAAAGATGACGATTCGAAACAGATGAACCGAAATCCGGCAAATTCAAAATCTCCTCCATCTCCGAGGAAGGGGAAGCAGGGCAAGAACTGGTTAGGAGGCGCCAAATGGCAGTGGAAACCGTTAATTCAGACGCAAGAAATTGGTGTTTTGCTCTTGCAATTGGGGATTGTAATTGGTGCAACTGGCATTCCACTGCCGGGGTCGGAGCCCCGAGTACCGACGACGATCATAAGCGTCCCGTATAGTGAATTCTTGAGTAAGATTAGCGATAATCAGGTACAGAAGGTGGAGGTTGATGGTGTTCACATTATGTTTAGATTGAAGAATGAGGGAGGAAGCAGAAAGGAGAGTGAATTGGGAAGCGTGAACAAGATTCAAGATTCTGAGGCTTTGTTGAGGAGTGTGGCGCCAACGAAGAGAGTAGTCTACAAAACGACTAGGCCAATAGATATAAAGACTCCATATGAGAAGATGTTAGACAATAGTGTTGAATTTGGGTCTCCGGATAAGAGATCTAGCGGTTTCTTCAATTCTGCACTGGTACGGTATTCTTCAGCATTGGACGCAATTTATCAAAACACTATGTTTCTAATTAGCTATTTGCAGCTATTGATTTCTTTTAATTTGCAAATATGGATTTCTTTGAGAGGAGGACTCTAGGAGTTTATCCTATGAGTTTCAGTTGAAAAGTTATAGTATGTTTCCCATCATGCCAAGATATATTATTGCCTAGGCTAGATGTATTTCTTATAACAAGTTGCTATTCGATTTGCTATGATTGTTTTAATACTGTTAAGAATCAAAATATTGTGTGGTTGATTACAAGAATTCTGCTCCTAAAGCACAATGCATCATGTTGATGATATTATGATAATACGTATTTAAGGCAATTAGTTATTATGCATGCTGTTTGTTTAATAAATGAACACTATCCTAACAAAGTATCATGTAAATGAGAAGGAAAGGATGACATCTTGTGATCTGGTCACACGTTTGATCTTCCTCCTCCTTTGTACTGACCTAAGGCCTCCTATGGTCCAAAACAATTTGAAGGAGTCTGGTTTATGTGATTATATATTATAAAAGTCTATGGCTAAGGTAATAGGTTATGTTCTTGTAAAGTAGGAGGGCTGAGAGATGCACGATAACCTTTGGCATAATCGTGAATTATAGCCTTGGACTGGGAGAATAAAGGAGATGAAAAAAATGCCTTTGTGATAGTTGCATTGCATTTGGAATTGGGAGATTGAAGATGGATTATTTAGTGCTGGCTTAGATTTTGTAATACAAATGCTCTTTGACTCCTAGGTCTAGGCAATATAACTGTGAGATTGAGGAGCCCTAGTGGCTAGTGTGTGACTGTGTGCTGTATAATCATTAATCTGCTAGTGATTCCACTTTTGATTGGCGTAAATTATGTCCCAGACTCCCAGTGCATATTGTGCATGTTCTATCAAGCTGCTAGTTTTCTTGATTTGTAATGTCTATATGCAATTTAGCTTCAATGTCTTGCTTTGCAGATAACCTTGTTTTATGCTGCTGTCCTAGCTGCACTTCTCCAGCGGTTTCCCATTAGCTTTTCACAGGTTTGAATCCCTACCCCTTCTATTCTTTATATTCATTTCTTATATGATTCTTAAGTAGGATTCTGGTTATAGCATACAGCTGGCCAGCTAAGAAATCGCAAGTCTGGCAGTTCTGCTGGGGAAAAAGTTTCTGATCAAGGGGAAACTGTTTCATTTGCTGATGTTGCTGGAGTGGATGAGGCTAAAGAAGAGCTGGAAGAGATTGTGGTATGTCCCTTGGCCATATGGAGTATTATATATCATTCTTTGGGCAATGAAATATTTTTGTTTTTTGTTTTCAATTTCCAGGAATTTTTGAGAAACCCGGAGAGGTACACAAAGCTTGGAGCACGCCCTCCTCGTGGAGTTTTGTTGGTGAGTCATTTCCTTGAATGAGGAATAATGCTGTTTCAGAAATCTAGCTTCCATTTTTTAATACCAAATACATGAACTAGTAGTTCTTGCCTTTTCCAATGAACCCTTTTTTGTTATTGGTATATTGTTATGTGGTTTCAGTATAATGTTCTTATTAGCTCATGTCGAATGCAAATTATGTGTATATGTAAATTTTCTTGATTGCCAACTCCTCAACAAAAATCTGATTATTTCTTTTTTCAATCACTTGCCAGGTTGGTCTCCCTGGAACGGGCAAGACTCTTCTGGCAAAGGCTGTTGCCGGTGAAGCTGAAGTGCCCTTCATAAGTTGTTCTGCAAGTGAGTTTGTAGAACTCTATGTAGGTATGGGAGCTTCCCGTGTCAGAGATCTTTTTGCACGAGCAAAGAAGGAAGCCCCGTCGATCATTTTTATTGACGAGGTATCTAAGAACTTGTTTTCTGTATGATAATGCTTCTTCAATATTTTTTACTAGAGCCCGTTGAACATTGGGCTTGTGTTGTTTATGTTGCAGATAGACGCAGTTGCAAAAAGCCGTGACGGGAAGTTTCGAATTGCTAGCAATGATGAGCGAGAGCAGACATTAAACCAATTGCTCACTGTATTGACTCCAATAAAATAATTATTTCTAGTCTTATAGTTTGCCATATTTCCTAGATTTAATACATGTCTAAATTGCAGGAAATGGATGGATTTGATAGTAATTCTGCTGTGATTGTTCTTGGAGCAACTAATCGTGCAGATGTCTTGGACCCAGCTCTTCGCCGTCCTGGAAGATTTGATCGGGTGGTGATGGTAAGTTTTTATATCTACTTGTATAAGCCAACAAATGATATTCAAGCCACTGTTTGATAAGCTGGCATTATCTGTGCGTTCTTATAATGTGTTTTCAGGTGGAAGCTCCGGACAGGATGGGAAGGGAAGCTATATTGAAAGTACATGTTTCTAAGAAAGAACTTCCTCTAGGAGATGATGTTAGCCTTAGTGATATTGCTTATATGACCACGGGTTTCACTGGGTATTACTGTACATATTCTTCATTATTTTTTGTGGAATGTGTACCCTGTCATTGTAATTAATGCATTTGAGGTAAACTATATTGCAGGGCGGATCTTGCCAACTTGGTCAATGAAGCTGCTTTATTGGCTGGTAGAGAGAACAAAGTTGTTGTTGAGAGAATAGATTTTATTCAAGCGGTGGAGAGATCAATAGCAGTATATCCCTCTCCTCTCTGTCTCTTCAATCTTCCTTCATTAGTGAATACATAGTTCTGATGAATAAGTAAAAGCCTAGAATGCTTATAGACATTATTTGGCAGTCTCTTTATTGATTTAAGGGTTTTGGGATAAGAGATAACTCTGTTCAACTAGATGGATCTTTTTTTTTATCAAGTACATAACCATTGGCATGGCATTAAGTTGCTTGGAGTATATGTTCCTTTTTATTAGTATCGCATTACATCACCTTGAAAGCATCAAATCCTCCACTGTCAACACCATTTCACCAACTGCACAACCATACATCATTGTTCAGCTTCTCTGATGATAGAGTTGAATTTGGGAAAATGATGATCTAGAAAACTACAATTGTTGTTAAGTAAAAGAATGTCAGGGGTAGAAAATATTATCTATCCAGCCGATAGAATAATTTATGTTTAAGTGAAGTACTATTTGCAGGGCTTAGTTTCATAGATTAATACTTTTTGAATTCTTTTGCCGTTGGAGCATGGAGTATGCATGAGTGACTGCATTATATACATTTTAGTGCTTATACTCCAATACTGATGTGAATCTCAACCATTTTGCCGAAACAGGGGATTGAGAAGAAGACTGCCAAATTAAAAGGAAACGAGAAAGCAGTTGTTGCACGGCATGAAGCAGGGCATGCAGTCATTGGAACCGCAGTTGCTAATCTTCTTCATGGGCAGCCACAAGTTAAGGTTAAGTTCTACTCCGATTCTCTCCTCTCTTTTTTGAGCAATTAAAATCACTATGTCATATACGGAGTATTATGTTTCAGACTATCATCACTTTTTCAAGGGAAGTAATGGAATTAATGTAAAGCATGGTTAAAACAAGTGAAAACCATTTAAAAAACCTTATTATAAGTCGTCCATAACTTCCTTGGTGCTGAGTACATTTTTTTGTCCTTGCAATTGGATTACAATGATGATGAAGACCAGTAGGAATGATTGACCTGATTAGCTTATTCATGGTCATGTATGTCAATTTAGAATAAGAACCTATTTTTCTTCTGATAACCACAACTCATCATGGAACTTCCTTACTGCAAAAAATAAAGAATGCATAGTGTATCATTATCATCCTCATCAAAATTATGAGCAATTATTGCATCATTATGGTTCTTGTATGTACGATGGCCTGAATGAACAAATACATGAAGTTCATGACATCTGTCTGTTTATTTATACTCTTTTAATTATCTCATCAGAAGTTGAGCATATTACCAAGGACCGGAGGGGCGCTGGGCTTTACTTACACTCCCCCTTCCACTGAGGACAGATATCTACTTTTTGTGGATGAATTGCGTGGAAGATTGGTTACTCTTCTTGGAGGACGTGCTGCAGAAGAAGTTGTATATTCAGGGCGTGTTTCAACGGGTGCATTTGATGACATACGCAGAGCCACTGACATGGCATACAAAGCTATAGCTGAGTATGGTCTAAATCAAGCCATTGGCCCTGTGTCAGTTTCCACTCTTATTGGTGGTGGGATGGATGAGTCTGGTTCTGCGCCTTGGGGAAGAGATCAGGTCCTGTTATGAGATCTATTATATACAGTAATATTTTTGGCGTTTGTTTTTGTTATCATGCAAGATGCTTATGTAATATTTGACACACAACAGGGGCATCTTGTGAATCTTGTTCAAACAGAGGTCAAGACTCTTTTGCAATCTGCACTTGATGTGGCAGTATCCGTTATACGTGCAAATCCTGCTGTTTTGGAGGGGCTTGGTGCATACTTAGAAGGTAAACAGTCCCCATCAATCCTTTGTTAAAATCTCACTGCTTCATAAAAAACTTGGTAAAGAAATTCTCTAGTTCTCTTAAAATTAGTAATTCAATTTCTACACCTTATTTATATATAATGATCTGTTCACAACCTCTAGATAATTCATTTAGAGATGGCTCGCTGTGCTAGACTAGTTTGTATGTCAGCTTGAATTCCAAATTATACTGACATCTTATAATTGAGTTTAAATTGGCCCGAGAAGTCTACGGTATTATAGTTCATGACATTTTTCAAGGTGAAAATTGCTAATTGTAGTATGAAGAGCTCCATGTAGTGGATTATGCAACGCCAAATTTTATTTCACGTAAACATTTCTGTGTATTCGCAAGGATTATTTCCCTTCCTGATGCTCAAAATTGTCTATTTTTCCCCCAGAAAAAGAGAAGGTCGAAGGAGAAGAGTTAGAAAAATGGTTGAAATTGGTGGTGGCTCCAGGTGAACTTGCAGACTTCATCAGTGGCAGCCAAGAGACACCTGCACCAATTCTCCCTCTTCAAAAAACCTCCACATGAAGGCTACATTCGTATTATTCTGCTTCTCTAACATTTCCTGGACACATGAGGAAGAAAAGTTTCGTGGCTTATTTTTCCATTTAAGCTACTGCTAAGGTTGGCCAACAACAAATCAAGCGTGAGGCGGTTTTCAAGATAAAATTCAGCATTGGCTTCTTCATGCAGAAGTGGGAGCAAATGGTAAGAAACATTGTCGGATCTCAATTCAAATTTCAAAGTTGTTGCCTTCATTATCCAGACTTAGAGATCTTTAGTACTTTTAAGAGTTTGATGTACATGATCTAAGCATTTGTATAGATATCAAAATTAGGACTTTTTTTTTCTGGGAAAATAAAAAGGAGTAATTTGCAAATGTAACCCTTGTTCTGCTGTACAAATGTCCCATGAAATTGATATTAGTGAATTCTTATGTAAGTTCAGAAGTTCTCTTCTTTCCCGGCGTTTTTGATACTACATTTCAAATCCTTGCAATTTTCATTGCATTACAGGGTAATGTATTAAACTTGATCTAATCAACAACCTTTCCTCGATTGCCCTCTTGACCCGATGCAGCCCTTGTACATTATTATTACTATTTCTGGCTTAATCCAAATAAGCCTTCCATTTATAGTCCGGGCGAATTTACTGGCATTAGAGAGAAATTTCTCCGGTGAGTTGCATACCATTTTTGAGAGCTCTATTCTTTTGGAATTTCACTGTTTGGCTTTCTGGGATTCAGTCATGGATGTCTCAGGTAGACAGGGTACACAGGCAAGGGTGTACCCTGATAAACAAAGCAACCGGCAAAGAGTTGATGGAAGGATAGTGAAATACATAGAGAGCGATGTGCACAAAGATTCTATGCTAGCGGGGTTTTTGAAGCGTTTTTGGAGTATGACAATTGGCTCTTGTTTGATTGTCCCGAGGAAGAAGCCGCCACTGGAGGAGTCTGTTAAAGGTACGTCGAGTCCCATTCATGGAGCTGATGAACTCCGGAATGAAGCTATCAAGGATTGCATTGAGTATATTCATTCTTGTTCTGCTTCTACGAGTTGAAATTCTCTCCATTTTTAAAATTGTCATAAAATTCTCAGGTGATTTTCCATTAGTGTACTCAAAGTTTGTTTTAATCAACTAGTTTCATTTTGGATGCTTTATTTGTTAGTACTATTGATTAGTGCAAGCACTAGCTTAGAGCATGTGCAATGTCCCAATTCTTGGTCTACTACTCTCTTTTATCAAAGCTCAACCATATTGCCATTTGATATTTTACTATACTTGTCAATATCTCTGGGCGTCTTTGGATAAAAATCCTTATATTAACTACAAATCGTCAAATTTTATTTCTATTTTTTACGATACCTGTTTTGCTTATCCCAATTCTTCCGGGTTTGCTTATGTTTTCGGCTTTTTTGGGTTCCTTTTTGTTTACCTGTGTTATGTGGTCTTGTCGGATCTTTTGGTCGCTCTCCATTGCGTTAAGCCAGGGGTGCCCCCATCCTGACCCCTCAAATTTTCCGTAAGGGAAGCTACAATAGGTCATTGTTGTTGTTGTTGTTGTTGTTGTTGTTGTTGTTGTTGTTGTTGTTGTTGTTGTTGTTGTTGTTGTTGTTGTTGTTGTTGTTGTTGTTCTTGTTACGATACCTGTAGTTGTACAAAATAATTTAAATCTCTTTCTTCGTGAATAAATCTCATTTGTAATGCCTAAAAAATAAATCATCCATGCCAAAGTGTTCACTAATCGACGGTTCAATATGTGAGCTCACAATATCTTTTCATGGATGATGTAAATTAATACACAAGGATTCACCAATAGAGGAACAAGATGCCATTTTGTGTACAATAAGATGAATTTTAATTCAAATTGATGTTGTAGATCATCGATCAGCTCAGTTGCACTACAATGCTAATTCAACATATATGCTTGAATGTTGTGCGGTGGAACTTGAGCAGACTAGCATAGGCTCTTGTACATTTATACTTGTGGCTACAATAAATTTGCACTTATACAAGATTTGTGAGCAATAACGTTTACTAGCGTCAATATGCGATATGATTATGAAAGAAAAAAAAACAACTTAGTTCAACCAATATATACGAAACATGTCATCTAAGTTAGACGTGGGCATGTAAACCCAATTAGTTTTTTTTTTTTGGAAACTACAATCGTCAAATATCAATCGCGTCATTTACTTATTTGCTACACATATATTTGCCACACTCATTACGTACTCATGCTTTACTCATCTACAAGCACCACGACCATGACCACCACCACAATACCACCAATTATTATATTATTCATTTAATGAGTATTGTAAAGTATTGATAATATATTTTAGATTAAATATTTTATTCTATTAGTATATAATCTTACCATCCTTGTCTAGGAGATATTGTTAGGATCAAGGATATTGCTTATTTTTAACTACTTGTTATTCTAGATAAGATTCTATCCTAATTAGGGTTTAATAACTTGTATAAATAGTCGTCTTGGTCATTAATAATATTACGCATCTTCTTTACGTAATACATAACTCTATATAAAGTTGGTTCGCAAAATTTGATAAAAAAAAAAAAAGTTGGTTCAATTCGCAATTTGAAGTTTATGTATCAATGTTGAGTCTAATTACTTCCGTTGAGTCGTTCTTCAGTGTCGGACCAAGGCTATTGGTACTGCTCGCTTTTTACAATTACGATCCAAGCTTTATTTTTGCAACCCTCCATGAGCTTGTGGGGTATTAGGATATAAAATATCTTTGTAATATCTTTTTCATATCCTTGTTATTTTATCTTGTAGCCCAAGAAAGATAAGATCTCTTGGGTCACAAGTTCTCTTGTATAAATATCTTATGATTATTCAATAGAAGCAAGATCCTTTTACACAATTATACTTCTTTAAACTTAAGATGTTCACAAATATATCCTCTTTACAAAATAAAAAAATTGCATGTAGGACAATTTTAATTAGCGAATAATCTATTACAACTTAAGACTTTTTATTTTTATTTTTGATGAAAACAACTTAAGACTTGAGATCAAGTTACATACCCAATGTATATAAAAGGTGAAAAATAAATTATAGATGAATATTATTACACAAGTTCATTTTCAAGAAATCATATGATTATATGAACTTTTGAATGCATGTGAATATAAAAAATCTATAATAATTTCAAGTGATAAAGTTGACACTTGAAGTTGCAAGTGTCTAATTTTTGTCTTCTAGACTTCAGTAGAGTAACTTGCTTTTGAAGTTTTATCACAATCAAGTCAGTAACTTGCTAAATTTTCTTTCAAATTATTTCAAAAGGCAATGTGGGCCTACTCTCATATATATATATATATATATATATATATATATATATATATATATATATATATTTGTATATATTTAAAAAAAATACCTATGGAACCTGGTGAAATCCTGTCACATTTACGAAGATATCTTATAAAAATCCTTAATAATTATTTCTTTTTTCTCAACGTCGAGCTAGTATGATCAATATTAACAAATTATTCTTTTTATAACATATTTGAATTGTAAATCACAACATGCTATAAAGAAAATTCAGATTAATTCATCGATATATTACTTTAAAGCTTAAATGTTTTTTTTTTATATCTCTATGTCTGTCTTGGAACAAATTAAAGGTGCTCGTCTTTGTAAAAGTCAATGAATATCACGAGGAATCACATTATAGGTAACCGATCGAGACTTTTACACCATTAAGTTTCCAGCATTTAATTGAGAATAAATGAATGGTGATGAGCGTTAGGGTTAGGGTACGCATATATGCATATAATTTGATGATTTGAGAGTGAAAATCAATTCGGCACGTTACAATTTTTTAAAATTTTTTTGTATATATAATACATTAGTTTAGGATATTTCAGGAAGTGTATGAGAGGGAGATATCTACTTACAAAATCAGTACAAGCACGTTTTACGTACAATCAATATTCTCATAATCTTTTGATTTCCTCAGTTGGATGACTATAATTCTCAATTGTATGAAGCTACTTGAAAGGGTGTTAGAAACCCCAATTATCATTAGCGATGAAAAATTAGAAATAGACAAAGCATTTAAAAGAAGAAAGGTGTCCCTATATCTTATAATCCTAACCATTAGGTACATTAGGGAATGTCTCACATGGCCAAGCTTATACATCATACTCCCCCTTATAATCATCAACATAATTAGTTAGATATCCTCCTATATCATCAAGCCCAAAAAACAATAACAGAGAACAATAATAATTAAGAAGTCAAAACAAACTAGAAATTATATCCTAGCTAATGTTTAGAAGTAGAGAGCATCTCAATCAAATCCATTTCCTTCCTTCCTTGATCACCCCTCATTCCAACCTCAGAATCATCACCAATGCTATAGCCATGAGTACTAGTAGTAGCAGCATGTTGTTCTTCATTAAACCCATCACTTGCAACTCCCCCTTCCAAGTAAGAGGGGCGGTAATGATCATGGCATTCATAAAAATCACCATTGACATTGCCTCTCCACGCGAGCGGTGGTAGAGGAGCTAGTAGCCCTAACGGTTGGTGGTGAGTAGTACCATTGAACAAGTTCAGCATGAAAACGCGTTCTTCATCACAGCTGTTTTCATTAATCAAGGACGAATTAGAGTACTCGTACCCGAACGGCTCCAAGGGAGGAGGAGGAGTCAAGGTGAAGATTTCGGAGATTGGAGTGGATGGGATTATTGTTTTGTTGGCATTGATTCCACCAACTTGGGAGGATTTGTTGTTGTTATTGCTGTGGGGAACGATATCTTTATTACTAGAACCATAGTTGTTCATCTCTATGTAGTCTAGCAAGAGAGAAGAGGGTTTGGGGAGATTTTGAGTTGCTCTCTTCTTGTAGTTGTTGTTGTTGTTGAGGACTCTCTCTTGCCTACGCCTCCTTTTGGCGGCGTTCCAGTGGTTCTTGACGGCGTTTTCTGTTCTCCCCGGAATCCTCTTTGCGATCTCCGACCACCTGTTGCCGAGCTTCTTGTGTACTTCTACAAATATCTTCTCTTCTTCTTCACTCCATGAGTCCTTCTGATGGAAAGAAGTAACAAGTCCAACAAATATAATTTAGGGTTGCACTATTATATATATGGCTTGTTAAAAAATGTTCACAAACATATCCTCATACAAAATAGCAAAAAAGAAAATTACATTCAAGAGACAAATTCAATGAGCAAATAGCATGCACATATCATATATATGCAGGATGATCATGGTTCGTTTATGGGTACGTACGTTGTTGAATAGAAATGAATGTATGGATTATCATTAGTTCTTGTTTATAACATGGAGTAGCTAGGCGATCTCATATATTGTTACATTCGGACAATTTTATGTAATATATTGTTAAATTAATTCGGACAAATTTTGGCACTTTTATTCTGAAGATGGTGTACGGGAGAAAGATATTGTAATAAATTAATCCGTGTGAAATTTATCCAAAGATATTGTTTGAAACCCAGGATCTATACTCGATTCATGAAAATGAGTTGTAACTTGTTGTTAGTAGTAAAATAAAGATGAGAGGAAATTAATTATGTAAGAAAGAAACCTTGATATCTGGACGGAGATGATTTTGCCAGCGCTCTCTACACTGCTTTGCACTTCTTCCATCCAGCTTCTGAGCAATGCAAGCCCATTTCTTCATTCCATAATCCTTCACCATCTTCATCAATGTCCTTCATTTTATCATATACATTGCAAATTAAAAACAAACTCAAAACTTGGACACAAATTAACCCAGTAAATTAATCACCACCTACACGTACAAAATTATAAGAAATCATTGACAAGGGAAAAACAAACCCTAATTCTTTTATAACAGTTATATGTGACGGATCGATGCAAAATTACGTACCTATCTTCTTCATCTGTCCATTTTCTCTTACCCAAAGCTAAAGAAGATCCCCTTCTGCCTCTTGTAGAGGTCTTTGCACCCAAACTCGAGTCGTTTTCGGGATGATCTTGGCTCTTGTTATAATTACTTTGACACATCATTTCATGGCCATGATGAAATAAGCTATTATTATGATCATAGCACATACTACTATAGTCATGATCTCCTTGCAACTCAGGAAGAAGCCAGTAATTATGTTGTTCTTGATCACCAACAACACCATAATAAGGTTCATTTTGAGCCTGAAACTCTAGAAAATGGGTTTGACCGCTCAAGAATCTGTCTAGGGCTGAAGATGGAGGGTAAAACTGTAAATTTTCATGGTCAAATCCCATGGCGGAATGGCTAGCAAAGGAGGATTGATGAGAGTTTGAAGGAAAGTAGAGAGCAAAGAGTCAAGAGAAGAAGGTAGAGAGACGTTTTTGCTGAATTGCCGTTGTCATTAGCTTAATTTATGCTTATGGATTTATATAAGATTCTTTTTTTTTCTTAATTTGGGGTTGAGGAGACAAAAGAAGCTTAAGCTTAGCCTTGTGGTCAGCAATTGTTCAAGAGCCGTTGATGCAATCAAGCATATAAGACTCCTCGCCTTTCCTTTGCTTATTGTATGAGTGAGATTTAGGTTTACTTGTTTAAAAATTAACCTAATTATAATTACTATCATTAATATTGAGACGAGCCAATTCAAAGGACGTTACGTTTTTTACCATTTAAATAACAAATTTAATGCGGCCTTAGGGCTCATTTCGCTAGTCTTTACTCATTAAGTCATTATCATCTCAAAAACCCATCTGCTAGTTTTTTCAAAGGTTGCAAGGTGGTCTTGTTTTGACAAATCTATAGACATATTACTTACAAAAATTGTCATATTTATGAATAGGAAATTAATATAAAAATCAAAGAGTTAATATAAAATAATCATATTTAAAAAAATATCTCCATATCGTTAAATATTCATACGTATGAATAAATATTAAAATATCATACATATAAATAGAAAATTAATATAAAAATTAACATGTTTATGGATACATAATTAATATACTGTAATGACATATTTATAAAGCTACATCATTACTATTACTATATACTAAAGTGGACGTTAAAATAATATTTAAAATAGTCCCACGTTGAATTATATCATTTATATTTTTAAAATCAAATTGCTTGGTTGAATATTAATTAGTTAATTTAAAATTTCATCACTTTTTTAATCAAAATTTTATTTCTTAAAAAATTAAAATTTCCATAAATAGAGCGAAAGACAATTAAAAAGTAATGAATTTGTGTTATCAAACTTTGATTTAGGCAAGTAATAATGAATCTTTTCTGAGATAAAATAAGTTTTTATCAAAATTCATTTTTTAAAAAATTTTAAATAAATGAACAAAAAGATAATGTAAATTTTTATTATTTTAATAAGAATTCGTTTTTAAAGTTTTAAATTTATATAAATAAACCAAAAAATCAATTAAAAAAAGATAATGCAATTTTTTTTTATCAAATTCGATTTAGTCAAGTAATCATGAATCTTTTATTGGATAAGATAATTTTTTATCATTTTTATCAAAAAATTTTAAAAACCTTTTACATAATTGAATTAAAAGACAAAGGTCTACAATGTCATGTTTATCAATTGGCTTTCAAATTAATTTTTTACCAAAATTTAATCTTTTACATTCTTTACATAAATAGATCGAAATAATATTAATTAAAAAAAATTAAAAGAATATGAATAATTTTCTTAAAAAATATGAGGTCGAATTAGAATCAATGTGGTGGCTCAAAAACAATCGGCTTTTTTGTTATATGTTGAATTTTAATTAGTTATATTTATATATTAAACAAAAAAAATCAATAAATTAGTTTTATATTTAGATAGGATAGTTTATTTTATATGGTACGTATAGTTTTTTTAAAATGTTTTTACCTACAATCCAACATTCCGTTGATATAGCGCTCGAGATTTAGCAACCACTTAACATGGTCGCTAAATAATGACCACATGGTCGCCAAATCAAATACCAAAAAAAAACTTTGCGACGAAATTAGCGTCAACATAAGAAATGGTCACTAAAACTTCGCGGGAAATATTTAGCGACCATGTGATTGTGCCTTGACTAGTTTATAGCATGTACCATATATATGTGCGGGTAAGAACTGTATAATTTGGATTATTTTATGTGATACCTAAGCACCCTCGCCCGTCTTCCTCGTATTTTATGTGATACCTAAACTGTTACCTTATATCATATTGTTACATATAATAATAAACCATTACACTAAGTTATCTATTGTAACACGATGAAAAAATCATTACAAATCTTTCGTTACAAAAAGCCCGAGAATTGGTAGTGTCCATAGGCACTTTGACAACGAAAGAAGCGAAAGGAGAGAAATCTGAACAAAATTATATACTGAATAAGAACAACAAATTTGTCACCGATTTTGGCAAGAAAGACAAAGTAAATATTTTAAATTCACACAAAAACACGAGCACTCTAGTAAGTTAAAATAAGTCACATGACAAGTTTTATTGAACAAGAATTTTAAGCTAGAATGACAAGTTTATCTTAACGGAGGGAGTATATGAAAGGCTCCTACTAATATGCAACTTATAGTTTTTTTTTGGTAGAAGGAGAGACGGTACTCTCCGGCCCCTAAAGGGGGCATTTTATTAATAATAAAAATGGGCTAAGTAGTCAGCAAACGGGGGATAGCCCGACCCCTAACATCAAAGGACAGTAAAGATAAAACACCCTGAGGCGGGTCACACAATACAATAAAACCTAAATTAAAAGAAAAGGCATACGAAGCTAGGAAATCTGCAACATCATTAGCTTCTCTATAGATATGACGGAACTGGATAGTCCAATTCCTTTTAAGATAGCCTTGGCATTGAGATACCAGGCTGAAGAGGGGTGATAACGATCCATAGGCTTTCCAAGGAGAAGGACCACAAGTTCCGAGTCCACTTCTAGGATCACCCTCCTGTATCCCCGATTCCAAGCAAGACGTAATCCCTGAAAGACACCCCACAGCTCTGCCATGGGAACCGTGCATATACCAATATTATGGACAAAACCTACCTGCCAGCGACCATCGCTATCCCGAATGACTCCTCCAGCCGCAGCAAGTCCGCCGTCTTTAACCGAGCCGTCAGTATTGATCTTCATCCAATTTTCTTGAGGCCACTCCCAAGCAATATATCTCTCAACTCGGTTCTTCTTTGTGGTCAACGGTCGACATGCCCTATGGTACTCCATCGGTTGCCCAAGAATAAAGTTCACTCTATTTCCTGAAAAAGTACCATTCTCAAATGTTAAATTATTTCGCCATTTCCAAATCCACCAAGGACATCGCAAACAAACTAGACCAAGTAATATCAGCATTATAATTAACATTACAAATTAAATTTGTACGTATCCAAATGCAACTTAAAGTTTGAATCGAAGTGGATTAGACATTTAGACATATCACGTATGCAGATAAGAAAGGGAGTTTTAAGGGAAAAAATTAGCAAAGTTTGTAAAGCAAATCAAGGAATCAAATTAAATTGCAACCAAGGAGACAACTAAGAGAAGTGAGATCTACTCTATGTAATATTAAGATTCCAATCTTGTTCTCAAGTTCATTCCTTCACAGTTTCCTTGTCATATTAAGTACCCTCTTTCAACTCGACAACATCCTTAAACCTCAGACAATTTCTCTCAAACAAATGGAAGCCTTGATTAATGCACCCACCAAGATACTTGCAAAGGCATACCACCATTTCACCTTATCTTCAAGATCTCCACCAGCTGTTTCTTGGAGAAGTGATGAGATTTGCCTTTCGAAATCTTTGAATGGGACCCGCCTAGCTTGTTGCGCCGGAAAGCCCACCATTCTCTTGGCTCTTCAAACTCAGAGTTTGTCTTCTTCTCCCTAACTAAAATTTATTCATACTTATATCCGTTTAATTGTGATTTTACTGGGTTAGGAAACTTCAAATGCAAGAAAGAAGTACAAATCCTCTGTCTTCTTTGGCCAATAGATTGTCTAATTCTCCCAACTATTATCTTTTCAATTCTTGCTTAATCAGACAATCAGCTTTTAATGTGATTCACTAGTAGCTTCTGTTATTGGTTTTGCTTGAACTTGATCATAGGCACAATCAAATGCAGGTTCACTCAGAAACTGAGGCTGCAAAAACCAAAGAGTCACAAACAGGTTAAAAAAATACATGATGGTAAAGATTTGAGATTTGAACTAATCTTCAACCACATGTCTACTACTATTTGCAGATACATCAAAGGTGGCCAGCTTGAGACTAGAGTTGAAAAAAGAGTGTGAATATGGAGATGTTTTTCTCGTTATTGGAGATGACCAAGTTCTTGGTTCATGGAATCCCTTAAATGCCGTGCCACTCAACTGGTCAGATGGACACATGTGGACAGTTGATCTGGTAAGTATACTACTAGTTCAGGGTAATTTGTACTAAATTTTCATAGATTCCATATACTAAAAACTTCTTTCCTAGGCACTCCCTGTTGGAAAAACCATCCATTACAAATTCATATGCAAACTGAGTACAGGAGACATAGTTTGGCAACCGGGTTCAGACAGGACCATCCGGTTAGCCCAAGGACAGAATGTTGTGATAATCACAGAGGAGTGGGAAAACGCCGAAGCACATACGATTATGATCAATCAAGAAAACCCCTTTGTTGATACAAAGGAAACCAAATTAAGTGACCCTTTTGGAGGTCCAAGTTATTCTGACAACAAGTTAATTGCTAGAACCAAAAATAGCTTCAATATTGCAGATGATACTACACCAGCAAACCAGAGAACTAGAGGGAGTTCAGGTGCAAGAGGTCATCATACAAATGTAAGAAAGGATCTGTGTATTAGTATAGCAAAGATGGAGGAGGAATTAGCAATGCAAATAAGCAACCAGAAAACTCAAGAAGAATGTTTAGTTATCTACGACGAGGGGCATGTTCTTGTGCCCGGGCTGAAATTTCAGGTGATCACTGAGGAAGCACTTGCAAAAGAGCTGAAGAACACGATTCTAGAGAGTTTGGTGAAGTATGATGAAGGTCAGGGTCTTGTGCCGGATTCGAATGCACAACTGAACATTGAGGAAACAGTTGAAAAGGACATTCAGAACGAGAGAGAAGATGGGCCACTATGGTGAAATCACACAACATTTTTTGTATATGCTTCTTTGCTTTATCCCGGGATATGATTACAAACTACTTGTAACAATTGATAAATGCAGTAAGTACGATCTGTTCTTGAATTCACCTGATCTATTGTGTTCATTTTGAGGAGCTTTTAAAAGCCAAGCTCTATTATTTTATATAATTTATTTCATCAAAATTGGCTCAGATTTTACAGGGAGCTTGATTTCCCTTCAATTAAACTTGTTAGCAAATTTACAAGATTTGGACGCGTACTTAATGGAAGCTTCATAAGCCTTTTTGTTAGGATCTTTTCCTTGTTTAGTTTATTGTATGTACATATAAACGCTAGTCAGCAATGATAATCAGTAACTTTTGCCACCATACACAATCTTTTATGGTATCAGAGCCTCTCACTCTTTTCCGATCCTAAGCCCTAATGACTCACCGGCCGCACCACCCTCACTCTTGGCGCCTTGCCTAGTTGTGAGCAGCCGCCAATTCAACCATGACAAACCCCAAAGACAAACACGATTCTGCAAGTGGAATCAAGTCCGCAGATGGTTCACGTCCGCCACATTCTCCTTTCTATCTGCATCCTTCGGATCATCCGGGGATGAAGATTTGTCCCGTAACTTTCAAAGGTGATAATTTTCAAGAGTGGGAACTTGTTCTACGCAATTCACTCCGGGCAAAGCGTAAACTAGGGTTCCTCGATGGCACCATCGCTCAACCAGACGATATCAATGACATGGACGATTGGTGGAGCATGAATTCGATGATCGTCGGCTGGATCTTGTAGTCCATCCACGAATCTATGCGGTCTTCCATCACTTTCTTTGAGACATAAAAGGAGTTGTGGGACGACTTGAAACAACGGTTCTCAATCGGGAATGGTCCGAGAGTGCAACAACTGCGCTTTGCTCTAGCCTGAAGTGTTCAAGGTGGTCGATCCGTGGCCACTTACTATGGAGATCTGAAGAAGCTATGGGACGAACTGGCTAACTACACCATCTCTCGTCGATGTACTTGCAACAAATGTGAATGCAAGTGGGCTGATGAGTTGACGAAGGAACGAGACGACGAACGAGTTCACCAATTCTTGATGGGACTCGATGATGCCTATAATACAATTCGGTCTAGTGCCTTGGCACAAGATCCAATTCAAAATATCAACAAGGTATATGCTACTGTGATTATAGAAGAAAGAGCACGAATGGCTCTAAAGAATCGTGATGGGGTTGGTGTTGAGTCACGACTTGAAGGCGCGACATTTGCCGCTGAAGGAGAACGTGGGTGCGGAGAGCGCCATGACCGCAACAAGAGAAGTGACGGAGATCGTGACCGGTGCAATTCTGTCGTGAGTCAAGATCATGATCAACGTCGTGGTGAACGGTCGTGGTGCACAAACTGTGAGACGACGGGGCACGATGTGAAGACTTGCTACAAAATCATTGGATATCCCGACTGGTGGGGCACCGAGCGGCATGAGCAGCAGCTCGCTCTTCAGCCCGTGGAGAACAACGCAAGGACTGGCTGAGGCAAAGGACGCGGGCATGGCCTAGACAATGCAGCCACTGGTGGTGAGAGCTCGGGCCTACATATTGAGGGACTGAGCGCCGGTGATCGCGCCGGAACGGGGCTGTCGGAGTCCCAATTTAGCCAACTTATGCAGCAAATTCGAGTAAATAATTTCCAGCATAATAACACAACAAATTCATTTGGTACGTGTATTTCTAACTGGATCTTAGACATCGGGGCCTCATTTCACATGACGAGAAACGATAAATTATTGACTGATTTATATCCTATGGCCTCAGCTTCAATTGTTCTCCCAAATGGGATGTCTACCACTGCAAACAAGGCTGGAAATTTGATATTGTTTGATAAATTTATTATTCGGGATGTGTTGTTTGTTCCCAAGTTGACTTGTAATTTGATCTCTATTGGTCGACTGTTGAGAGATCTTGCTCGGATGACTGATAGGCTATGTATTTTACAGGATCGCACTTCGATGAATTTGATTGGGGCGGGTGAAGAGTGGAATGGTGTGTATTGGCTTCGTGTGGTGGCGCCGATGGGACACGCTTCACGAATGGATATCGCATCACCTGCCTTGTGGCATTCCAGAATTGGTCATCCCTCACTTCATGTCCTTAAATTTTTACCAAATGTTAGAATAAATGGTCATATGGAACCTTGCGATAGTTGTCATAGGGCTAAACAATCTCGTCCTTCATTATCTATTAGTCAAATTGATACGCTATAATTAATTAGGGATAATTATTTATTTTACAATATTGTCTTTCCTTTTAATTAGGGATTTGATTTTATCTTTTAGTAAGAGTATCTTTTTAATATTTTAGCAATTAGGTTTTCATTATCATCTAGATATTTTGTTAGCGTAAATACTCTTTAAGTTGTTATCAAATCAAACAATGAAGAAAAGAAATATTCTCAAACCCTAATTCTCTCTATCTATCAAATCTCTTTAATCTCTTCTATCGTTCTACTGTTTCTCGTCTATTGCTTCTTCTATCTATCTTCAATCTCTTCTTTACAATCAATTTGATCTCTTCTTCTTCTAATCCCAAACACTACCGTATCACAAACACATGCTTCTAATATGTTTGATTTAATTTATTATGATGTGTGGGGTCCCTATGGGACTCCGTCTGTTCAAGGGGCTAATTATTTTCTTACTGTGGTTGATGATTTTAGTCAATGTGTTTGGATTTTCCTTATGAAACACAAAATTGAAGTTGCTTCATTAATTCCTAATTTTTGTGCCATGACTAAGCAACAATTTGATAAAACTGTTAAATGCATTAGGAGTGACAACGATACTGAATTCACTAGTTTGCGAAAATTCTTTGATGAAAATGGAATTTTATTTGAAACTTCTTGTGTTGGAACTCCTCAGCAAAAGGGTAGAGCAGAAAGGAAACATAGACATATTTTAAATGTTTCTCAGGCTTTACGATTTCATGCAAATTTACCATTGCATTTTTGGGCGAGTGTGTTTTAATCGCATGCTATTTGATTAATCTAACTCCAACCCCAATTTTACAAAATAAGACGCCATTTGAACTGTTGTACGGCCGTCCTCCGACCTATGATCATTTGCGTACTCTTGGTTGTCTTTGTTATGCTTATGTGATTCCTAAATCATCCAACAAATTTGCTCCTAGATCTAGAAAATACATTTTTATTGGCTATCTGAATGGACATAAAGGTTGGAAAGTCCTTGACATTATAACTGATGAAATGTTCGTTTCCCAAGATGTAATTTTCTATGAGTCCAAATTTCCATATCAGTCTGCCATTACCCCGACTATTAATGACCAAAATTCTCCAACCGATGTTCACCCTACTATATTTGATGCTTGCCAATACCCCTCAGCTCCAACCCAGATGGACGACAGGGGGAGTGGGGTTCAATCTCCCTCTGTTGCCATTCAAGAAGCTATTCCTATCTCCACAAATGACCAAATGTAGACATACGACAGGGGGAGTGGGGTTGAATCTTCTTCTGTCGTTGTCCAAGACAACACTTTACCTAGCGCCTCAAATGACCAAACGCAGGCAGCTAATGGGGGTGGTGGGGTTCAATCCTCTCCCATTGTTGCTCAAGACTTGCCTCGTCGTTCTACATGTGATCGCACACCATCTGTGAAGTTACGTGGTTTCATTTGCAATACTATGCAGAAACAAGAAGCATCTCCGTCTCTTTCATCTCAACCATCAAGTTCATCAGGTACATCGTACCCAATAGCTGATTATGTTACTTTTGATCGTTTTTCTGCTGGGCACACTGCTTTTGCTGCTTTTGTTGAGTCTGTTATAGAGCCACATTCTTTCTCAGAAGTTGCACGAGATTGTCGTTGGCGTAAAGCCATGAAGGCTGAGATTGACGCTTTGGAGCGTAATGGTACATGGACAATGGCTTCTTTGCCGTTTGATAAGAAACCCATTGGATGTAAATGGGTTTTTAAGATCAAACGACATGCTGACGGGACTTTTGAGCGCTTCAAAGCGCGCCTGGTTGTTCTTGGAAACAATCAGAAAGAGGGCATTGCTTACAAGGAGATATTCACACCAGTTGCTAAAATGGTGTCTGTTCGCACATTTCTGGCAGTTGCAGCTACTCGAAATTGGGAGTTACATCAGTTGCATGTGCATAATGCATTTCTTCATGGTGATCTACATGAGGAGTTGTATATGAGACCACCGCCAGGTTTCTCTAAACACTCGACTGGTCAGTTCTGTCGGTTGAAGAGATCTTTATATGGGCTTCGGCAAGCTCCAAGGAACTGGTATGCTAAACTCGCTTCCGCTTTGAGAGGTTTTGCTTTTTTTCAATCCCTTGCTGACTACTCTTTGTTTTCGTATAATCGTTCTGGCGTCACTATTCATGTTCTGGTTTATGTTGATGACCTGATAGTTGCTAGTAATGATTCTGCTGCAATTGCTAAATTCAGAGCACAACTCATTTCTTGTTTTCACATGAAGGATTTGGGAGCATTGAAGTATTTTCTAGGCATTGAGATTGCTCGTTCTGATGGCGGTTTGTATTTGTGTCAACGGAAGTACACCTTGAATATTCTGAGTGTGGCCGGATTGTTGGGAACCAAGCCTTATGATTTTCCGATGGAACAAAATCACAAACTTGCTCTTTCTACAACTCAGACATTCGAGTTTCCAGATCGATATCGGCGTCTGATTGGGAGATTGATTTATCTGATTATTACTCGTCTTGAGATTTGCTATGAAGTTCATACTTTGGCTCAGTTTATGCAGAAGCCTACGGATGATCACTGGGATGCAATGATTCGATTCTTGCGTTATCTGAGTGTCATCGGGGTTAGGGTATTTGTCTTCCTAGAGAGTGTAATATGAAGCTCACAACCTTTTGTGATTCCGATTATGCTACATGTCCGCTTACTCGTCGGTCTCTTACGGGATATTTTGTTCAACTCGGTTCTTCACCTATCTCTTGGAGAACTAAAAAGCAGAAGTCTGTTTTGCATTCCTCTGCTGAAGCTGAATATCGTGCTATGGCAACTGCTTGTTGTGAGTTGATTTGGTTGAAGTCATTTCTGCGTTCACTAGGTGTGCTTTACTCTGATCCTATGCAGTTGTTTTGTGACAGTCAGGCCGCATTGCATATGAAATCTCAGGATTTCAAGAAACACACAAACACAACAATAACACCAAAATCTCAGGATTTCACTAGACAAATATGAAATAGGAACAAGGATAATCTGAGATGGAGATTAACACTCCAAAAGAGCCCAATCTCTATGGAAGAAGACAAGCCTTCCAAAGATCCCAAGGCAATTGCCCAATCCTTACAATATTCTGGATAATCCAAACAAAGCTAATTCCCCTCTATTTAAGCACCGTGAACCCTCCTACTAGCCAGCTTGCCAGCTGGTTACATCTCTAATCGCCCTTTATAACAAAGACTATAATGCCCTTGATAACTAACTTCTGCTCCCTGTTGAATATTCCCTTTAAGCATAAAGGTGTCCTGACAAAATGCTCGTCTATGTTTTACTATTTTCCGATGGATCAAAGCATCAATAAGGAGAGCAAGAAGAGAAATACATAGTTTGCCATTAAGCTTACATCAATTCAATCATAAAGAAACACAAAGCATCAACAAGGAGAGTAAGAAGAGAGATAAGTACCTAGTTTACCATACATCTTACATTAACTCATTAATTCAATTGTAAGAAGCATAGGTAAGATATGAAAAGACTATGTTTGGGAATAAAACTTATCCCACATCAAAAATAAGAATATAAACTATCTAATTGTCCATCATATAAGTAGATGTCTTACTCCTTATATTGTCAATTGTGCAATTGGAAAGGGCAATTGACACTTGTGGGCCTGGTAGTAGGTGGGTAAACTAGGGGCTTGTCGGTACAAGCGCACATGCGCATATGGGCCTAGTAAGCTCACGGGATTCCATCCTAAAAATCAAATGTCCTTTCATGTTGGAGCAGTTTATGTTGGAACTGCTCCTTATATTGTCAATTGTGCAATTGGAAAGGGCAATTGACACTTGTGGGCCTGGTAGTAGGTGGGTAAACTAGGGTCTTGTCGGTACAAGCGCACATGCGCATATGGGCCTAGTAAGCTCACGGGATTCCATCCTAAAAATCAAATGTCCTTTCATGTTGGAGCAGTTTATGTTGGAACTGCTCCTTATAAGCAATGAAATCTGATCTCAAAATTATGTTTTCTTCCTCCTTAGGATCATAAAATACAACATTCATTCTCATAAGATTGTGCTAATATCTTGCGACTCTCCTCCTCCACCTAGAATATAACTCCATGTTTGAGATTGATTTAAGTCATACCCAACTCCATGTTTGTTTAAGATTGATTTAAGTCATACCCAACTCCATGTTTGAGATTGATTTAAGTCATAACCTCGCCAATGTAGAATGGAGAGACAATCTTGCCACTTCCAAAGCTTTCTATGGAAATGTCCATCCACCAACTTATTTGGAATACTGATAGTTCCAAAGTTGTCATGGTTGTAATCAAAGTAAGCGACTAGAATTCTTTGACTCTTATTAGGGCCATGGGCAATCTAGTGTCCTACCCCTTATATGAGAATTTGTCGAAAGATTTTCCATTCCCGATTTGATGACGAGAAAAGATGGATCCTTTTTCTCTTGCATGAATGGATCACTCATTTAGCTATGTTGCTAGAAGATGAATACAGAAACCACAAGGTCGGTAACCATGATCGAGCATGTGAATGGTGGAAATCCGTTGCGGGAAGGGTTCCCAAGAAAGAGGTTGTTCTTGAACTTGATACACACAACTCCCCGAACAGTGCAGATTACCACATCAGTGTAAATTAAAATAGCTTTCAAGAGGGGCATTCGAAAATTCCTAAGTCTTGAAGGTGGGAAGGTTACGAGGTTGAAGATTAAGAAACTAAATGCCTGGTTATGTGCAATGACACTAGAGCTTTGGAGAGAAAGATGGTTGTTGATTAAGAAATTGGGATTACTTCTTTCCATGTCTTGCAAAGCTTGCGGAACCGAAGTAGACTTCTCACATCAAATCGCTTCAGAATCAGGATTATCAAAGGTCGAGATCATCTAGTTATACGACATCAAGATTATCCGACATTGTTAAATTGAAGAATTCCTTATGCAGAGATAGAGAATTCCTTTGTGCAGAGAAAAGAGGAGTGATTTGTTGCTCGCTGACAAGTTTGCAACGAGTTGTTAAAGAAAGATTGCTTTGACATAAGAGTTTTAATTGGTTAGCGATATATTGGTGACCGAAATTATATAACCAAACTGGGAATATTTTTTTGGGAGGTGGGGGAAATTCATTGATTGGTTAGTGTTGGTGATATTATTTTTTTGGATAGTTACTAGTTTATTTACCAGTATCATATTTTTTTGTAATTCTATTAAAAACAATGTCATACATTGTGATTTTTTTTAATAATATTTGTATATTAGGAATATTTTTTTTTTGTTCCAAAATGAGGGCAAAGCCCTTACTCCTTTACTAACTTAAGAAGTAGAGTAATTGAGTAAACATCAAGATCAACAATACATAGAGACTTAATATAGTCTAGAGGGAATGAAAAATCAGCAAAAGAAACATTAAAGATAAGGACGAAATTAGCTAATTTATCTGCAATAAGGAGGAACCATCACAATCGTTAGATTTACAACATCCAATGGTGGGAATTAAAGGAATAGTTGTTCTTTCAAAATAACCTAAGAATACAAAAATTAATTTTTTGGTAACTCCATAATCTTCGAGATACGATTTTTGTTTGGGCTTATTAACTTCTAAATTAGTTGCAAATCCAATTTTCTCTAAAAGTCCTCCCGATTTCCTCCAAAACCATTTTTGTTTTGCGCTCGACCTCGCACGCCAATTCTCTCAGGCGCTCTAGTTCCGACAACTTTCAAACAGGTAAACGTTGGCATAAGGAGCACTTCAATCCCCTAACTTCAAACATCAACATAAGGTTATTTCAGCCCTTTCGACGGTGTTGTCGGTGTTTGTTCTTGTAAATCTAGAGTAGTGTCTATTTCTTTTTGTTCATTATATGCAATGGAGTTGTTCATTTGGATAGTAGTACTTGTTCATTACAGTAATTGATATATAATGTATTTATTTTTGTTTAGTGTCTATTATTTAATTTAATTGTTCATTAGTTTTTTGGTCAAGAAACGGAGCGGAGCTCCTGCGGAAGCTTATATTAAGACTTTAAGAAAACAAGAACCCCTAATTAGGGGAAATATCCATGTTCAAAACATCAGCAAAACAGCTATGAATATGAAAAAATTCTACTAGAGGCGTAGTTAAGTTTAAAGAGAAATTTGCAAGACAATTTGCAACTTTGTTGGCTGATCGTGGCACGTAAACAAGCTCAGTAGACCAATGACGTTCCATGAGCAGCTCTCTGCAATCCTTCAGAAGATAGAAGTCCTTGTGAGGGAGCAAGGTAGGCTGATTGAGTAGTTTCACAGCACATGAGCAATATGTCTGAATTTGGAGTTGCTTGAAACCCATACGCTTGCCAATTGAAAGACCCTTGTAAATAGCACATAACTCGACATGTAGTGCATCACAAGTGTCAAGAGGGAAGGAGAAGGCTTGAATGAATTGGCCTGTGTGAGTACGGAATATTCCACCACCGCCCGCTTTACCCGGATTGCCTTTGGAAATAGCGTCGGTATTGAGTGCACACCATTCCATCGGTGGAGGTTGCCAAGCTGTCAAAATGCTGGTCTGAGCTTGAGCAAAAGCATGTGAAGCTGGATTTGCAGATTTTGCACGGGAGTATTCATTCACATTGGCTATAACTTTGGAACTTAAGCGTCCAATATCATCAATTTGCTCAAAGACGAGTCTATTGCTAGTTTTCCATGTAAGCCACAACATAGAGGCAAAATTTGAGCTCCAAGAATCCAGTTTGCTGATGTTAGAGTAAATCCAGCTCTGAATATTTGTCTCAGAAAAGAAATTTGGTGTGAGAGAGTTGCCCGAAAGAGCCAACCATACCAGCTTCACATTAGAACAGTCCCGGAGCAAGTGGAGGGCTGATTCCGATTCACCACAGCGAGGGCAATCAGCATTAGCGCTCACAATGACGACGTTCCCGATTCTCATTGCATAGTATCACATCGTGTGCTACTAAATAAAGGAAGTGGCGTGCTCTTTGCTGAACTGGAACTTTCCAGATCTTAGTCCAAATGGGGCCATCAAATCTCAGCTCAGCATCAAGAAGCATGGCATAAGCAGAGCTGGAAGTAAACAAACCGGACTTCGATTTTCTCCAATAGATTTTATCCACTGCAGCAGCAGCATCACGAAGGGAAATACGTGCCAGCTGGTTCAAAATATCAGCATGAAGGTAATTTGAAAGCGCTGACCAATTCCATCCAGAATTCAAGTAATAATCAGCTACTGAGTTGTTCTGTTCAGTAAGGGGGATAGCAGTCAGCGCAACATTCATTAAAGGCCCATCAATAAGCCATGAGTGTTTCCAAAAAAGAGTAGAGACGCCATTGCCAAGTGAGAACCCAATTCCTTGCTCGAGCAATTTGGATCCTTGCATCATACCTCGCCACATAAAGGATGACCTGGCACGTGGTTGGAAAATATCCCAATCATCCCTATTGTAGCCATATTTGCCACGAATGAGCTTACTCCAAATCGAACTGGGTTCATTTAGAAGCCTCCAGTCAAGCTTAGCCAAAAGGGCATCATTTGACTTTCTCATTGATCTTAGTCCCAATCCACCAGCAGCTTTAGGTTGAGCTATCTTTTCCCAGCTTAACAAATGTAACTTTTGTTTCTCATCAGTCGAACCCCATACAAAGTTCCGAATTTTCTGATCAATCGAGTCACAAATGGAACGTGGGATGAGAGTTAATTGCATAGTGTAAACAGGTAAGCTAGAAAGAACAGAGTTGGCAAGGGTGACCCGCCCTGCTGCAGAGAGATATTTTGCCTGCCAACTGCTTAGCCGAGCTGTGACTTTATCAAGAATAAATTGGTAACGATCATCCGACATACGATCACAAATAGTCGGAACACCAAGATAGGATCCAAAATCTTCCGTAGTTGGCATCGAAAGGAAAGAACTTATGGCGTCTCTGGTTCCCTGATTCACATGCCGTGAGAAAAAAATGCTACTTTTGTCATAATTTACTGCTTCACCAGAGTAGAAACAGAAACGATCCAAGCAACTCTTGATAACTGCTGCTTGATAAACCGAGGCCTCTGCGAATAGGATCAAATCATCTGCGAAAAAGAGATGTGAAATACTGATTCCACCCTCGTAAACCGGCCGCCAACCACCCAAAGCAACCCTTTCTTGTATCATATGGGACAAATATTCCATACACAGCACAAACAAATAAGGGGATAAAGGATCACCCTGGCGGATCCCCCGAGTTGGACGAAATGAACCAGCCGGATAGCCATTCCACAAAAGCTCCATAGAACCTGATGTTTGGTTGGTCATGATGACATCAATTAAGTGGGCAGGTAAATGAGCGCGTTCCAGAATTAATTTGAGAAAGCTCCAACGAATGCGATCATAGGCTTTGGCTAGATCGATCTTGAGCATCATCATCTTAGATTGATTAGAAGCTGAATTGAAAGAGTGAAGAACTTCTTGAATCACAACCACGTTGTCATTTATTTGTCTTCCTGGAATAAAGCTCACCTGAGTGGGGGATACAAGAATGGGCAAAACCGGTTTTAACCGATTAACAATCACTTTCGTAGCAAGCTTAAAGGTGACATTTAATAAAGAAATAGGCCTGAAGTGAGAAGCTGATGTCGGAGATTCCACTTTCGGAATGAGGTGCATAAAGGCATCGCTCATCCCAGCAATGTGAACACCATCATTAAGCAAAGCAAGAACAGAATCAATCACTTGTTGACCAACAACGGACCAGTTTTGCTGATAAAAGACCGCAGGGAACCCATCCGGACCCGACGCTTTGTACGGGTTCATCATTCGGAGAGCATTCCAGACTTCAGAAGGCTGAAACGGACTGGCCAAATCCTCAATCATTTGTGTAGGAACAGACGGAAAGGAGATCAGTGGAGACATGGTTGAAAAGGCTGGTTCAAAAGCATCAGCGGAATAAAGACTGGAGAAAAAGCTGAGAACTGTGGATTTTATTAAGTTCTCATCAGTACACTAGTTTCCATCACTCAGTTTCAGCATAGTAATTTTGTTCGCCCTCCTCCGAGTAACCGTAGAAAGATGGTAAAATTATGTGTTTCGATCACCGTCAATCATGAAATCAGAACGAGACTTCTGAAACCAAAGCAATTGTTCTTGATGGAGGACTTGCTCTAAATCTTTCCTCAATTCTCGTTCTCTCCAAAACAAGACAGGAGAATAACGAGAATCCAGAGCACGACGAATTCCTTCAAGACGAGCCAGAAGCTTTCTTTTTCTAAAGAAAATGTTGCCAAAAACATCCTTGTTCCATACACTTAGAGACGTTGACAGCTGATGGAGAACACTCATCAAAGGCTTAGTTGAATTCCATGCCTCCCTGATAAAAGTACCAAAAGCATCGTGCGTTTGCCAAGCTGCCTGAAATTTAAAAGGCCTAGTGCCAGCTGATCGAGCATTAGACGCATCAAGCTTGATAAAAAGGGGCAAGTGGTCCGAGTGAGTCGCAACCAAATGCTTAACAGATGCTTCAGGAAAGCGAAAACGCCATAAATCGTTACAAAGGCCTCGATTAAGACGAGCAGCCTTATAGGTGGCCGGGGAATTCCCCTTTGACCAAGTAAAGCGAGGGCCCTCAAAACCGAGATCAATAAGATTCAATTTGTCAATCCAATCAGCAAAGGCCAAAGAAGCACGATTTGATCCGACAGAGGAGCTAGATCGTTCACTAGCATTGATCGTAGCATTACAGTCACCCGTGATTAACCAAGGCCGATTATTAGTGCGGGCTAAGATTGAAAGATTATCCCATAGCATTGCTCGGTTTGTTGAATCCGGTGAAGCATAAACTGCCGTGAGTAACCAAGGTTCTTCGCCTCTACGTACAACCTCCACAGTAATATGTTGAGGATTAAGAGATAGAGGAATAAGGAGGATTTCTGCCGTTCGCCAAATTAACCAGATGCCACCGGAAAAGCCAGTTGCTTCAACACGAATAACACCATCATATCCCAGCCGCCTGCATACATCATCTGCCCTGACTCCACTAATTCTTGGTTCCACAAGGGCAAAAACAGAAGGATTGTGCATACGGATGATTTCCCTGATAGCTTGCATAAAGCTGACGCTTTCGGCGCCTCGGATATTCCAAATAAGGAGACTCAGACTATTCATAGATAAAACAGAGTTAATTAAATTCCCGAATATAGGGGCATTCACTGCGTTGGATCGAACGACAAAGGCAACAGTCGCACGAGCGATGGAAAGCATCGCTTCACTGATTTGATGAGGCACTGAGACTCGACACAGCACTGGTTGAGTCTCCGCTGACAGTGGTAGCAATTCCACCATCATCCTGTTTGAGAGCCTGGGTAGTGTGAGCAGTTTGGGCGTTGTCTGGTGGTTTGACACCATCGTACTTCGCCTGCTTAGGACTAGAGACGTCTCTATTCGATGGACAAATGGCGGGGGGTGGTGGTTCATGGTTGTTTGATGGTAGAGGGTTTTGGGTGGCTGGTGGCGTGTTTGATAAGGCAACTTGTTGGGGGGTGGGCGGGGGAAGGGTTTGAGAATTGGATTGTGGTTGAGTTTTTAGAATACTTTCTGCAATTAGTTGAGTTTTCTTAACTTCCAAATCTTTGGAGGTTGTAATCTACACAGAAGATTGCTTCTTGTTATTCTTGATTGTGGTGGAGAGGGTAGAATCTCGGAGATCTTTTTTATCTTTTTTCTTTGCATGTCGGTTGGCTTGAATATTGCCTTGTGTGGCCCCAGAATATTTTCCTTCCATAATCCTCGCGTCAAAATCGTTTGGATTCACATTGGCAGCTGTCACAGCCGCTTCCGAGATCACAACGCGGGTTTTAACACCTTCCGTGGCTTGTGCATTAGAATTAGGGTTTGGCTTTGCTTGGTGAATGACTATTTTGCCCTTAGCAATTTCATTCCTCTTCTCCTGTTCCGAGGAAATGGCCGTTACCGGCGAGACGTCGTATTCCGCATTCATCAGCGCCTCATATCTCGAGCCACTACAAGTAGAAGGTCCTTGATCTGTCCGAGGCATAGAAATTGGCCCTTGCGCTTGAAGGTTTTGACTAGTGTCTTTAGCTTGAGATCTTGGCTTTCGTTGTGGTTTTTTGACGTGCATCCACGGACCAAATTGCTCATCTATTGGGGCATCCGGCATATTGGCCGTCTTAGTTTGACGAACCGCTGATGGAATAGCATCATCATTGTCTTCATTATGTTGCAACAATGGACATTGTCCCTTTGTATGGCCGATCACACCACACTCATAACATAGAGATCGAATTCCTTCATATTGGATGGACCACGTTTTACCTCGGAATCGGAATTTTGAGAGTAACGCATGGTCAAGATCAATTTCCACCCCTAGTCGGACAAACTTTCCTCTGTCGGCATCAACAGTTGTTTTATCAATACGAATAACTTTGCCCACCGTATTGCCAATACGACTAAGGAATTTTGCATTGAAATACTCCATGCTAAACCCAGGAATGCGAATCCATGCGATGAGCACTTTAGCTTTATCTTCATAAGGATCAAAGTTGGGAATCCAACGTCGAATCATGAGATAGTTGTCTCCAATCATCCATGGACCTTGCGTGAGAACATGGTTGATGTCGTCCATGTTCGTGAATTTTGCTACGTAATGAGCATTCCCAATATCCACCAGCGTCAACCCGCCTTTTAGCTTCCACTTTTGCTCGAGCTTCTTCTTCAACTGAAGATAACCGGGTCCTTTATCGAACATATTAATGACAAGGGTATGAGCCCATGGCCTCCGAAGTTCACATTTTTCCTGTTTGGTCAACGTGATCGTCGGACATGCAGGATCATCAGTTTCCGGAACTTCATCGTCGTCTGTGTCATATAGTTTAGGCCTTTCTTCCAAGCTTGAAAGGTAGGCCTCAATCGAGCCTGGTTTTGTCGATTGACCAGCCACTTTGTCCCGAAACGAGATCGCGGTCGTTTGACCGCCTTGATTGTGAAACCAAGGATTCGGGGTACCATTAGGACCTGGTGGTGGTTTAAATTGTCCCGGATCATCACTGGTTTGAACAGGGGCGTCAACCTCCATAGCAGTGGGTGGTGGAGGAGCCGGAGGGTCAGGACGTGGCACCAGCGCGGTGCTGGGCACGTCGGTTGGCGTCGCCATGAAGGCGGCGCAGCAGGGCTGCGTTTCTAGTGGCAAGAAACCCTAGGCGGGAAGGAAGGATATTATTATTATGAATTCGTTTGTTCATTAGTTGGTTATACTTGTTCATTCCACTTGTATTTTGATTTGTTCTTAACATATTTAGTTTTGTTCATTATATATTATTATGAATTCGTGATACTTGTTCATTTCATTATCTCAATCCCTCTCCCCACCTGGTTCATAATATTTTTATGTTTGATCATTATTCATAATATAGTTGTTCATTATATCGTAATACTTGTTTATTATACTCCGACAATGCTGATTACATTTCAATTTGTTCGTAATGCATTCACTTTTGTTCATTGTCAATTCTTTCACTCTCGTTAATGAAAATTTTCGTTAATGGAGGCTATTAAATAATTCTATGGGTGAAGTTACTAAAACACTATAGAGAATTAATGAACCCGACGGGAAAAAATTGAAAAGAAAAAATTATAAGCTAATGTGGAGAGAGAAAAATTCAATCTTAGACGTTGAATTATAATTTAACGATCAAGATCTTCTCAACTCTATCGATGGTCGATGGAGTTTTTTCACAACTCCAATGGAACTAAATCCCAAGAGTATCAACTCCTAAAATGAACAATTGAGATAGGATGGAATCTCATACAGTCATACGGTTATTTTTTCCAAAATTAAAATAACAATTGTCCTATAATTAGGGCAATAAATTTTGCTTATTTAAATCATTTTTTAAACAAATCATATCATTGATTGTTTTAAATCTAATGTTTTTTTTTTTGTAAGTTTTAAATCTAATGTTTGAGGAGGCACCTCTAACAACAGTCCTCACTTGATCGTGACCCTGTATGTATACTATCTTACACAATATGGTAAATTATATGTAAAATAAATGAGTCCAGTTTGGATGAAAATAGGAGCTAGGGTGCAAAATGATTTCCTTGTTCAACATAAAAATGAGAAATCAAATATGAAAATATAAGCAAATGGGAAAGCTGACTAGTCTAACCCTTGTAATTGACCTAGAGTTTTCTTCAAAGCAGGATTCACAAGATACAGCAAATGATGAAGTAGAAGAAAACCATCCAGTAAAAACCTTGAACTGATATATTACCAGGAGAACAATGCTGATAAATTTACCAATTTTTTTTCATGAGAAATAGACCATCATATCTCACCTTACTGCTAACTTGGCTACAAGATAAAAGACAAGTTGCACATTAGTATAACCATACATAACCAATGCAGCTCAACTCATAGCTATAAACCCACAGCTAACAAAAAATAGAACACCATTGGACAAGAAATTAAACTAGAAATGCATTCCAAGTTTTCCATACATCTAATAAACAAAAGAAGCAGAACAAACAGTCTAGATCATTCTTCAGAGCACATACATAGCAAAAAGGGCATCAATGGACGAGAGATTATACTAGATATGGGTTCCAAGTTTGCCATACATCTAATAAACAAAAAGATTAGTAGTAAGTTTCCTAGGCTTCATAATCAAACACAAGAAGCAAAGTCTAGAGATCTGGGAAAACAAGGCTCTCCACAAATCCATAACCAACAAAGAAAGGCAACCTCCCTGCACCTATGAAATCCGATCTCAGATGGACACGAACGTCGGTTATCTTAGGATCATACAAGGCCAGACCTCCATTCTGAGATTGTGCTAAGACCCTAAGGCTTCTTTCCTGCACACAGATAACATCCCTTACGCTGTGGGAAACAAGGTTAAAAGTGAATACTTTACTCCATGATCCAGATTGCCTCGCCCACATATCACATTCATAGCCCCACCAACGCAGAACAGACAGAGACTCTCCCCACTTCCAAATATTAGTGTTCTCACCCTCATTCACCAGCTCACTGGGCAACTCAATCGTTCCAAATCTTTCCTGCACAAAATCAAAGCAAGCTATAACTCCGTAAAACGAAAGCCCAACATACGCAATCCAATGGCCCACTCCACTAATCAGGACTTGTCGAAACCGATTGCATCCCCAGCCGACCTCGACGTCTCTAGCAACTTCCGTCCACGCCTTGTTTCCAGACGAGAATAGTGAAATCGTCTTCTCTTTAGGGCAGTATATCACCAATTTCGCGATGTTGTTGGGAGGATCGAACCAGAAACCGCAAGGCTTGTAGGATAAGGGGCTAGGGTGAGATCAGAATTCTCCATTGTAGTTTGGAAAGAAGAAAGTAGAAGACGAGAGAGAGAATGTGAAAAACAGAGCAATGTTCAATGTATCTAGTTAGTTATGAATCTGTTTACAAAGCTTATTTATAAAGCATCTACTAGCTTCTAATCTAGAGTGCCACGTAGGCATACATTGTAGAAGTAGAGAACATATACTATATCCCAATACCCCCCTCAAGATAGAGGCGAATCCAAGAGACCTATCTTGGGCAAAACAGAACGAAGCTGCACACCAGGAAGCGCTTTAGTAAGAAAATCAGCTTTCTGTTGTGAAGAAGAACAATGCTGTAGAGAAATCAATCCTTCCAACAACTTTTCCCTAGCAAAATGACAATCAAGCTCGATATGCTTGGTCCTCTCATGAAAAACCGGATTCCGAGCTATATAAATGGCAGCTTGATTATCACATTTGACTGGTATAGGAGTAATATCTGGCACACAAAAATCACCAAGCAATCGACTTAACCATGCTAATTCAAAACAAATTCTTCGCAAAGATTTGTATTCAGCCTCAGCCTAGGATAAAGACACACTACATTGCTTCTTTGATTTCCAGGATATCAAGTTCCCACCAAGAAACACCACGAATCCACTAACTTATTTGCGAGAATAAGGACATGTAGCCCAATCGGCATCACAAAACCCCTGCAACTTAAAATGAGATCTGTTGTTGAGTAACAAGGCTTTAGTTTGAGTGCCTTGAAGATAAGAAAGAACTCGCTTAGCCGCAGTCATATGAGATTCACGTAGTGCTTGATTAAATTGACTAAGAACTTGCACAACAAAAGCAATATCAGGTCGAGTGTTAACTAGAAAATGAAGTTTCCCCACCAATTGTCGATAAGGAAGAGGATCAGGCAACAAAACACCCTCATCTGGTAATAATTTTTGTCGAAGATCCAGGGGACTTACTGCTGGAGAAGAATCACAAGCAAAATCTTGAAGTAGCTCAGCAAGGAACTGTCTCTGTGTCATGAGAAGACCACACTCAGTGGAAACAAATTCCATTCCCAGGAAATAATGCAAACATCCCAAGTCCTTAATACGAAATTCTCCATGCAGATACTGTTTTAAAGACTCAATCTCAGACACATCATTCCCTGTGCACAAGATGTCATCGACATACACGGCCACAAAAATCATTGTGGCACCAGTTTGCTTAGAGAAGAGTGAATAATCATTAATAGATTGTTTGTAACCTCTGGACTTGAGACTAGAAGAAAGTTTGGCATACCATTGACGACTGACTTGCTTCAATCCATACAAAGATTTTCTGAGTCGACAAACCATGGAAGAATCTGAAACTTCTAACCCTTGAGGAATCTTCATGTAAACTTCCTCATCAAGCTCTCCATGGAGGAAAGCATTATTGACATCTAACTGGAAAATGTCCCAATTTCTCTTCAAAGCTACAGAAATCAAAACTCTCACAGTAGTCATCTTAATGACTGGAGAAAAAGTCTCAGTATAATCCACTCCCTCTTGTTGAGTGAAGCCTCGAACCACTAACCTTGCTTTGTATCTATCAATCTTCCCTTCTGAATTTCTCTTGACTTTATACACCCATTTACAACGTATGGCTTTCTTTCCTTTTGGCAACTGAACAAGATCCCAAGTATGATTGGTTTACAAAGCTGAAAACTCTTCAATCATTGCTTGCTGCCAAACCTGAAACTGACATGCTTGCTGGTATGTATAAGGCTCATGTTCAGGCCGAATAGAAGATGGTTCAGTGGAAACAGAAAACTGAACATTGGATGTAATTGTGTGGCCACAAAACTGATAGTCACCAACAGCACAAGAACAGACATAATCTGCAAGATACCCTGGAGGATGATGAGAACAATCAGATCTTCTCAAAACTGGTTGTTGAGGGCCAACAGAAGGTGTAATGGAAGAAGAATTAACAACCTGATCATCATCAGAACTACACTCTGCAGATGGGAATAAACTGGTAGAAGAAGAGGATAAGGATTGGGAATGAAAAGGAAATAAAGTCTCATGAAAAACAATGTCTCTAGAAACCACTACTTGCTTGGTCTCTAAGTTGTAAGTCTTGTAAGCTTTCTTACCAAATGGATAGCCAAGAAAAATGGATGGTGAGGCACGAGCTTGGAATTTATCTCTCCCTTGTGTGAGAGTAGAGACAAAACATAAACATCCAAAGGTTTTGATGTGATTATAGAGAGGTTTCTTATGATAAAGAAGCTCAAAAGGTGTTTTGTTATGGAGGAGTTTGGAAGGTATTCGGTTGATCAAATAAGTTGCAGTCAAAACACTATCTCCCCAAAACTTCAGTGGCAACTTAGACTGAAACATCAACGCCCGAGCCACTTCTAAAAGATGCCTATGTTTGCGTTCTACCACCCCATTTTGTTGAGGTGTGGACACACAAGAAGTTTGGTGTTCAATTCCTTGAGACTTCAAAAATTCTGCAGCTTCTCTACTAGACCCAAGCTCGAAAGCATTATCAGATCGTATGACTTGGACTGATCTCTGAAACTGTCTCTCCACCATAGCTAAGAAGGCCTTTAAGACTGTAAAAGCATTCCCCTTGGTGGACAACAAATGTGTCCAAGTAGAACGAGTAAAATCATCCACAATTGTAAGAAAGTATCTATGGCCATCATAAGTACTAGTATGATAAGGTCCCCATACATCTATATGTATAAGCTGAAAAGGTTGAGAAGTGGTAATAGAACTGGAAGGGAAAGGTAGTTTAGTTTGTCGAGACTTAGCACAAACCTCACAATGTGATAGTTCAGTCTTTTGGTCTTTGAAGGTGTGAGAGAAAGGTAAATTTTGAAGGTTATAAGTAGGTAGGTGCCCCATTCGTTTGTGCCAAAGAACCATATCAACATGACTAGCAAACATGACATGATCTTCAGCTTTATTCTGTTCCTGTTTGTTCCCAGGAACCAGGAAGTAAAGATCCTTATCTGCATCACCAATCTTCACAGGCGTCCTCATAAAAGGAGCCTGCAATAAGCACTTTGTTGGTGTAAACAAAACTTTGCATCTCATGTCTCGAATAAGCTTGCCAACTGAGATTAAATTGCATTTGAAGCTTGGTACTAGCAAAACATCCTTTAGCACCAAGTCAGGGAGAACTTGCACAGTGCCACAAACTTGAACAACAGAAGTTTCCTCATTTGGCAAAGAGATAATTATAGGTTTGGGTAATTGATGAGTGGATTCAAACAAAGCTATATCACTACACATGTGGCAACTTGCTCCACTATCAACAATCCAATTTCTCTTATCAAAAAGCTTAGTAGTAAAAAGTGTACCTGCAAAGCCTGCAAAATCATCACGATCAACCTCTTTCCCCTTATCAGCTTTAGCATTCAAGAGTCCTAGTAACTGAGATATCTGACTCTGAGTTAATTCTGGAACAGTGCCACTAGACTGCGTTGCACCAGCAAACTTTTCCTCTTTCCCTGGAGTCTTATTTTTGTTGTTGTTAGTTCTGTAATCTGGAGGGAAACCTATAATGAAGTAGCACCTATCCACCGTATGATTTGTCTTCTTGCAATTTGTACAATAAAGCGGCTTCTTATCACCAGTCTTCTTTTGCTGAGCTGGAACATTTTTGGAAGAACTGGATGATTTAGCTATGACATTCATCGAAGCAGATTCATTCTGTATGTGAGATCCATTATGGATCTCTCGTTGCGTTTCCTCTTGCAACAACAGATTATAAGCTTGGTTTAGATCAGGTAATGGCTTCATCATCAAAATGTTACCGCGAACAGTTGTGAATCGCTCATTCAATCCCATGAGAAAATCAAGAAGACGTTGATCTTCATCTCGTTTGAGCAATTTTTCCACTGAGCCACAAGTGCACTTAGGAATTTCCTGGAAACTGTCCAGTTCATCCCACAGTGATCGAAGCTTAGTGAAATAGGTGGAGATTGAATTCGAGCCTTGCGTTGTTGAATGCAACTCCTTCCTGATAGTATACAATTGAGCTCCACTCACCTGATTGAATCTCGCCATCAACTGACTCCAAATTCCAGAGGCCGTCTCGATGTATAGCACACTTCGACGAATTTCTGGACTTAAACCGTTTAAAATCCAGGATTTCACCATATTGTTGCAACGACACCATCGATTGTACTGTGGATCTGCTCGAGCTGGAGGTACGATAGTTCCATCAACAAAACCAGTCTTATTCGTCGCTGAAAGTGCAATTGACATCGAAATTCTCCATTCACCGAAGCTCGATCCATCAAAAACTTGAGAAGTAAGCGATAATCCAGGATTATCGGCTGTAGTAAGATGATATGGATCGTTTAGATCAATCGCTGGAGTCTGTACTGCCATTTCTTCGTTGAACGAAATGCGATGAGAAAATCAAAAGAGCAGCAACAAACAGATGCGGAAGCGTGAAAAATTGATCAAGAAGATCGAAAAATAAGCTCAGATTCGTTGACTGAGCTCTGATACCATGAGATCAGAATTCTCCATTGTAGTTTGGAAAGAAGAAAGTAGAAGACGAGAGAGAGAATGTGAAAAACAGAGCAATGTTCAATGTATCTAGTTAGTTATGAATCTGTTTACAAAGCTTATTTATAAAGCATCTACTAGCTTCTAATCTAGAGTGTCATGTAGGCATACATTGTAGAAGTAGAGAACATATACTATATCCCAATATAGGGTGATGGGGAAGAGGAATCGTGGAGAGGCGGCGGAGAGTAGGGTTCCAGAGGAGGAGGTCGGTGTTGAATTTGATGCAAATTACGCCATGGACGGTGCAAATGACCTCGTCGGAAATTAGGTCTTCGTCGGATTCAATTGGGGATTTCAGAGTGTCGAAATTGGGGAGGGTTTGAGGATTGATGATGAGATATTGAGAGGGCTTGTTTTGGGCGATGAGAAGGGGCTTTTGGCGGGCGAGGTGTTCAAGGATGAAGGATCTGGAGCCGATGACAGTGTCGATGACTTCTTTCCACGATTTGCAAACGCATCGGCATTGCAAGATAATTTTGGGAGGCAGTGACATCAGAGTCAGATACAGTATATCTGGGCTTATGTAGTCCGACATGGTTGTATTGAAGAGCTCAAAAGAGGAGTGAAGAAGAGTTGAAAAGCTCAAACGACAAGGTGAAGAGTTTTTATAAGGGTTTGTAACGTTTTTTGGGGATGCGTATCGGTGAAATGCAGAGTTGCTTCCAAATTTATTCGGAATTTACTAAAATGACCCTCTGCCTTCTCTCTACAAATCAAATCGGCAGAAACCAGAACAGTCGGCCCTTGACACATTTCAGACAATTTTTTATTGCTTTCCTAATCAGCAGTTGCGATGAAATCGCTAACAAATCCTTATTTCTCCAAATGAATCCAAATCTTTCCCAAAAGTACATCAATCCCGGATTTCCCGTGGCTGAAATATGAGGACAATTGGAGAGGTCCTATCGTGGCGCTCTTGGCCTATCCGAAAGCCCGAAAGCTTGGCTTTGGCGCCAATGAGTTTTTTTATTTGAGAAAAAAAGAATATGCCTTCACCACAAGAAATATCAAGATATTTTATGAGTATTAAAAATAGTAAAAATAGCATGGCACTTTGAATTCGATATGCAAAATTTTGTTAGTTTTTTTTTTTCAAAACATTAGATTATGTCCAATGCAGATAACCTTATCAAGGAACAAGAGCTCTCAACAAGCAGATGATCAAACAGAAAAACTGGTCCACAATGAACAACTGAATACCGATAAACTCTGGGGCTGACAAGATGCATTCATCTTACATAACATTAAGCAGCAACCGCACCAAAGAGCTGCTTGCTAATCTGTTTACAGGAAGAAAAAAATTGAGAATTTTCTGCTCATTGGTTGTTTTATACAGTGCCTTTGACTATTTGAGATGGATATAGCTCCTATATCAATTTTGGTGCACTTTAGCTAAATTCGGTTATTATTGTCACATAGCTGAATTTCAATTTTTCTTGGGTCTATCAGGCACATCCTCCTGACATGTTCAAGGTCTCTATTGTGATGTTGAAGTTGTTTATGAGATAAAAAAATTATGTTCAGTTATGTAAAAACTGAACAATGGTTACCATCATCTTTTTCAAATAACATACTCATTCATATGGTAGGGTAGGATGAATGGTTTAACAAACTGTGAAATGTTTTACACAAATGATAACATATGCTATTTTCTGTTCTAAATTCAATCAGCAATTGATTAGCAAGATTTATTGTATGACTTGATGACTAGCCGATCTTATCAATATGTAATTCTATCTATACTTAGATATACAAATCAGCACAGACTAATTAGATATTATCAACACTATACCATTGTCCATAAAGCAATATGAGTTATTGAGCACTGAACAGAAAGGAGAACAGAAGCATTTACCTGAGGAAGCTTTTTACGGAATGCAACATCCAATCTTGCATCAAGTGTATTCTCACACACAATTTTCCCATCACGAGAAGCCAAAACCACTCCACCAGCACTGAATAAACAAGAACACGAATAAGCCTCAAGAGTATATTTTACCAATTGGAGACCTGAACAACTGGAATTCGAAAGTAATGCAAATATGGTTCTCAGATTTCAGAAATATACCATGAAAGAGCGTGGGCATTGTGATGGCTCGGTGCAGGTGGAAGATATATATTGTCAACTATGATCTCAGGAGCATGAACATCGGCTTTGTGTGCATACTCCTCTTTAGCTGAATGCAATACAGACTCCACCAAGTGTGCATCAGATTTTCTACACCTCATCAAGACACCCGGTTCTTTCAATCTAAGCAAACTCCGCCCATCAAAGGAAATATTAAAGTCGGTAAGATAGTGCAAAATATAGTACAATCAAACATCATAAAATCTGGCTTTCTTGTAGTAGTCACTACTCACTAGTCAGAAAATAGAAGAACAGGTATCAAGAAACAAAAGTCCTGTATTAGTCTCTTCTTCCAGATATTTTACTCAGATTTTGCAGCTCATTCTTATCCAATCCTAACACACAAAGAAAAAATTGTCTTGCATTCAGAGAAAAAGAAAGGCAATGATGAATTAGAATAAGCTGGTTAGACTGGCTCAGCAAGTTTTCCTAGCCATACATTGTCAAGTTACAATTGCTAATAACCTCTGAAAAAATCAGTCAACAATAATGTCCTTAAACCATAGTAAATCACACAAAAAAGAACAAATCATGTGCTCAAGCAATAGCAATCAAGATCCATGCCCTCAATCAGACTCAATGTAGTTAACAAAGACATAGATAGATATGCAATTCACTGCAGCAGACCGACTTCTTTCATCTTTCCATACCTGAACAATGAGTTCTTTCAAGAGCTTCTTATAATGATGATGGTCGCCACTGATACGCAATAGTTCCTTGGATGCTTTTTCTTTCATCAAGTTGACCAAATCATCCTGAGCTTGGAGAACCTTGATCCGAGAAGCATTCAATTGCATAGAGTACTCACTGCAAACATTAAAACAAACTTCTGTCACAATCTATCAGAATCTCACAGCTCCCTCAATCACCAAGCGTCCAACTAATTACACGCTCTCTGTCACGCTAAATTCAGATATATAAGATCCAAACTTATTCTCTCCATCAGGATAAAATTGGCGAAGCAATTATACAGCCAAATTCCAAATTCTAACATTTTCTACGGTGTGAGCTATTGATAGACACAACTTGAACACAATACAATCTGTAAAGGAAAATGCACTTTTCCAAACCAATCAGATTCGCATGATAAACAATCAGAAATGACGAAGCTTGTGAGGCAAAATGCAGACGCTAGGTAAACGAAATTAGAACGAAAAATAAACCTACATCTTCTTCCGGATTTGAACTTGCTTCTCTTTGCGCTCGTACTCTTGCCTGATCTTCTTCTTCTCCGCTTCCACTAACTGCAATTTCTCAATGTTGAACTCCTGCAAAAAATAAGCAAAAGCCACAGAATTCATCAAAATCGGGACTTCAAACTAACTCCAAACACTCGCACAACAAATCATCATCCAGCAGATCAGAAAGTAGAAGCAATTGGTACTTCTTCAGCGGAGACGGAGATCTCATTGGCTTTCTCCTCGGCTTCCTGGTGGATGAAGCGGACCATCTGCTGGATCTGCTTGGAGACATCGGCGTTATTCATCTTGTACCGGCGATAGACGGATCCGACGGTTGAGATTGATCGGAAGCGTGGACTGAATTTCTGTAGCACTTGTCTTCTTGCTGATGTTGTGATGAGGAAGACGATGATGAGCTCTCTCTGTCTCTTTCTTCTCTCTCACATGCAATTTCCGTGATGCCCTCTCTGTATTCTGTAATGAACAACACGACAAATTCTATAAATGACGAAAATGGGCGGTACGCTGCCTCACATCTGTCCCGGTCTGGGTTTTTAATCGGGTCACCTTTTTATTTTTGGCCCGATTCGTTTTTCGTTCATGGGTTACAAAATGGAAATGTATAAATTTCTAAACATAGGTTCGATTCGACAATGTTTATTTGGGTACTTATTGGTTTGTAGAAATTTATTTGGAAAAAAATAAACATTATTATATGTGTCACCATCCACCCACCCTAAGTTGCATCGTTGAGGCTACCAACAACTTTCCACACGTCGGTTCATGCGCATAAGCGTGTTCGGTCCAACACATAAGCTCGTGGGGTTCTATCCTAAAACCAATTGGCAATAGGAGGAGTAACCCAAGAGTATATATATTGGCCAAGTTTTATCATAAATCTCAATATGTGATAGCTTTATATTTCAACAACTCTTGCAACCTAGAAATTGTTGTTTGTGAGGAGTTGTGGTGTGGTAGAAAGAACAACCATGGTTGATCTAGGAGAGATAGAGGAAGAATGCGGAGACGATTTTCTCATTTGGGCGAAAGAAGGAGATGGCTCCAAATTGGAATCTTTTTTATTTTGTTAATACCGTACCCTATGTTCTTTTTGGTCATTTTATACAAAAAAATAAACTTCTATTTGCAATCCTCTACCAAACATCTTTTAGATTATTTTAAAACATAAATACTTAAGTTTCAACACCTAATATCAGTAAGTAATATCAACATCAACATCAACTCTTATAAGTACCAATTTGTTTAACAAAACCATTAATGTTGATATATTGGTCTACGGTTAATCCATTTTTTTAATGAAGGAGTGATTTCATTCATACAGAGAAATGATTAAAGAAAGATTTAGGCAAGCCTAGTAGTTTTCAAGTTCCACTAGTCCTAGCCTAACGAACCCTTTTCTCGATTCCCTATTACGTATTCTCCATCTAGCTTTAACGTTATTCCTCACATTGTTAAGCCTGTTCCTAGCAAGCCACACATAATACGCCACTACACAATAAGGCAATCTACAACTTGAACGTGAAGCTCCTCTTCTATGACATTCTGCTCATTACTTACACAACCATTCTTCAAAAGAAGAATGTCTTCTTCCATTTATTTATTGATCAATATTGTTTTAGGCCCAATTGCTCAACACATAATGCTTTTAATCAGTACCTAGTTTAGTAAATGCTAATGGGCTTGAAGCCCAATCTCTCTCTATATCATAATTCAACAAATATCATCTAAAAAATCATGCACAAAACTATATAAATATTCCTGGTTACATTCAATCTACTATATATATAAAATTAATAAGATTTGGAGCCTTCTCATTGCGCCACCTAGGATTACGCCACATGTCGATCCTACATTAAGCCACCTCATATTTTTACACGTGTCATTTTCTTATAATTTAGATGTTATTATAAATATTTCATGTCATAGTCTACATGTCAAAAAATATTTTAATTCCCATATAATCTTTTATATTGGATTTGAATTAAAAACCACTATGTTTTTTTTTGGAAATTTAGTTACACATTTTCGAAAATTTACACATAAAAATATTTTCAGCATATTTTCATGATCCTAACAACTCTCCAATATAATCTACCAAAAAAATCCCTTAAATATATAAGGAAATCTTATCTTATACTCCAAAATTAATATTATATAATTATTGATTCATATGATATGACAATATGTACGTACAAAACGATTATAATTTTTAATTATAATTTTTAATTATGATTTTTTTATCATAATTTCTCATTATGATTTTATTGCAATGTGCGTACAAATCAAGTCCAATTTTTTGGTTAGTTCATATTTTTCTTTCACATTATAATGTTTAAATAGGATTGAATCTTTTTGTTAATAAATCTTTAATATCCAATCAAAATTATGATTTATCTTGAATTTTTCATTTATGATTTATTTGACAATTTATATACATATAAAGCCAGTTTAAGATTATGATCTTTTCGTTATATTTTTTCGTTATGTTTTTATTATTATTTAAATATGAATTCAGTTATAATTTCCCATTATGTATTTTTTGGTAATTTACATATAAATCAAGACAATTTTATTTTTACCAAATCTTAATTATTTTTTTAATCTATAGAACTATATATCAATATATATATATATATATTACTAATAACTAAAGCGGTAACAATTTCTGCCACCACGTTGCACCACATTACTCCTTTATTAAAATAATAATTTTAAATAGTTAATTATGTAAAATATTTTATCTCCAAATAAACATAAAGATAAAATAGTATTTATAAAAATTTATCCCCAAATAAACATAAAGATAAAATAATATTAGTGTTATGAAGTCCAAATTTTAGTCCAAATTATCATACTACAAGCTATCTATTTACACACACATGTATTACACATATTATGTATGAACAAGTGTATAATGGAGGAAAATTTGTACAAGGTGAATTATTCACCTTCTTCACCTCCTTATTTCCATGCATAAATCATGGAGATTTACCAAAGTTTTACCCCACTCTTGGCCTATAAATATGGCCATCATCCATTGTGAAACTTGCACCAAAGTAGAGTAAGAAATACACTCTCTAAAGTTCTTACTCTCCCTCCCTCTCTTCTAATGATCTAAAAGTCCTCATAAAGTTTGTTTAAGTGTTTTCCCAAAAGTTAAAGTGATCTTGCTTTCATAAATCTTTTCATAACACGTTATCAGCACGAGTCTCTAATTACCAATTGAGCTTCACTAATCACCAAGGTACAAATTCTATCTCTTTCTAATCTTAATCATACAACAAGTTTATTTCCTAAAACTGTTTTTGAGGAATATGCTCTGTAGTTGCCCGATTTGGGATCTTCTACATCAGAAACTCGTTTTTCTTCCTAGATTTGAAACGATTTCTTACCAAAAATAAATCATGCTTTTGGATATGTAAAAGATACAAACAAAACATTACATTTGCTTACCTTTAAACCGATTTCTCCTTCGAAAATCTTCAACTTCACCACTTGGATTGGAAGTAAGTTTTAACCAAAATAATTATGAGCATGATGTTGGTAATCACAATAAGAACAAGGCAAATGAAAAGCTCAATCAAAAATCTCCTATTACCGACTCTAAGACGACGCATAATCTCGTCGTCGGCCATGGAGAATGTCGAAAGAAAAATTTGGTAAAGGTGGTCGAATATGGAGGTGGAGGAAGGAGATAAGGTCGGAAGTGAAAAAGTGAAAAGGGGGATGAAGGGAATCAGACTTTAAGGACTTCGGACTTTGGACTTAAAGGACCTCGGACTTTGGACTTAAAGGACCTCGAACTCTAAGGACTTTAAAGACTTTAAAATTCCCGCTATATAATTTTCTTTCATTTCATATGATCTCTTACTTTTGTCTTACGATATTGTCTATGCCTATATCTATATTGATTACTTCTCTGACTCATGCAATCTTTCTTTATGCATTCTGAATATATCATCTACATGCATATATTTATTGTTTGATATGACATGTCCTTCAATCGTCCCATACACGACTCATGCATTATATTATTGATTATGTTAACCTTTAATTTGCATATCTTTATATGTAGCAACTAATGGCAAGCATCGCTAAGAGGGAGTTTGACATCCTTGACCTATCGGGCCAGAAATACCTCGAATGGAGAGTAGATGCCATGGCTCACCTCAAGGCAAATGGCCTTGAGGAAACAATTGTGGCAAACAATAATGCCACCCCACAGGAAAAGGCGAAAGCCATTGTGTTCCTCCGCCACCACATTCATGAGAGTCTCAAAACTGAGTACTTATTTGTGGAGGATCCTATAGAATTGTGGGAGAGCCTGAATGAGCGCTATGCTCATCAAAATGAAGTTTTGCTCCCACAAGTAACACATGAGTGGAACACTATAAGGTTCCAGGACTTTAAGTCCATCACTGAGTACAACAGTGCTATCCACAGGATCACTTCTCAATTGAGACTATGTGGTAAAATGATCACTCAGGAAGAGATGTTGGAGAAAACTTTCTCCACTATGCATGCTTCAAACATATTATTGCAACAACAATATAGATTAAGAAATTTCAAAAGATATTCTGACTTGTTGAAAGTATTGTTGGTTGCTGAAAAGAATAATGAGCTCCTAATGAAAAACCACAACCTAAGGCCTACTGGCTCAACAGCTGCCCCAGAAGCAAATGCTATGAACAAAGCGTTCCATGATAGGAACGACAATGAACGTGGGCAGCAATCACGCCGTAACAATGGGCGTGGACAAGGTCGTGGTCACTATGGGAGCCGTGGTGGCTGTGGTGGCCGTGGTGGCCATGGGCGTGGCCGAGTCTACAACAAAAGCCACGATAATCACCGTGAGAACCATGGCTACAAAGGGGGTGTGAAGCAACAGGTCCAGACGGGTCCATCAGGATCCTCCCAGAAATCCAAATCAGCATGCTACAGATGTGGCGTGACTGGTCACTGGTCAAAGGTATGCCGCACAGCTCCACACCTAGTGAAGCTGTACCAAGCTGAAAAGAATAAAGAAAAGGCTACCGAGACCAACTACATCGATAACAAAGATGTGGATAGGTCACCTGTGACTAATCTGGATGTCAATGACTTCCTCAACTTTGAGAATGATGATGGCTATGCCTTAGGGGCTTAAATGAAAAGCACAAGCCCCTAAATATCTCTACTATCTCCCATGTTATTGTATAATATTTGCAATGTATTTTTTATATCTCATGTTTTTAACTTCTCTCTCGTAGGACTTTGTATAATAGAACTTGTATAATATGTTTATCCTTGTATAATATATGAAACTTTTATTAATGCCTTAATTCTCCTTTTTCTTTATATTGATAGAAAACATGGACTTACCTAAAGTGAAACCCGATGAGAAGGAGCAATGTCTTTTGGACAGTGCGACAACACACACCATCTTGAGGAGTAAAGAATACTTTACCAAATTAAGAGCCTTTGAAGGCAATGTCACTACAATATCCGGTGTGTCAAAACTCATCGAAGGCTCTGGAAGAGCTGTCATTCTACTCCCAAAGGGAACAAAGCTAGTAATAAATGACGCACTATATTCGAGTAAATCTCGAAGAAATTTGCTAAGCTTTAAAGATGTGCGTCTAAATGGGTTTCATATGGAAACCATGAATGAAAATGGGAAAGAATACTTGTGCATCATAAAACACGAATCTGGCCACAAACAGATTCTCGAAAGGATGCCAACGCAAACCTCCGGATTATATCATACATACATTTATCCGTTTGAGGTCAATGCAATGTTTAACAAAAGGTCATATGACCAAACTACATTCACATTATGGCATGATCGATTGAGTCATCCAGGGGCAATAATGATGCACAAAATCATAAAGAGCTCACTTGGACATACATTAAAGAACATTAAGGTTCTTCCGTCCAGTGATTTTAATTGCACTGCTTGCTCACTTGGAAAGCTAATTATCAGGCCTTCTAAAAACAAGATTGCAAGTGAAAATCCTGCATTCTTAGAAAGAATCCAAGGAGATATATGTGGGCCAATTGCTCCACCATGTGGACCATTCCGATACTTTATGGTGCTAATTGATGCATCTACACGTTGGTCACATGTAAGCCTACTATCAACAAGAAATGTTGCATTTGCTAAACTCCTTGCCCAAATAATCCGATTGAGGGCCCAATTTCCGGATTATACAATAAAGAAAATCCGGCTCGATAATGCAGGAGAATTTACATCTCAAACATTAAATGACTATTGTATGTCAATTGGGCTTGATATAGAGCATCCAGTGGCTCATGTTCACACACAAAATGGTCTTGCTGAATCATTGATAAAGCGATTGCAATTAATTGCCAGACCATTATTGATGAAATCAAAATTACCACCATCGGCATGGGGACATGCAATATTACATGCAGCAACCTTAATTCGATTAAGGCCAAGTGCAAACCATGAACATTCCCCTATGCAACTTGTGTCCGGTAAGGAGCCAAATATTTCACATCTAAAAATATTTGGATGTGCGGTTTATGTCCCTATTGCTCCACCTCAGCGCACAAAGATGGGACCCCAAAGGAGATTGGGAATTTATGTTGGTTTTGAGTCTCCCTCGATAATCAAATATCTTGAACCAACAACTGGTGATTTATTTACAGCAAGATTTGCTGATTGCCATTTTGATGAAAATACATTCCCAGCCTTAGGGGGAGAAAAGAAAAATGGGGACCCACATGTGAAAGAAATCACATGGAATGCAACTGCATTATCCCATCTTGATCCAAGAACAAAAATGTGTGAACAAGAAGTACAACGGATCATTCATTTGCAAAATGTAGCAAATCAGTTACCAGATGCATTTACTGATACACAGAAGGTAACTAAATCAGATATACCTGCAGCAAATGCTCCAGCAAGAATTGAAATACCCAATGGATTGCCAGATGCATCCATCGCAAGCGAGTCTACAACACGCCGAAAGCGTGGTAGACCATTAGGCTCAAAAGATTTGAAACCGAGAAAGGCAAGAAGCCAAAAGGGTATAGCAGGAGAAGCCACAATGGATCATGAGAATGATGGTAAAGGCAAAGATATTGAAAATGAGAATACCTCAACAGAGGATGATATTCTAGACAAGAATAATGATATCGACAATTTTGAGATTTCCATAAACTATGTGTCCACATGCACACAATGGAACCGAAAAGATGTAATTGTCGATGATATATTTGCATACTCAGTGGCTAGTAATATTGTAATTGAAGATGATGATTTTGAGCCAAAATCGGTCGATGAATGTCGACGAAGAAATGATTGGCCAAAATGGAAAGAGGCTATTGAGGCAGAACTAAAATCGCTTGAAAAGCGAGAGGTCTTTGGACCAGTAGTTCGTACACCCAATGGTGTGAAACCAGTCGGCTATAAATGGGTCTTTGTACGTAAAAGAAATGAGAAAAACGAAATTGTAAGATATAAAGCAAGGCTTGTAGCACAAGGTTTTTCTCAGATACATGGAATTGATTATGAAGAAACATACTCTCCAGTAGTTGATGCAACTACGTTGAGATTCCTAATTGGACTGACTGTCTTTGAAAGGTTACAAATGCGCCTCATGGATGTCGTTACAGCATATTTATATGGATCATTTGATACAGACATCTACATGAGAGTCCCCGAAGGACTCAAGCTGCCTAAGGCCAATAATTGTGGACCTCGAGAAATGTTTTCCATAAAATTGAGGAGGTCATTGTATGGGCTAAAACAATCTGGACGAATGTGGTACAATCGCCTCAGTGAATACCTCATGAAAGAGGGATACAAGAACGACACCGTTTGTCCATGTGTTTTCATCAAGCGATCCGAAAAGGGATTCGCTATTATCGCAGTTTATGTTGACGATTTAAACATCGTCGGAACTCCAAATGAGCTTCAAGATACTGCGAAATATTTGATGAAAGAATTCGAGATGAAAGATCTCGGACAAACAAAGCTTTGTCTTGGCTTACAAATTGAGCACTTAAGGGATGGAATCTTTATCCATCAGTCTAATTACACCGAGAAAGTTCTTAAGAGATTTTACATGGACAAAGCACACCCTTTGAGCTCTCCAATGGAAGTTCGATCCCTCAATGTAGAAAAGGATCAATTTTGTCCCCGAGAAGAGGACGAAGAAGTTCTTGGTCCTGAGGTACCATATTTAAGTGCAATTGGTGCTTTAATGTACTTAACTAACAATACAAGACCAGATATTGCTTTTGCAGTAAATTTGTTGTCCAGGTATAGCACTGCACCCACAAGGAGGCATTGGAACGGGATCAAACATGTATTCCGCTATCTCCGAGGCACACATGATCTTGGGTTGTATTATCGTAACCAAAGGGATGCGACCTTAATTGGATATGCAGATGCAGGGTACTTGTCTGACCCACACAAAGCCAAATCTCAAAATGGCTATGTGTTCACATACGGAGGCACTGCCATCTCTTGGAGATCAACGAAGCAGACTGTGACTGCCACATCATCAAATCAAGCAGAATTGATTGCACTATATGAGGCAGGAAGAGAATGTGTGTCCCTTCGAGCAATGATTCAATTCATCCAGAAAGAAAGTGGAATGAAACCAATGACTGATGATCCAACAATATTATATGAGGATAACTCAGCATGCGTTGCTCAGATGAAGAAGGGCTACATCAAAGGAGACCGAACAAAGCACATATCTCCAAAATTCTTCTCCACTCGTGAATTGGAAGAAGCTGGTGAAGTCGACATCCAACAAATTCGATCAAATGACAATTTGGTTGACTTGTTCACAAAGTCTTTAATCCCCAAGAAATTTGGAGAACTGGTATCCAGAATTGGAATGTGCAGACTTCGAGACATATGTTGAAGTCAGGGGGAGTATCATACGCGCTGCACTCTTTTTCCCTTCGATCAAGTTTTTTATCCCACTGGGTTTTGCTTGACAAGGTTTTTAATGAGGCAGCATCAAGGCGTACAATGGGATCAATGGTTGCACTTTTTTTCCCTTCGTTCAGGTTTTTATCCCACTCGGTTTTTCCTGACAAGGTTTTTAATGAGGCACCGTCTACCCATATCCTACTCCATGAAAAGAAGGTGAATATTCAAGGGGGAGTGTTATGAAGTCCAAATTTTAGTCCAAATTATCATACTACAAGCTATCTATTTACACACACATGTATTACACATATTATGTATGAACAAGTGTATAATGGAGGAAAATTTGTACAAGGTGAATTATTCACCTTCTTCACCTCCTTATTTCCATGCATAAATCATGGAGATTTACCAAAGTTTTACCCCACTCTTGGCCTATAAATATGGCCATCATCCATTGTAAAACTTGCACCAAAGTAGAGTAAGAAATACACTCTCTAAAGTTCTTACTCTCCCTCCCTCTCTTCTAATGATCTAAAAGTCCTCATAAAGTTTGTTTAAGTGTTTTCCCAAAAGTTAAAGTGATCTTGCTTTCATAAATCTTTTCATAACAATTAGTAGATTTTGACATATATAGATAAAAAAGAACATTATATTTATTATATTTGTAAAAGATAAATTAAAATAAAGATAAGAAAAAATATGTACACATGATCTCACACACACACGCACACACACACACACATATATATATATTTAAAATAAAAATAGCCATATAAATGATAATATCTTAGAAATAAAGATTATGTATAATTTTAAATAATTAATATTTTTAAATAATGATCAAATATATCAGCCACCATATTGTGTCATATCACATTATATTAAAATAATTATTTAAAATAGTGATATTAAAAATATATCAAAAATAATTTTTTTTTTTATTTGTGATGACTTGAACAATATAGACAGAAAAATATTAAAAATTGATGACTACAATCTTATCTTATTATATGTAAACTAAATATATATAAGAAAATATTTCTATCTTATCATTTATGCTAATAATAATGAAATATTTGTTTTTTTGTTTTATTACTTATCTTCTTTCTAGAGATAACCCAACCAAATATATTAATTATTATTACTAAATATATATATATATATATATTAATTTTTACTTCATTTTTATGTATTTTTTATTCTTATAAGATAAGACCATAAAAGTATTATTTTAATTGATTTCTTCGTAATTTTTAAAAAATTTATATGTCTTCTTTCTTTACAAAAGAATATAAAATTTATTATTTTAAGTATTATTTTTTCTAATAAAGCTATTTAATTGCGAAATTTATGATATAATAAATTTTTTAATACAAAAGGTTAAATAATTAGTTCTATTTAATTGCGAAATTTATGATATAATAAATTTTTTAATACAAAAGGTTAAATAATTAGTTCTATCATAAAATTTTTAAAATTCATGCACCTTCATGTTGAACACTATGAACTTTCATGTTTAACACTATGAACCTTCATGTCGAACATGATGAACCGTGTAATTAATACTCGTAAAACAGATTTCAAAGTCTAAAATACACAATTTAAGTTAACGTGATAGATTATGCCATTTATATCACCGAAAGATCAACATCGAGCAAAAACCATTAGATATTCATTTTATTTGTCAATGAGATGAGATAATGAAATGTTGGCACATGTAATGTCATTGAAAAAACGTTTAATCCATTGTGCAAAATGAGCCTATGTTTTTCAACAAAATGCACCATATGCAACAAGCAATCAATGATCAATCGTTTACATTGTTCTCTTAAAATGGACCATTTTCATTGTGTAGCACTTGTAGTGATTTCCACTATTTCCAATTAACTATTGTAATAACAATGTAATTTAAAATCATAGTTAGTTTTCAATTAACCTATAAGTATAAATCGAAATAATAAGTACGATTAAAAATGCATGAACAAAACTTTAATGTACTATGAACTAAAAGAACAAATGTCATGAACCAAAATTACAACTAGTATGATTTAAAAAACATGAACTGTAAGATGAACTATTATGAACCAAACTATAATGTACTATGAACCAAAAGAACAAATGCCATGAACAAAAATTACAACTAGTATGACTTAAAAGACATGAATTGTAAGATGAACTATTATGAACCCAAATTTAATGTATTATGAACCAAAAGAACAAATGTCATGAACCAAAATTATAACTAGTATGACTTAAAAGACAAGAACTGCAAGATGAACTATTATGAACCGGAGTTTACAAAATCATGAACCGAAATAAGTATTATAATGAACCAAAATATATAAAGCGTTTATAGAATTAGCCTATGTGAGATTTGAACCCACATCTATGTGCATATGCACATTGCTCTACCATTTGAGCTAATAGGCTTTTAAAGAGATAAATAATTTTACACATGCTAATTCTACATCAGCAAACAATCCTTCCATAGTTCCATTCATATGATTATCACAACATTTCAAATTTGCTAATCTTCAATTATATATATTGAGAGAAAACCACACCTACACAGAAATGAGCCAAAAACTAGATTCAATTAGCAAGTAGCAGGGAGAAAAAGCTATAAATTTCATTTAGTCAAGATCTAATTTATCCTGAAATGGCTAGCAGAAGAGAGTATAAGCTCATATTCCAGCTATTAACGCCAAACTGGGTTACAGATTTATCGTTGGCTCATACAAAACACCGAATTTCAGAAGCAACGCCTGTAATATTATGAATAAAATTACATCCACTAAAATTATATTCAACCTGTAAAATCAAGACATATGCACACAATGATTAATAGATTGAAAGTAGTAGATCTAATAGTTGAGCGACAGAAAATCAATCTCTCAGACCACTCTCAATTCCTCTACTTTCTTAATTGAGAAATAAGAACAAGGCCTAAGGTCACAAAACAAGTGAAAAATTGGATGTTTCTCAATTGAAAAATAAGAACCACGGTTGGCATAAATGCATAGAAAAAAAAAATAAATTGAGAATGAAAAGAGCCCAAGGCCACAAAACAAGTGAAAAATTGGATCTTTCTCAATTGAAAAATAAGAACCACGGTTAGCATAAATACATATAAAACAAAATTCAATTGAGAACGAAAGGAGCCAAAGGCCACAAAACAAGTGAAAAATTGGATACTTCTCAATTGAAAAATAAGAACCATGGTTGGCATTAAAAACAAAATTTAATTGAGAACGAAAAGTTCATACCTATTAATTTTGGAGATGAATTTGTAGACTTTCAGGAGCAGAGAAGATATGAGGTGGTGAAGAATTCTCTATCTTGAAAACTATTGTTTCGTCTTACGTGAAAGAGAAATTGGGGGAAGGGTTTGGGAGATAAGAAAGGGTATTTTTGGTATACTTTGGTATTTTTTTCAAAATTACACTCCGTGCCATTCATTAATGAATCAGCCTTTTATTTTTATTTTTGCTAGATTTAATCTCATCCGTCCATGCTCCTCATCCAACACTCACAATTTGTTCTTAGTTTTCACCCTAAGGGATTTGTACACCGGAACCCTACTCTATAAATATATAACGAGATCTTATCCTATAATATAAATATATACCGAGATCTTATCCTATAATATATACCAAGATATTATCCTATAATATATACCGAGATCTTATCCTGTAATATGTCAAGTCAATTTTATTTGCTAATCCATATTAAATGTCCCATTATTTTCATTTTTGTTATCAAAATCTTTAATTTAGAATTATGTTTTTTTTTACAATTTATATAAATCACCAATTCACAATTATTATTTATATTATATTTTTATTTATTAATATCTTTTTTATAGTATATCTAAAAAAATATCGATTCATAGTCGTGCAGGGCACGACGAGGATAACTAGTTTAGTTATTTTTAAAATTTTAAGTTGCACGTATAAATTTTACAAATGTATCCATTAATATTATTATTTACTTGATATATCATCTTCTTTTATTATTTTAAATATTAATAACACTATTATTTTTGGAAATTTCTATCAACATATAAAATATCTCCTACCAAATCTTAATTTTTGGAAAGTATAAAAGAGATAGTATACCATCTATTTTTTTGCTAAAAATAAAAAAAATAGTTGAGAAATTATCATAAAAAAATTAGGAATTTTGTAGGGTATATTCTAGATTAAATTTAGATGAGCAAGTAATATCCTATCTCTAAATCATTTATTTAATTTACACTTTAGCTAACATATTTTATAAACGGGTATGTTATTACCTTATTGTGCTAAGTATTATATTTGTAATGTATCATAGTATCATGTATAGAGTATATTTTTAACAAGTTTTTATTTGTAATGTATCATGAATTTAGTTCTGATTTCAACTAATCTAATGGTTTACCAATATCTTTTCACATATTTGGATAGAAAACATTTGCTATGATTTTTTTGGAAGTTATTTTTTAAAATTTGAATAGCAATTATTGGCTGTGATTTTCGGGTATTTTACGAAACTTTTTCTTTTACCAAATATAAAATCTTTTCACATATTTAGTTCTGATTTCAACTAATCTAATGGTTTACCAAAACTTTTTCTTTTTATCTAATAATATAATTGCAACGTACAATTATTTATCGCTTTTTGTATTTGAAATTATTGTTTTTAGTTTTAACAAATAACTAGCTATTTATTTAATGATATATATTTGTTATGATATTTTATTTGTAAAATTATAGTTATGAAATTTTATAAGTTTAACTAGGAAAAGATTTCAAAATTCATTTGTAAAGAGGCTAAAATATTTTTATTTATTTGCAATTTTTTAATATTCTAAAGAACCGAAAAATTAATAAAAAATTATTTATATCAAACAAGATTTCCAAATTTACTAAAAGTGTAATTTGTATTTGATTTTAGTTGATATTTATAACGAACTAAAAATGGATGAAGGATATTATTGATTTGTAATTTCTTATTTATATTTACGAATTTTCTAACAAATGCCCAAGGTATAGGTTAAGAACCTTTATTTAGAAATATTTAAGTGTATTTTAAGTGTTTAACATTTTTAATATTATTCGATAATCAATATTCTTATCCTATGCCCTTAAGAGCCATAAGGAAAAAAACCGAATTATTTATATACTACTTTATCATACTTTATATTCAATATTAAAAATATGATTTAGTAATTAATTTTTTATATACTAAAAATTACAATTTTATTGTCTTCTTTTTATATGTTGGATCCCGATCTCAACAAAAAAAACTAAATCAAAATATTTTGTAATATTTTATAAAAATAAGTAATTTTTGTATAAATCCCGTGCAAGGCACGGGAATTATACTAGTGTTTTAAAAAACGCTAGGCGGACGCTGGGCGGAGAGGGACCGCCTAACACCTAGACGGCCTGAACTGTGGCCTAGATGGTCTTAGACAGATGTCAGACGGTCTAGACGGCTAGGTGGATTAGGACCTTTCAAAACTTAAACGGGGTCTAGAAGGGTTTTTTAGAACAATAGTTACATCATGTAACAATATTTTGATTTTGTATTAAGTGTGCCTTCCTTCTCGATCAGATTTAGCTTGCCTACGTCAGATCAGCAATCTAAATCTCCTTCGAGAACACTGTAGATGTGCTTCTCTAACTCCGATGTCTGTATTTCTGTAATTCTTGTGCCTTATGAACGTAGCGAGTAGCTCTCTCCAACGGTCATTCTCCTTCAATAAAAAATGTACTTTGAAGAGCTACTTCTAAGTGAATTATATTTTCAATGATTCATAACATGTGCTTGGAATTCAACTGCCCAGCTGATTCCCATCTAAATCTTGTTGTAGCTACATTCTGAATGTATAAAATACCGATTTTACAAGGACCTATATAGATTGAAAACACCCTTTTTATAATATATATTGTTTGTATATGTTTGCTCTGTTCGTTTTGTGTGTGTATGCGTGCGCTCTCCGTTTTTGGGTCTATCGAAACCACCCCTCGATTTGTTCAAGGCACGATAGTTACATCCTGACCCTTTAGACCTCGCCCGACAAGCCAAACTGTGTCGTACTCTTGTTGTTATAATAACAATTTCGACATATTTTAACTAAACCCCATTATTATTGTCACATAGTTCAGTGTTTTTATATCGGACACATCCTCCTAACATGTGTTCAGAGTATGGATGTGCCCTTATATATTTTGATCTTCTGATTCTGTTTGTGCGGGACTAGCTATACTAGAGCGATAATATTGTACATTTGTACTTCTAAAAATCAATGTAGAAATAGTTTTTCAAGTGGAAGAAAGTGTTTTATTGTGTGTGCCAACTGCCAACTATCTCTCAATTATGGATGTACATAAACTATACAGAAGTTTGAACATGTTTCTTATTCCCATAAAAGGTCAGCTGCTCCCCTGATATATGGCATGTGCTGAGAAGAAAAGTTTAGAGTCAAAGTTCAGCATATTTTGTGAAGTTTTGAAGCCCGGAAATATTGAATGTAAATATTATTGTACGTTCATGAAAACAAGTTGGAAATTTGCTTCGAATTTTGCTCAAATCAAAATTAGGTTTTGCGGTGAAATTTCAGACAATTTTTTATTGCTTTCCTAATCAGCAGTTGCGATGAAATCGCTAACAAATCCTTATTTCTCCAAATGAATCCAAATCTTTCCCAAAAGTACATCAATCCCGGATTTCCCGTGGCTGAAATATGAGGACAATTGGAGAGGTCCTATCGTGGCGCTCTTGGCCTATCCGAAAGCCCGAAAGCTTGGCTTTGGAAAGAAGAAAGTAGAAGACGAGAGAGAGAATGTGAAAAACAGAGCAATGTTCAATGTATCTAGTTAGTTATGAATCTGTTTACAAAGCTTATTTATAAAGCATCTACTAGCTTCTAATCTAGAGTGCCACGTAGGCATACATTGTAGAAGTAGAGAACATATACTATATCCCAATACCCCCCTCAAGATAGAGGCGAATCCAAGAGACCTATCTTGGGCAAAACAGAACGAAGCTGCACACCAGGAAGCGCTTTAGTAAGAAAATCAGCTTTCTGTTGTGAAGAAGAACAATGTTGTAGAGAAATCAATCCTTCCAACAACTTTTCCCTAGCAAAATGACAATCAAGCTCGATATGCTTGGTCCTCTCATGAAAAACCGGATTCCGAGCTATATAAATGGCAGCTTGATTATCACATTTGACTGGTATGGGAGTAATATCTGGCACACAAAAATCACCAAGCAATCGACTTAACCATGCTAATTCAGAACAAATTCTTCGCAAAGATTTGTATTCAGCCTCAGCCTAGGATAAAGACACACTACATTGCTTCTTTGATTTCCAGGATATCAAGTTCCCACCAAGAAACACCACGAATCCACTAACTTATTTGCGAGAATAAGGACATGTAGCCCAATCGGCATCACAAAACCCCTGCAACTTAAAATGAGATCTGTTGTTGAGTAACAAGGCTTTAGTTTGAGTGCCTTGAAGATAAGAAAGAACTCGCTTAGCCGCAGTCATATGAGATTCACGTAGTGCTTGATTAAATTGACTAAGAACTTGCACAGGAAAAGCAATATCAGGTCGAGTGTTAACTAGAAAATGAAGTTTCCCCACCAATTGTCGATAAGGAAGAGGATCAGGCAACAAAACACCCTCATCTGGTAATAATTTTTGTCGAAGATCCAGGGGACTTACTGCTGGAGAAGAATCACAAGCAAAATCTTGAAGTAGCTCAGCAAGGAACTGTCTCTGTGTCATGAGAAGACCACACTCAGTGGAAACAAATTCCATTCCCAGGAAATAATGCAAACATCCCAAGTCCTTAATACGAAATTCTCCATGCAGATACTGTTTTAAAGACTCAATCTCAGACACATCATTCCCTGTGCACAAGATGTCATCGACATACACGGCCACAAAAATCATTGTGGCACCAGTTTGCTTAGAGAAGAGTGAATAATCATTAATAGATTGTTTGTAACCTCTGGACTTGAGACTAGAAGAAAGTTTGGCATACCATTGACGACTGACTTGCTTCAATCCATACAAAGATTTTCTGAGTCGACAAACCATGGAAGAATCTGAAACTTCTAACCCTTGAGGAATCTTCATGTAAACTTCCTCATCAAGCTCTCCATGGAGGAAAGCATTATTGACATCTAACTGGAAAATGTCCCAATTTCTCTTCAAAGCTACAGAAATCAAAACTCTCACAGTAGTCATCTTAATGACTGGAGAAAAAGTCTCAGTATAATCCACTCCCTCTTGTTGAGTGAAGCCTCGAACCACTAACCTTGCTTTGTATCTATCAATCTTCCCTTCTGAATTTCTCTTGACTTTATACACCCATTTACAACGTATGGCTTTCTTTCCTTTTGGCAACTGAACAAGATCCCAAGTATGATTGGTTTACAAAGCTGAAAACTCTTCAATCATTGCTTGCTGCCAAACCTGAAACTGACATGCTTGCTGGTATGTATAAGGCTCATGTTCAGGCCGAATAGAAGATGGTTCAGTGGAAACAGAAAACTGAACATTGGATGTAATTGTGTGGCCACAAAACTGATAGTCACCAACAGCACAAGAACAGACATAATCTGCAAGATACCCTGGAGGATGATGAGAACAATCAGATCTTCTCAAAACTGGTTGTTGAGGGCCAACAGAAGGTGTAATGGAAGAAGAATTAACAACCTGATCATCATCAGAACTACACTCTGCAGATGGGAATAAACTGGTAGAAGAAGAGGATAAGGATTGGGAATGAAAAGGAAATAAAGTCTCATGAAAAACAATGTCTCTAGAAACCACTACTTGCTTGGTCTCTAAGTTGTAAGTCTTGTAAGCTTTCTTACCAAATGGATAGCCAAGAAAAATGGATGGTGAGGCACGAGCTTGGAATTTATCTCTCCCTTGTGTGAGAGTAGAGACAAAACATAAACATCCAAAGGTTTTGATGTGATTATAGAGAGGTTTCTTATGATAAAGAAGCTCAAAAGGTGTTTTGTTATGGAGGAGTTTGGAAGGTATTCGGTTGATCAAATAAGTTGCAGTCAAAACACTATCTCCCCAAAACTTCAGTGGCAACTTAGACTGAAACATCAACGCCCGAGCCACTTCTAAAAGATGCCTATGTTTGCGTTCTACCACCCCATTTTGTTGAGGTGTGGACACACAAGAAGTTTGGTGTTCAATTCCTTGAGACTTCAAAAATTCCGCAGCTTCTCTACTAGACCCAAGCTCGAAAGCATTATCAGATCGTATGACTTGGACTGATCTCTGAAACTGTCTCTCCACCATAGCTAAGAAGGCCTTTAAGACTGTAAAAGCATTCCCCTTGGTGGACAACAAATGTGTCCAAGTAGAACGAGTAAAATCATCCACAATTGTAAGAAAGTATCTATGGCCATCATAAGTACTAGTATGATAAGGTCCCCATACATCTATATGTATAAGCTGAAAAGGTTGAGAAGTGGTAATAGAACTGGAAGGGAAAGGTAGTTTAGTTTGTCGAGACTTAGCACAAACCTCACAATGTGATAGTTCAGTCTTTTGGTCTTTGAAGGTGTGAGAGAAAGGTAAATTTTGAAGGTTATAAGTAGGTAGGTGCCCCATTCGTTTGTGCCAAAGAACCATATCAACATGACTAGCAAACATGACATGATCTTCAGCTTTATTCTGTTCCTGTTTGTTCCCAGGAACCAGGAAGTAAAGATCCTTATCTGCATCACCAATCTTCACAGGCGTCCTCATAAAAGGAGCCTGCAATAAGCACTTTGTTGGTGTAAACAAAACTTTGCATCTCATGTCTCGAATAAGCTTGCCAACTGAGATTAAATTGCATTTGAAGCTTGGTACTAGCAAAACATCCTTTAGCACCAAGTCAGGGAGAACTTGCACAGTGCCACAAACTTGAACAACAGAAGTTTCCTCATTTGGCAAAGAGATAATTATAGGTTTGGGTAATTGATGAGTGGATTCAAACAAAGCTATATCACTACACATGTGGCAACTTGCTCCACTATCAACAATCCAATTTCTCTTATCAAAAAGCTTAGTAGTAAAAAGTGTACCTGCAAAGCCTGCAAAATCATCACGATCAACCTCTTTCCCCTTATCAGCTTTAGCATTCAAGAGTCCTAGTAACTGAGATATCTGACTCTGAGTTAATTCTGGAACAGTGCCACTAGACTGCGTTGCACCAGCAAACTTTTCCTCTTTCCCTGGAGTCTTATTTTTGTTGTTGTTAGTTCTGTAATCTGGAGGGAAACCTATAATGAAGTAGCACCTATCCACCGTATGATTTGTCTTCTTGCAATTTGTACAATAAAGCGGCTTCTTATCACCAGTCTTCTTTTGCTGAGCTGGAACATTTTTGGAAGAACTGGATGATTTAGCTATGACATTCATCGAAGCAGATTCATTCTGTATGTGAGATCCATTATGGATCTCTCGTTGCGTTTCCTCTTGCAACAACAGATTATAAGCTTGGTTTAGATCAGGTAATGGCTTCATCATCAAAATGTTACCGCGAACAGTTGTGAATCGCTCATTCAATCCCATGAGAAAATCAAGAAGACGTTGATCTTCATCTCGTTTGAGCAATTTTTCCACTGAGCCACAAGTGCACTTAGGAATTTCCTGGAAACTGTCCAGTTCATCCCACAGTGATCGAAGCTTAGTGAAATAGGTGGAGATTGAATTCGAGCCTTGCGTTGTTGAATGCAACTCCTTCCTGATAGTATACAATTGAGCTCCACTCACCTGATTGAATCTCGCCATCAACTGACTCCAAATTCCAGAGGCCGTCTCGATGTATAGCACACTTCGACGAATTTCTGGACTTAAACCGTTTAAAATCCAGGATTTCACCATATTGTTGCAACGACACCATCGATTGTACTGTGGATCTGCTCGAGCTGGAGGTACGATAGTTCCATCAACAAAACCAGTCTTATTCGTCGCTGAAAGTGCAATTGACATCGAAATTCTCCATTCACCGAAGCTCGATCCATCAAAAACTTGAGAAGTAAGCGATAATCCAGGATTATCGGCTGTAGTAAGATGATATGGATCGTTTAGATCAATCGCTGGAGTCTGTACTGCCATTTCTTCGTTGAACGAAATGCGATGAGAAAATCAAAAGAGCAGCAACAAACAGATGCGGAAGCGTGAAAAATTGATCAAGAAGATCGAAAAATAAGCTCAGATTCGTTGACTGAGCTCTGATACCATGAGATCAGAATTCTCCATTGTAGTTTGGAAAGAAGAAAGTAGAAGACGAGAGAGAGAATGTGAAAAACAGAGCAATGTTCAATGTATCTAGTTAGTTATGAATCTGTTTACAAAGCTTATTTATAAAGCATCTACTAGCTTCTAATCTAGAGTGCCATGTAGGCATACATTGTAGAAGTAGAGAACATATACTATATCCCAATATAGGGTGATGGGGAAGAGGAATCGTGGAGAGGCGGCGGAGAGTAGGGTTCCAGAGGAGGAGGTCGGTGTTGAATTTGATGCAAATTACGCCATGGACGGTGCAAATGACCTCGTCGGAAATTAGGTCTTCGTCGGATTCAATTGGGGATTTCAGAGTGTCGAAATTGGGGAGGGTTTGAGGATTGATGATGAGATATTGAGAGGGCTTGTTTTGGGCGATGAGAAGGGGCTTTTGGCGGGCGAGGTGTTCAAGGATGAAGGATCTGGAGCCGATGACAGTGTCGATGACTTCTTTCCACGATTTGCAAACGCATCGGCATTGCAAGATAATTTTGGGAGGCAGTGACATCAGAGTCAGATACAGTATATCTGGGCTTATGTAGTCCGACATGGTTGTATTGAAGAGCTCAAAAGAGGAGTGAAGAAGAGTTGAAAAGCTCAAACGACAAGGTGAAGAGTTTTTATAAGGGTTTGTAACGTTTTTTGGGGATGCGTATCGGTGAAATGCAGAGTTGCTTCCAAATTTATTCGGAATTTACTAAAATGACCCTCTGCCTTCTCTCTACAAATCAAATCGGCAGAAACCAGAACAGTCGGCCCTTGACACATTTCAGACAATTTTTTATTGCTTTCCTAATCAGCAGTTGCGATGAAATCGCTAACAAATCCTTATTTCTCCAAATGAATCCAAATCTTTCCCAAAAGTACATCAATCCCGGATTTCCCGTGGCTGAAATATGAGGACAATTGGAGAGGTCCTATCATGGCGCCCTCCAAGAAAGGGGAGTTAGTAGGAAGGGTACTATAAGAGATATGGTCTTTGAGATTGGGTTGTACTTGCTAGTCTTGTTATTCCTTCTCATTATTAATCTTCTTTCCCTATTTGATTTTACTCCACGCTACAATTTGTCATTTCTGATTTTATTTCTTTAATTCACTTAATATAAAAATATTTTTTTATTTTTATTTTATTAATGTTACGGGTCAACCCGTAACCAAACCCATAACCTGTAAACTAAAAAAAACCTCGACCCGTAACTCATAGACTAAAAAAAATCTGACCCGTAACCCATAAAATTACGGGTGAGTCGGGTCGGATTACGGGTCAACCCATCTATTGGACAGCCCTACATAAAGGTCTTGGAGACGTGCCTAATTGGTACCTTATGGAGGGGTCAAGCAGACCAAAGCAAGCTGAAACAGAAATTAACTACAAAATGGAGGTTCATCATTGCTAAATTCATATGTTTTTTTGAAACTGCTATCAATATCCTACATAGTACTCTTTCCTTATAAAACTGTATGCAAAAATTGCCCAAATCGATGCCTGGACTATTCGACATTTGCAATTGGGATTTTAAGTAGCCAAGATTCAGCTATGCAAATCTTGTTCTGTTGTGATCCATGTGTTAGCATTTTAATTGAACATGTGTCTTTTTATTGGTCCAACAGTATTGGGGCCTCTTTTGGACTTGGTCGAATGAAACTAGAAGATAAACAAATTTGGTATAGTTACAATAAGTTTAAAATGAGAAGATATGGGCTTTCTAGAGACGGGAAACATAGAAATTTTGATGATTTAAAAAACACCATTACGAAAATAATGATGACTATATACCAAGACATTGGTGCGGATTTGATCATTGGTATAACATGAAAGTATCAACTTGGAATATTCAGGGTATGGGTCGGAAAAATTTCTGGACCCATTTAGAAACTTTTCGTAAAATCAACCAGATAAATGTCATGTCGTTTATGGAAACAAAGACAGAGAATTTCCCAATAGAAATAAAATGGAGGAAAGCTGGTTTCAACTCTATAATGTGACGTGGGGAAGGAATTTGTGTAGTGGGGAAGGAATTTCAACTCTATAATGTCACCGACAAAGGGAAGGTCGGGAGGGATTTGTGTAGTGGGGAAGGAATTTCAACTCTATAATGTGACGTTTGATATTAGACACCAACATGATAGGTTCATCGCCTTCTATTTTTGTGATCAAGTACAAAATTACTCTTTTCTGATTATTTTCATTTATGCGCCACCAAAAGAAAATGAAAAAAATATTTTCTGGGAAGAACTATATTCCTACATAAGAAAACTGGATATACTTTTTATTGTTATGGGAGATTTCAACGATATTCTGACTACCTCTGACAAAATGGGAGGACCGGAACCCAACAGAAAAATATTTCACATATTGCAGAAATTTATAAATGATTTTGAATTATTTGATGTTCGCTCCTGTGGAAATGAGTACAGCGGAGAAAGCAGAAAGTGGATATTGACAACATGTATGAAAAATTAGACATAACTCTTGTTTCCCAAGAAATCATACGTTTTTACCCTAAGCTTGTCACATATAATCACGACTTCTCCTTCTCCGATCATTGTCCCGTTTCCTTAAATTTTTCACTGATAGTACAATATAAGTAAGACCGTTTAAATTTGAAAAGATGTGGATGCAAAGAAATGATTTTGCAATTATTGTCAAACAGGCTTGGAGAGTACATGAGCCTGGCTCATTCATGTTCCACTTGACAAGGAAAACACGCTTACTGAAAGTAAAGCCAAATTTTGGAATCAATATAATTTTGGCAACATTTTCCGACAATTACAAGAGGTTGAAGCGCTACTAGTTGATATGCAACGTCATACCAAGGGAACTAGAACTCATGTAGAAAACAGAAGACAATGTCAATTAATAAAAAAGAACAGCTGATACATTTTCACAAGATGTACTGGACTCAAAGAGTAAAGATTAAACATATAAAAATGTCAATACGAACTCCACTTTTTTCCATAAAAGTGCCATAGGAAGACGAAATGTCCAATGACTTAATTCTATTCACACCGATGATGGTACATTTATCGTAGGAGAAGAAAATGTAAGAAAGGAAATTAGAATTGAGTTCCAAGGACAATTCCATAAGTAGCAAATTAACACAAATCTCTTAGAACAACAGCTTTCGGTAATTAAGAATGACATAACAAGTGACAAAAGTGACAAATTAACAAGACAAGTGACCAACTCAGAAATTAAGACGGTTGTTTTCAACATTGGTAAGAACAAATCCCCGGGAACCAACGGGATGATTGCAGAATTATACCAAAATTACTAGGATATTGTTGGCCCTTCGGTTATAAAAGCAATAAAGGCATTTTTTTCTCGTGTCTTGCTCAAAGAAATAAACCACACGTTTATTTCTCTTATTTCAAAATGTGAGAACCCGTCTACGATAAACCAATATCGACAAAAAAATTTGTGTTCCACAATCTATAAGATCATTTCCAATATAATTGAAGATCATTGAAAAGAAAGGGTGGTGGTGAAATATGAGAAAGGAAATAATAAGAAAATAAAAGGTGAGAATATAGGGAATTTTAATGATTTCTTTGTTTGGTTAGAGTTGGGTTTTGATGAGAAAATGCAGATATATTTTATTTTATTTTTTCTTATTTGAAACATGTATATCTAGTTTCCCATCAAATTGTAAGATAATAAGATCACTGCAGGCAGTGTTCTAAAAAACGCTAGGCGGGAGCTAGGCAATGGGCTGGGGCCGCCTAGACAGCTAGGCGGGGGCCTAGGCGGAATCTAGGCAGATTAGGCGGATTGGGTTGATTTTTTTTATATAGCATTATTATTTTTAATTAGTAAGAATATGTAAATAAAGAATAGGCTTTTTTACCGGAAACCACCCTTACAATATGCCATGTTAGCGTAAACCACCCTTTCAATGGCTATTTACCGGAAACCACCCCTACAATGCCTTCCGTTACGTTTTTACCACCCAATTAAAATTTTCCGTTTGAAAACACGTTAACTCGTGCAATGACCCTTTTGCCCCTCTTTTTTCCCCCAAATTACACCCCTATCTTCATCTTTCTCCCTCTAAAATTAAAAAAAAACAAAATAAGAAATCACCACTTTTTTCTCTGTAAACAAACTCAGCAAATCAATGGCAGATTACACTAAAAACACAACGACGACCACATAATCCTCTCCCTCCTCCGGTCCTACCATCACTCTCCAAGCCCCTTCCTTTTCTAATCTCTTCCCCCTCCCTCAAATCTTTCACCGGAGTCTCTTTCGTCTCGCTAACAGCAAGTGACCACCGTTTCTGCGGAATCTGACTCGACACTCACGAGATCGACTGTTGGGGCAATTTCAACACCTCGGCCCTCCCAAGAAATTCGGCCTTCTACGCAATCGCTTTGTCCGATTTAGTTACCTGCGGAGTCAGAGAAGTCGATCTAATCCTCGATTGCTGGTTCTAGATCCATCCACCGTCCCGCCGGATTAGGATCCGCCATTGCAGCTCTGCAGGCCTAATTTATGCCATCTTGGTTCATCTGCACCATCAGATCCGGATATGCGCCGTCCCTTGGATCCGGCAATAGATTCGTCAGAGGGCAGCGCGAGGAGGTGGTTAAGGTGGCGGTAACGACGGCGGTTTCGTGGGAGGATTAAGAAAAGAATAGGCTGAGGGATTAATTGAATCTGGGGGTTTTGATGTTGAAAGGAGTTGTTAAAGCCAGCGGAGAAATTTGGGGGTTGTCTTCCAATTGACGGAGAATTTCTACGGAAAGACCAGTTGGAGCTCGACGTCGGCGGTAAACGACAGAGGTGGAGCAGACGAGCTTGGCCGGTTGAAGTTGGAGGCGGGAGCTCACGAGCATGGACGGAAACTAGGTCAATTTACAATTGGGGGAGCTCACGAGTAAGGGTGGCGCAACAAGGATGGAAATTAGAATAAAATAACGTTAAAAATTGGGGGTAAATAGGTCATTTTACAATTTGACGGAACTTTGGACGGAAATTAGGGCTTAGGTGGTAAAAACGTAACGGAAGGCATTGTAGGGGTGGTTTCCGATAAATAGCCATTGAAAGGGTGGTTTACGCTAATATGGCATATTGTAAGGGTGGTTTCCGGTAAAAAAGCCTAAAGAATAAGCCTAGTATAATGTCTTTGTATAAATTCAAGCCTAAAGCCTTCTTAGAGTCTGCCTAAGCTAACAAGAAGGCTGCCTAGCCCGCCTAGAAGACCGCCCAGCCCGCCTAGGCACCCGCCTAGCCTCCCAGAACACCGCCCAGGGCAAAATCGGGACTGTGGACCACCACCCAGCGCCTAGGTGGCCGCCTAGACCGTTTTTAGAACAATGAGTAAGGGTATGATATGGTCTTCAATCGGAAACTTGAGAAATTTCTCCACTTCTTAGAACAACATCAAGATCTGAGAGCCAGAACTTCTTCTTCTCGCATTTCATTGGATCCACATCTTCTCTAGTTATCTTCATGATGCAATTTGAGAGTGCAATTGATTCCCAAAGGCACAATAAGCAGAGGATAGACTTTGAAACGTCAACAAGCTCTCCCACTCTAATGGCACCATTAGATCTAGAGAAACATTGTGCATCTGTTTACACCATAAATGTCTTCTATGACGTCCAGACAGAAATTGTTGCTTTTGTATTTGAATGTGGTCTAAGCAATTTGTTCAAGGAAGACAACATTCACGAATATCACATTAACGGACAGTTTGGGGAGGTACATGTTGTGAAACATGAGCTTCAAAATGAAGAGTTCATTTGCTCGTGCAATAAGTTCATCAATATCGGGATTCCATGCTGCCATATGTTTTTCGTATTCAAAAACATTGGGTTGAGGAAGGTGCCAGCTAAATACATCAAGAATAGATGGACGAAGACATCAAATCTAACTCCTACTTTTGAGATAGAAGGTTCAACAGTTGAACAATGTGATGTGATGAATGAGAAGAAGCTGTTGATTACTGATTTATTGGGCGAGGTACATTCTTGCATTAATGTCATAGGGGACAACACCGAGCAACTCAAAGAGCTGATATGTTTCTTGAAGGAAAAAAAGGAAACATATCTGAGCTTATTGGGAGGAGAATCATCTACATCAACAAGGCAGAGTTCAATCCAAACATTTTTGGGAAGCAGACCGAGTGTTATTGAGGTACACCCTCCTGAACGAGCATTGACAAAAGGCAGGAAGAAATTAGGGCGTATTATGGGAGGTAAAGAGAAGGCAATGAAGAAAGCAAACAAGGAGCAAAGGACTTGTGCAAAATGCAAGAAGCTTGGACACAACAGTAGGACATGCACCTTTGTTCCCAACTAGATCTCTCATTAATCATTGATTCCTAATACATAATTTTTGCTAGTTTCTGATAAACAAATATTAGTTTGTGATGAATAAATGCTAGTTTCTGATGAATAAATGCTAGTTTGTGATGAACAAATGATAGTTTCTTATAAACAAATGTTAGTTTCTGATGAACAAATGCTGGTTTCTGATGAACAAATGTTAGTTTCTTATGCACAAATGCTATTTTGTGATGAACAAAATTATAGTTTCGTATAAACAAATGCTAGTTTGTGATGAACAAATGCTAGTGTTTTGGGTGTGTTTCCTCCTCTTATAAAAAATGCTAGTTTCTTATTAACAAATATTAGTTTGTGATGAACAAATGCTAGTTTGTGATGAACAAAAAGCTAGTTTCTGATGAATAAATGCTAATTTGTGATGAACAACTTATAGTTTCGTATAAACAAATGCTAGTTTCTGATGAACAAATGCTAGATTGTGATTAACAAATGCTAATTTGTGATGAACAACTTATAGTTTCGTATAAGCAAATGCTAGTTTCTTATGAACAAATGCTAGTTTGTGATGAACAAAAAGCTAGTTTCTGATGAACAAATGCTAGTTTCTGATGCATAAATGCTAGTTTCTGATGAAAAAATGCTAGTTTGTGATGAACAAATCGAATGTACGAATGAACAAATAGATGGTATCGATGAACAAATTACGATAAAAATCATTTTTTCTAAAAAAAATGTATAACACAAAAAGAACCTGTTCAATAACCATCATTCACATTGCACAACTAAAAAAAAAAAAAAAACAAATGTCTGCACAATTCAAAGCCATAACACAATAAAAAATTGTATTCTAAACAAACCATACAAAAAGCTGTTTCCCCCAAACATTCAAGCAATACATCACTTCTTGTTCTTTGCCTTCCTTTTGAGAGGAGCACGAGAAGCGACTGTCGGGTTACGCGGGACAAATTCTTGAACAAGCTTTTCAACTGTTGCGTTGTGCTCATTCAATTGACTCAACAACAACTCATTACAATACCTTATCCTCAGGTCATCAAGTTGATGCTGATCGTGTTTATTGAGTCCACATTCCCAACCAGACAAGCCGCTGCCGAAGTATTTTTCCATGTGTCGCATTATAAAAATTCCACAATCAGTCTTGTTTCTGGTATCTCTCCATTTCATCTCAAGACGTTCATATGGAACCCTAACCACATCCTCAAACAGATTAGACCTCACATCCATCTTCAGCGTCTTCAAAAGCTCGACAAAGAGCATTCTCTACACCAAATAACAACCATAAAACAAACACACAACTCATTCAATATTAAACACACATGTCAATGATGAAAAACAAAACTATTACAAAAAAACAACATAAAACTCACCAGTTTAGAAGGTACGTGCTCATACTTTGCTTCCAAGGGCACATCCACCATTGAGTTATCAATTATATGGAAATGTGGCACTCTCAAATTCAACGCAATACAATAGTAATGCGATTTGATACACACAGGAAACACAAACTGTAAAAAATGCAGAGGGAAACAATAATGAAAAAACCATGTATTGATTAAAAATAACATAGTGAAGAGTCAATCTTTCTAATGAACAAATAGCTAATGCATCTGAACAAATAAGTAGTACTAATGAACAAATAAAAGAATATAAAAAAGAACAAAAAAATGTCATACCAGGTCTATCTTGTGAACACTGAACATCAATCCACTTGAATTTCCCAACACTTTCAATAATAGCATTAATGAAAAACACTCGATTCCTGATCACTAAAATCCTTGTCCAGTGGAAAAACCTGCAAAATACATATAAGCATAAATAAAGATTGAAAACTATCAACAAGATCATTAAAATATGACAAATGTGAATATAAAAAAATCCTTTTCACTTACCAAATCCTCAGGATCCATAAAAAACCTCAGGTTTTGAGTCGCTTTTCCACTGTTCTTGTATATTGAGATAACAGCTCCAAATCCCGATTATATTCGATTCTACTAAAGATTTTACCGCAAAAGAAGCAAAATCCTTTTTCATGGCAGAAACTTTCATCATCTTGAAGATTTCAACTCTACACAAACACCAGAAACATATAAACAAAAAATGTATTAAAATAGCAATATGTAAAAAAAATACTACTATACGCATTGTTACCCTCTTTGATCAAGAATGTCTTCAATAACTCAATAAGCCAATCGAATAATTTCTTGGCCGCAGGAGATACTTTTTCTGTCAAAACAACACTCCTTCCCATGTAAGGTGACTTCACATAATCAGAAAGCTTAGATATTCTTTTATCAAGTACATCCTCACTAGTAAGTTTAACACCAACCGGAGTGTCAATCGAACTAGAACCAACCTCCTGCGCCTCATTCTTCATCTACACATGTAAACACACATATTATTCATGACACAAACCTACATACAAAAATCAATGAACAAAAATGTCCTATAATTTATGAACCCCTAAGAAAAAACCAATGAACAAATATCAGTTTGTGATGAACAAATGCTATTTTCTAATGAACAAATGTCAGTTTGTGATGAACAAATGTTATTTTGTGATGAACAAATCAGAAATATCAATGAACAAACCTCATCTTGAATCATGTTCAGCTCCCATTCAAGTTTCTTATTTGCTTCATCCTCCTTCATCTTATTTAACTCCTCTTGTTTCTTATTCAACTCCATTTCAATTCTCTTCAATTCTACATTCCTTTCTTGTTTCATCTTCTTTTTCTCCTCTTCCTTTCTCTTCTCTTCATCAATCTTCTTTTTAGCCTCATCAATTTCCTTCTTCCTCTTCTCTTCCTCTTCCTCTTTCATCTTCTTCCTTTCCTCTTGCCTCCTCTTCTCCTCCTCTTGCTTTCTCTGTTGTTCAAACTCATCAATCCTCTTGTTCTCTTTCTCCTTCGCTTCTCTCTTCTTCTCTTATCCTCTTGTCTTCTTCATCCCTTTTCAACCTCTCTTCCTCTTCAATCCTTATACGATCTTCCTCGGCATTTTTTCTATTTTGTCCATCAGTTAATCCCTTACAAACAAAGGAAATCTTCAATTCCTTCTTCCTTGTTGCATCAACCTTCCTGACCTCGTCTTCTTGGATCAAAACACTTTCCCTACCAATATCTGGAACCCCATCCCAATTATCATCCATAGTAGGTGGAAACACACCCAGTTCAAAAGAAGGTAATTCAAAACGCTTCTTTGACTTCATTGCAGCCTCAATTTCATCCAAAACTTTTGTAGCTTCCTCCCAGAATGAATTTTGGCTTGGAGATTCAGCATCTTCTTGGTTGCCAGATTGGGATGATGATGAAGCAACCTTCAACCCCAGTAGCTTCTCAAAAGCTTCATTGATCTTGGTGAAAAGTCCATGGCTTGCAATTTCGGTTGGAGCTCTTTGCACATGATCAAGATATTTTTTTAAAGATGATGCAAGCTCCATAGACATCTCAAGATGTTCTTTCAGAAATGACTGCAAAAAAAAAGTAATCAATATAAGTACATAAAATACACGAATGTTAGTTTGTGATGAACAAATACTAATTTATGATGAACAAATGTTAGTTTCTGATGAACAAATGCTAGTTTGTGATGAACAAATGTTTGATAGATATGAACAAATGTTAGTTTCTAATGAACAAATGCTAGTTTGTGATGAACAAAATGCAAGTTTGGGATGAACAAATGCTAGTTTGTGATGAACAAATGCTAATTTCTTATGCATAAAATGCTAGTTTCTTATGAACAAATATTAGTTTGTGATAAACAAATGCTAGTTTCTTATGAACAAATGATATTTTCTGATGAACAAATGCTAGTTTCTGATGAACAAATGTCAGTTTGTTCATTACTATCATTATGCCAAGTTTTAATCAACAAATAAATATAGATCACCATCATGCAAAATAAAAATATAAAAAAAAGCAAAAAGCATGCAAAAAATCAAAAACACATACATCACAACCGTCACCAAGATCAATTTGTTCTTCAATTTGTTCAGAAGCAGGGGCTTTCCCTTCATTCTTGCCAAGATCAACACCGGGACAAACATAATAAGGCAAACCTCGAAACCAGCCTTTTCCAAAACCACCCTTCTTAACCTCGAAAGTCTCTCTCTGAATAAAGTAATCATGGTTGAAATGCTTGATAATGGGGAAGGATCTTGGGGTTTCAGGTCGATGGTAGATCAACATGCAATCACAATATACAATCTGTCATAAAACACAAATTAATGAACACAAATTAGACTTATTAATGAACAAATATTCAAAAATAAATGAACAAAATAATGATAGTAATGAAAAAAAGAGAACAATCATACCAGCAACAATATGATAGATCCTCTGAAAAAACCATTGTTTGTTTTCCTCCATGAATCAGCATTCTCAACCAACTTCTCCACAAGATGAGCACACCAATCGTACTCACTAATCTTATCCAAGTCAACCAAATGATCCAAAAACTTTAAGTTTACACCACCATTTTGAATGCTCTCTATACAGAGCGTGTAGAACAATATAATAAAATTCCTCCTAAACCAAGCACCATCATTATCAACATCCTTGATCACTTTACTCAAATGCCCTATTTTAATCTTCTCAAACTCCATCAACTTGTTCTTACTTGTCACCTCATCAATTTCAGGCACCGAAAACTGTTCTCTAAAACTATTGTACAAGTCTGAATGCTTGACAATCTTCGGTACTGAAATGGTCCTTGGACCACGAGGTAGACCAAGGTAGAATTGCACAAGTTCAGGTGTTATCCTAACACCTGGTCCCTCGCCCATCTTCAATGTACAAGATGCAGGATCGAAACAGCTAGCCACATAGTAGCACAACTTACTAGGTAGATCAGTCACATCCCAATGTATAAGGTGCTCAAAACCCATCTAAGAGCAGTAAGCTTGCTTCCCCCTTCAAAACCAGCAATAATTTCACAAAGAAGCTTGGGAGAGTTCCTGTGACTCAAAGACAAATGCCCATGCTTCAACTGTCTCAATGGCACCTTCACTCTTGCCTTCTTCCCTCCACCTTGACCTCTGCCGACAAAGATATCAACTTTCTTCTTCTTCACGGCAACTTGTAATTCACTAACAGCAACATCCGTTTCCCTCTCAGATGGTTCATTTATACTCACTCCCTTTCTAGGGATCATATCAATAAGCAAAACATCGTCGGAGAATTCATCAGAGACAACCTGTTTACCCTTGTCAAGGCGACGTCTCTTATTTGATGGGGAAGACTCAACAGCCGCCATTAGCCTCAATACAGGCACTTCAGTATCAATTGCTTTTGAACCCACCTTGGTAGCAATAGATTTTCTTCTGATATTCTTTTCGCCAATGGAAGAGGCATCACTTCTAGCTTTGCTCCTTATTTCTATAACAAAAAAGGGATAAAGGATAGTGTTAACACATATTTAACCATCTATTCTAAAAAAGCAAAAAGAACAACATATCAAAACACAACGATAAAACCTCTTCGAATAGCACATATTTCATCTTCTCCAATTGTCATTGTACCAAACCTTAGATGTTTTACTTGTTTATATTTTGCAGAACGTTGTTTAATAGATCCTGGAAGAAGAAATGCAAGTTACTGATGAACAAGTGCAAATTACAGATGAACAAATGCATGTTTGTTATGAACAAAATACTGATGAACAAATGCAATTTACTGATGAACAAATGCAATTTACTGATGAACAAATGCAAGTTTCTGATGAACAAATGCTAATTTCTGATGAACAAATGCTATGCTAATTTCTGATCACTATACTTCACCCCCCTCGTACGTATGCAAAATCATTCCATGCAACTAACAAATCCACAATCACCTATTGCAAAACTCAACATCAAAAACCTCGATAAAACACATGCAACTAACAAAATACGCACATGCACATATAATTTGTATTTTATTCAAGTGGTATGACCAAAAATCGAGTAAATAGAAAGTGACGATTCATGCATTTTTTTATTCAGAAAAGCACAAAACACAAAAAACGACACTATCAACTTCAAACAACTCAAAATAATCACTAAAAACACACTCGACAAAACGAAAAACCTTGATTCTCAACCGTTTCGGAAACCTAGGGTTTCAGTAAATTTAAACGAGAGATAAAAACCTTGATTCTTTTGAGATGAACTTTGCTTCTCCATTTAGAAGTGGATTGAGGTTTAAAATGTAGTTAATGGTAAGAATCAGGCTCGAAATCGCTACGAAATAGTTTCAATTCACACTTGACCTTCTTCAAACCGCTTCGGAAACTGTAGTAAACTAAAAAGTGAGTGATAGAGAAATGGCGAGAGAAGAGAAGACGAAGAAATTTATAAAAAGCGCGTCTCCTAAACGCTCCATGTCGCGCGTTTCGTTTTTTTTACAGTTTTTTTTTGAAAAAAAGAACCAATCTCAACCATACGTGTGATACGATCGAACGGTCAGGGGAATTTCGCATTTCTCACACATGCGGGCGTTCACACATGACTCTTTCACAATAAATATTGCCAAAAAAAAACACCTACTTACAATGTTAGTGATTTTAATAATGCTAATCCAGGGTCAAGATTTAAATCCTTCCCAATGTCATCTCAAACATGTCTATTTATAGGAGTACTACAATAAGCGATTTAATTAGATTATGTTAAAAATAAAAATGGAGTTGATAAGAAGGCAGATAAAAACGGAGTTGATAAGAGTTTGCTTTCGTGTATTATGTATGAGTTAGAAGCTGTTTGATTTAGGAATGAGTGGTATGAAACTTGCCCATTTCATCATAACATACGAGTACACAACGTCGCTTTCTTTGTAACAATCTTCAAATGCATTAAGGTATATATGAAGGAAGTCAATCAAATTAATGATAAAACAGAAGAGGACAATCTCACAGGGAATGAACAAAGTTCAAAGCATAACACCTAGACAATAGAAATGAACTTAAAAACCAGTGCCTAAATTAATTCAAACCAAATGCTTGAAATCACTCGGCAAGTAGACTTGTATCACATTCACTCGCGCGCAGAGACCTTTCCATACGAGTACAAGCGTAGTCGAGTAAGACGTGGCCTAAGCCACAAGCGAGGGAGCCGGCGGAGGCAACAAGGGGCCCCCCTGTACGGCAAATGAAGCCACCGATGAGCACGCCGGAAACGAAAGCGTTGAGAGGATCGGATTTGTCACGCCAGGCTTCGAGGGCGTGCTCGGTAGAAGACGTGAAAGCAGAATACAAGGCAAACGTGCAGCCTCTGCGCCCCATGTGGGTCACGCGGTGCCTCGCGCCCGTGCGCTCGAAGTAGCCGAATAAGTTGCCGATCCCGAATCCCCACCCTAAATCCTTGTAGACTTCTCTCGGAGGCAGCACGTATGACACGTTTGCGTGGACTGCTTCATGATCTGATCCTTCCATTCTCGACTCTCGACTCTCGACTCTCGATCGATCACAAAGTATGTGAAGAAATATCACACGACACAATACGCCCTAGTGCCCTACAACGTCCTCCTTCGATCAATTCTTGACGACGGCCGAGGGTACGCAAACAAGTTTCGTTTATGTAACCCTAGCTAAATTAATTATGCTTGCGCAACACTCCATTCTAATTATCTTTCATTTATATTATATTATATATATGAGTTATTATTTTAAAATTGGTATTACGACAATGATTTATGGAAGATAGAAATTGGTAGTTCAATCTATGTAGTTTTTTTAAAGAACTTTATAATGTAGCTCAGACTTCAGATGATAAAAAAATGTGGTTCAATTTTTGGGGAAAAAAAACTGAAAATTGATAAATATCTCGAAACGACACCGCACAAGCGTTCGCATTGGCACTGGTGAATAAAGGAGCCACGTCATCTCCCGCCAAGTCCAATATCGAGATGTCCTATTTCATCCTTCAATTTGTACAGTTGCAATGTTAGGCTATAGGGGTAGAAGAGTCTTTTACAGACGAAGTCGGTTCGCTCTTTTTTTTTCCTCTTCCGTTTTCAATGCATTTGCTTTGCAATTCTGCTTCATTTCGCCGGTAAACTCTCTGTGTTCTACTGCTCACCTCCGATTACTGTTGCAAATACACGGCAATGGCCCCGCAAACCAGAAGAATGTTGTCAATGCCCAATCTGGTGGAGAGGTCGTCAGACGGCGAAGAAAGTTCTTCGTCGGAAGACGAAGAGGAGCACGTTGAACCTGAAGACGAAGATGAAGAAGCTGGGGAGTGTGGCGACGTGGAGGACGAGACTGTGAAGATGGAAGCGAGTGAGGAGAAGATAAACAAGAAGCCAATCACTATCAGTCTCAAAAAAGTTTGTAAAGTAATGAAAATCGCTAAAACCTTCTGAATTTTAGGGTTTTTGGAAGGCAGATTTTTTCAATTATTGAATTTTTGAATGATGATTGATGGTAGAGATTGATTTGTAGGTGTGTAAGAAGAGTGGCCATCAAGCGGGGTTTCAGGGTGCTACCTACATTGATTGCCCTATGAAGCCGTGTTTCCTCTGCAAAATGCCTGGTGAGACTCTCTTAATTCCCCTTGAGGGCCTTAAGGTTTTCAGTTTTCATTTTTATGTAATTGAAATTTATATCTGGGTTTTCTAAAGCAATAGATTCACCCCCCTCAGAAAGGTCTGTTTGAGATTTGTATTTTATTTTCACTAGCTTAGACAATCACTAGAATTTAAAATAGCAAAGAAAGCTGAATGCCTTTGGCTTCTTAATTAAAGGCCATACAACATTGACTTGCCCGCATAGAGTGGCCACCGAGCATGGTGTTCTTCCAGCGCCTCGAAGGAATACCCGTCTCTTGGTGGATTATGTATTCAAGCGCCAGCAGAAAGATAAAATTCCATCAGTAAGCTCTTTGATTAACTGCTTGCATATGCATAGCCATTTTATTGCATTTGAATAGAAGAATTCATCATTTGCTTCTTATGAATCATAGGCGTGAAAATTTATTAGTCTCATAGTGTGTGTTGTCCTGTTGCATTTGAGTAAGTTGCTCTCTAAATGTTCATTTTATTCTGGAGTTGTCTTAATTACTACATCGAGTTGATTAAGCACTTTCAAGACGCTCTCACCCTGGTTTGAAATGTTGCTAGATAAATTACCCATCTCATAGTTTTGTTGTCCGATTGCATTTGAGTAAGTTGCTCTCTAAATGTCAGTTTATTCTGGAGTTGTCTTAATTACCATATTGAATCTATTAAGCACATTCTACACGCTCTCACCTTGGTTTGAAAATTTGCTAGATAAATTACTCTTCTTGCCAACATTTGTTAATTTCTGAGGTAAGATGTATCTAAAAGTACCTTGGCTTATATGAATGCTACATGAAGAACGTAAGCCAGATGACGGAATGGGAAGACCTAGGATGTAGAAGTTCATAACATGAGTGATTCGGCAGATTGGCCAATGAAAAAAGAGCTCTAGGCCCCACTGTTGTTGCAGGGGTTGCTTCGGTCCCACTTTCAGTATTATCTGAAAATACTATATGTTGAATCCTCAAAGTGATTTCTACGTCAATATTTTGTTAATAGATCCATGTCTGAAGTTTTAGAGTGAAATTTTTTATAAATTTTTATGCTTGTTAATAAAGTTTGGTGGTATTTAACTTTTAGTGATTTTTAGAAATTTTGATATTACAATAAAAAATGAACTTGTTTCAAACTTGAGGTTTTTTTTAGCATCTTATTTATGTAAGTCACAAAAGTTGGCTCTCTTTCTTTCTTTTTTGGTGCCGCATTCATCAGTTTGTCCCGCTGGCATCTCTATGTCAATTTTAAGAATCCTTATAATCTGATCGGTCTCTAACTAACATAGTATGACTTGCCTCTTGATCAACATTGATTTTCTGTTAGGTCAAGCCATCATTCATCATTCCGGATCATCTGAGTTGTGGGGTTCTCAAATATCATTCTAGACGAGTCACATGTTTGGAGTTTCATCCAACTAAGGATAATATTCTTCTATCAGGAGATAAGGTGAGCTTGACATTCTATTTACTATACACTGTCAATTGGTGTGGTTGTATCCGACATTTGACATTTTTGCCACTATTTTTATACATGATTCAGAAAGGGCAACTTGGAGTTTGGGATTTCCATAAAGTATCCGAAAAGGTGGTCTATGGAAGCATGCACAGTTGTATCCTCAATAATATGAGGTACTTGTTTGTCAAGAAAAACTATGATGCCTTGAATATCTTTTCTGCCGTGCATGATTTTATAACGAATTTGCATGGGTTGATAACATTTGATTATATGCAGGTTTAGTTCAGCCAATGATGGAACTGTATATGCTGCATCCTCCGATGGAACTATCAGTTGCACTGACATTGAGACTGGAATCTCACAGTCAATGATGGATCTCAATCCAAATGGGTGGCATGTACGTAATATCTTATATTTAAAGCCTCCCTGCAATTCAATTTCCTTATTTCATTTCCTATTAATACAGTATGGTCTTTTTTTTTTTAAAATTCCATTGAATTTGTGGTTCAAGTATCTTATTTTACCTTTTCTAATAATATATTGATATTTTACTAACTAGCGTTTGTATGGACTAATGGAATTGTACATAGGGCCCTAGCAGTTGGAAGATGCTATATGGTCTGGATGTCAATCCAGAGAAAGGTCTAGTTCTTGTTGCAGATAACTTTGGGTTTCTTTACATGTGAGTAATTCTATTTTTGAGTTATCTTTTGTAGAAGCAGCCATCTAATGTTTGTCTAGTGCTTGCTGCACACCTGTTCATGCTGGTAGCATGCCTTGATTTGTCACCACATTTCATCTCCTATAAATTAGTACTAAAAAGCCACTAACTGAATGTACTGCACAAGTACCTGTTTTTTTTTTATATTTCTTATCACCTTATATTTGACTTGGAGTTGGAGTATATAGTCACGATCTATGCATTGTTTCCCTAGACAACTTTTAGAACTTGTGGGAGTTTTATCAGTGATGTATGGTTTCTGTTTGGGCCATTGTAATATCTTTGGCATATCAATAATCTTCTTATCATTACTTGTTTGGTAAGGTTCTGGATCATCTTGTGATGAAGATATACTGTGTCTTGATACTTGTGAAATTGTAGTCATTGTACTTGACAGACAAATGTTTTGTATTTTTCCTAAATTCGGCTAGACTTATCATCTGATGAATGCAGGCTAGATACTCGGACCAAGAACAAAACTGGCGAGGCACTCTTGATTCATAAGAAAGGATCAAAGGTCGTCGGGCTTCATTGCAATCCTCTTCAGCCTGATCTATTCTTGAGCTGTGGAAATGATCACTATGTAAGCCTTATGCTCTGAATCCATTCTAATTTCTATGTATGTCTGGGATTATAATAAAGCTTGCAAATTTTACTCCATCTATCATTTTCTGTTATAAAAAGATTTATTTGGCATTATGGATGAATGCTTAGGATTCTGAACCATCTTAAGCCCTCTATTTAATATGTTTTCACATCACCAGGCTCGATTGTGGGACATACGTAGGTTACAACCTGGAGGCTCTCTAACCGGTCTTCAACATCGCCGTGTTGTAAATTCTGCCTACTTTTCTCCTCTGACTGGAAGCAAAATTCTCACCACATCCCAGGACAATCGTATTCGTGTTTGGGATTCAATATATGGAAATTTAGATGCCCCGAGTAGGGAAATTGTGCACAGTCATGATTTTAACAGACATCTAACTGCTTTTAAAGCTGAATGGGATCCAAAGGTGTGTAAGATATTACTATTTCTTAGATGCTTGAACTCCTTCTTACTAAAAGATCGAAAGGTGTCATGTATGATTTGTGTATAAACAGGATCCTTCAGAATCCCTTGTGGTTATTGGCCGTTATATAAGTGAGAACCATAATGGGGTTGCGTTGCATCCCATTGATTTCATAGATGTCACTACTGGGCAACTCGTTGCAGAAGTGATGAACTCAAATATTACCACCATCAGTCCTGTAAACAAGCTACATCCTAGAGATGATGTTTTGGCGACCGGTAGCTCAAGGTTTTTGCTTCTTATCCTCTCATTGTCCTGCTTCCATTCCAACATTTATTTTGAATTGTGTCCTTCCCAAGATCCTCACTTATTACTCTTTCTGGTCTTAATCATATGTTTATGAACTGGGTTGTGAATCAAGATCCATTTTCTGGTTATGGTACTGAACAGCTATACTAAATTATGCAGATCTCTTTTCATCTGGAAGCCGAAGGACAAATCTGAGCTCCCACAACAGGATGAGTTAGCTCAGAAGATTGTTGTGTCTGGTAAAGCCGAGAAGAAGCCTGGAAAGCGCTCCAAGAATGAAAGTGACGAATCTGATGATGATATGTTTAAAACCATCAACAAGTTGAAAGGCAAAAAACTCACGTCGAAATCAACTCCCATGAAATCCAGGAGGTGACAAGCAATCGTTTTTATTTTTGGGATGCAGTCTCGTTCTGAAAATCCATGATTTTGAACAGAGCAACCCAAGTGGATCTTGGGTTTTTCTTTTTGGTGGCTAAATTATGTGTATATGTAGGCAATATCTTCTGTTACTTTCTCCTCCCTGTGGCAGGATGCCGGTGCTGATGCAACCTATGTTCCCTGATAATGTTTGTGTAATGCAAAATTTTCTCCAGTCCCTGTGACTATGAGGTAGTTTGAACAAAAACTACCCTCAGAAAGTATGTTGCATTGCACATGCTTTTTAGTATAACTGGCCATTGTAACTTTAGTCCATCAAATGGCATTTTTTGCTGTATTGGGTTATTGAATGCAGCGTGTTGCGTTGCTCTTCTATAGATTTGTTGGCCTTTATTCTATTTTCCATTGGGTTGAAGCTAGATAAAGAATATCAGACCGAAAATGGGATCATGATTCTGAGGCTTTTTGTTAAAGAATATAACACGCTTTTTATAGTTATGCCCATCAAACTGTAGCCTTTTCGTTTCAATTGCAAATCCGTTTTGCAGCACAGCCCTCTTTGTGAATACAAAAATGTGCTCACGATTGAGATCAAAAAACAAAGTTCTAGTATAGTGTATAAGCCTCCCAAGTGACAACTGCCTTTGTAGTGTTCATCTAAAGTTTTTTTATTTGAATTGAGTGTTGAAAAACAGGAAGACAAGGATACTTGGTATTCACACTCGCCCCTACTTTTTTTCAACATTCTTTGACTGAAAATTGGGGAAAAGTAGAGATTTAGAATTGTAAGTTCATATTGGCCTAGACAAATATCTGAACTGGGTTCAGTTAGACTTGTAAGTACACTACAGGTATGCTCACATCACAACTTACTCAGAATCTAACCCTTTCATAAAACTGTGGTCCAATCAAATATAAATATCAAAATCAAAATTTAACAAATAGCACTGAAGTATCTGGCATTAATGGAAACTGAGTCATCTGTCATCTTCAATTGGTCAGAAAAAAAGGCACCCGTTATATATTTTGTTACCAAATGCTGCAACCATATTTAGCCAATTGCCATCCTCTCTTGCACCCACACTGTCCATATTTTTTTTTTTTAGTGGAACACAATGTCTATATTTCAGCATTTCCAACTACCAGCATTAACTACCATTCTTCAACAGACTTCCCCTTCTCCACTTCTTTTTTTTTTTTTTTTTTTTGAAATCAAGGTTAAAAAAGGCAGACGTTTTTGAGGTGCACTTGGGATAACATGTTGCATTTAAAGGTGAGAAGTCGTGTTTGGTGTGATAACGTAAATACCTCTAATACAGTAGTTTGTTTAACTAGCTGTCAAGAACAGCTTACACTACATCTAACATTACCACTTTCGAGGCAGTTACATATATATGTCATTATATCAACACACAGTCAACATCAGCTATATATACTTATATAGACATTGTTTCCTTTATAGGCATGTTTACCAAACACACCCTTATTGCTCCTTGCTTATCTACAAGCCACTCCTACATACAAATCCTTTAACAGTCAGTTATACCTCTTAGCTAGCTTCTCATATTCTCATACAGTACAGTTACTACTTGAGAAATGGAAGAAGAGCATGATCACAATACAGCACTTCCAATCCCTCATCCATTTTCCGATGAAGCCGGGCCTTCAAACTTATCCTTAACAGAGTTGCATGCTCAACACCATCAACCTCACCATAACACCACCCATCAAGCCCACCGGCACCGCCAACGCCGCCTCCAGGACTCCCCGGGAAACTCGTCTTACCGTTTCGACTTGTCTGAAATCGACTTGGCACCCAATGACACCAGAGATAGTATTGTCTGGCCTTGCGTTGCCGTCCTCGTCACATTATGGCTTTTTGGTAACTGTTTAATGAATAATCAGTTTGATTCTAACTTTTGCAACTTTTTGTATTAGTTGGGAGCTTTATTTTATTTTCAATTTTTCATCAGCAACATCCATTATTGTGATCCTGGGGTTCTACGGATCGTGGATCTTACAATTGGGGCCGAATTGCTCTCGTTTGATCACTCCAAATCCATTCTTTTTGCAGTCTATTCAGGTTATTGTTTTTTTTGTGAAACTTTAATGCAATAAGTTTTGTACACTGCAAAAAAGTTGCAAGTTTCATGTTTTGGCTTCAGAAAGTATACATAAGATTCAAAACTTGTAAAATTTTGATTTTGTAAAATTATTTCCCTAAAAAATGCAGGTACAGCAAGTAGAAGGAATTCCAGGCCCCATGCTTTATGGGTTTCGAATTACACCGGATCTTGATGTTGACACCACATGGACGGAGACACACAATGCATCTATTCAGCCTAACTTTCATAAGGTGTATCTATTGAATCCAACAATGCTAGGAATCTTCTAATGAAAATATAGTACTTGTAAATGAACTTTGTCCATATTTGCAGGAGTGGATATATTACCTAAATACAGGATCAAAACTGGATATATCATACTATGTGAAGAGCCTGAGCTCGTCCCCTTTGACACTCGTCATTTCGCAGGGTACGTGTTGATTTTACTTTTGTTATAGTTGAGATCTCTTGAACAAACAAACCAGAGAGAAAGGGTATACTAACTTGTATTACTCTGCTAGGTGAACAAAACCTCATGAAATGGATAAAGGATCCCGCGTATCCTAACACAACATTATCATGGAACATAAGCTATGGTAAAAGTATCAATCCCATTAAACAGCATTTTCTCTCATAGCTGATGGATAGGATTGACTTGACGATAATGAATCGCATTTCTTGATCAGGAACTGGTAGGATTGAGCAGGAAATCACAATCTCTGATAACTACTATATAGCAGTAGCCAATTTGAATTCTGATACTAATATAGAGGTATTCAATCAGCACCTTCAATATATGTATATGGATTCGCGACAGTAACATGAACTGATATATATTTTAAGTGTAAAAAATAAGGTACACTTTCAATTGTATACTGACTTATACTCAAATGGTTTAATGTTTCCTATCAGGTTGAATTGAATTTCACCATAAATGCTCTCCTCTATAACATTAGTCAAGCCTACTTCAGATGCTCACCGTATAACCGAGTCTGCACTTTCTCGCTTTTGTTTCTTAGGAGTAACACTCTAGTCCTTACTTCCCCAGAATCTCATCAGGTTGATATCAAATTACAAAATTCCTTCTTTCTCCCACATTATGTAACATTCAATAAATACAAGACCACAAATTATCATATATGCTTATTCTGATCATTCATCCAGGCTAATGACGACGATGGCTGGTACATCAAGTTGTCATACAGGCCAAGATGGTTCACTTACATTCTAGTATCAGGTTATTTGATTTTTTGAATGTATTGTTTCTGAATCCATTTGAATTCCACTCCCTTTCTCAATCAAATGCTTGTCAATTTGCAGGTGTTTTGGCAATAATGGTGCTTGTAGTGTACAAATTCTACACTCTGGTCCAGCCAAGCCATGGAGATGGCAATAGAGTGGAGTCAGTTGATGATGATGATCAGGAGGGGCCGTTGCTTTCCCCCAAAGACGACGATCTCTCCAGCCTGGGATCGTCTTATGATTCTGTTTCAAATGACGAGGATGAGGAGTTGGAGGAAAAGCTCCTAGAGGAAGAGAAGAAAGTGAATGCTCTCAAGTTTTGTGTTATATGCTTTGATTCCCCAAGAGATTGTTTCTTCCTCCCCTGTGGCCATTGCGCAGCTTGTTTCACCTGTGGATCAAGGTATATATATATAAAACTGAAAATGTATCTTTCCTTTTGAGTTTTCAAATGAGAAAGTTGTTCTAATACAAGCCAAGGTTAAGGCTTGTTTGTTTCAGTTTTCAGCTTTTACCAAAATTAAGAACGAAATGTTGGAAACTCATTATTTTCTGTTTTTCAAATTTTAGTTTTTGTATTGAGAAGAACCTGACTGTTACGGTGTAACGTATGAGCCTATTATTTTGATTACAATTAGAATATAAAAGGGAATATTTTGATTGCTAAAAATCGAAACTCAAAGCTGAAGCAAACGAGCTAGGCCTAAATTGTGAGAATGTTTTTCTTGTCTAATTTGGCCTGCAGGATGGCAGAAGAAGGGGGTAGTTGTCCAGTGTGTCGAAGGAGGATAAAGAAGGCGAGGAAGATCTTTTCAGTATGAGAAGTGAACATCTGTATATTGATTAATTAAATAATTGAGCACCATCTGAGATTTTAGCTCGTACATACCTAGATGAGTTTGGAAGTGTCTTTTTTTTATAGCTAGAAGTTTAGTTTATCTTGTAACTTTCGAAGTTCAGTATGCCAGTTCAAAAAGCAAGCTCAGCGAACAGTTTGTATAACTTGTCAGGAAAATTATGTAAGAATTTACTAATAGGTTTAGTATGCTTTGAACAGAAGGTATCCTTCAAAAAGGGATTCCTCGTCTTAGTAAACATATGAAAAGGTTAATAATATATTACTACGAGATGTAGAACAAATTAGGGTTAAGGTTTAGGGTGTTTATTGCAGATTTATGAGGTGGGACGGACGGTCAACATTAGGAGGATAAATGGTAAAATTTAAGAACCTTTTTTTTTCAAGCGACAAATGAAGGTTTGCATTTTAGTTTACAAACCCTGCTATTTCTAGTTGACAAGATATGATACATAGCAGCGCAGTGACTGCGTTCTAAAAGTTAAAACATCTGTGTTTTTGCCCACGAACTTACTTGTAACATTAAGCCAATTTTCAATGTTGATTGACCTTCTTCCATTCTTAGCCCATTGGACAGTGTTGGGAACTCATGTTCCACAACATCGGAACAACGAGTAGTCTCCAGTTTTGATAATGACAAACACCATACGAAAACTAACGTTAGGGAACTCCAAAGCATACAAAGGCGACTGAATGATAGGAAAGCAGTTCCTATTGAACGAACTCATGAGAGAGAAGTTTCAAACACACGGGAACTCACGAGAGAGAAGTTTCAAACACACGGGAACTCACAAGAGAGAAGTTTAGGCCACCTAGGCGTTAGGCGGTCCCTCTCCGCCTAGGATCCGCCTAGAGTTTTTTAAAACACTGTCTCCATAAAGCACTTGAAGTGGATTTACATTCAACTCTCCAAAAGTCTTCCCCTCTAAGGACGTTCGTCATTAGTCCAATCATGCCAGATGGTTCATGTATCTTGTATAACCTCCACAATCAACTTTGCAAACACAAGTTTTTTCCAAGCAAGGATTTCCTTAAGTCCAAACCCTCCCTTTTTATTTGGGTATGCATTCCTTCTTTCAGGCTATAGACACCTTTCCCAGTCCACATAAAGCTTTAGAAGAGCCTTGTTACATCTTTGGTAAGTTTCTTGGACAAAAGGAAGGTTTTACACCAATACTAGAGATCGCCATAGAAGACTGCCCTAACAAGCTCCAATCTCCTAGCGAAGGAGAGACTTCTTATTGCATAAGCATTGCCTGAAATCTTCCTCAAAAGGTTGTTGTAATCTTCACTAGTCTCTCTAAGGCTACATAAATGCACTCTAAGGTAAGTGACCGGTTAGGTCCCCATCTCCATGCCTACAAGATCAAGCAACTCACTCCTTGTTGCTTCATTTACCTCGACATAGAAGATCTTGGAATTGATTTGGTTGATTCTGAGCCTTGACATGGTAAAGAACTCATCTAAAACTCTCTTAACTATTTGAATTGAGCCAAAGCTTCCATGAGTAAAGATGAAAAGATCATCTGCAAAGCATAAATTTATGAGCCCCCCACAATTAGGATGGAACTTGAACTCCCTATTTGTACTTTTCCTCCTTAAGGCTTTGTTTAGATACTCCATAATTAAGACAAACAAGTAGGGGGAAATGGGGTCTTCTTGCCTTAAGCCACATTTTACCTTGAAGTACCCAGTAGCTCTCCCCTTATACTCATTGAGAAGTGACTATTCATTATGCATTCTTTGATCCTGTTTATCATAGTAGGATGGAATCCTAGCCTTGCCAAAACTTGGAACAAGAAGCTCCACTCCATAATATCATACACATTTTAAAGTCAATCTTCGATTCACATCTTGGGCTTATGTACTTTCTTGCATAGCCCTTTACAACTTCCTAGAACATTGATACATTGTTCTTAATGTTTCTGACCTTGATGAAGGCTCTTTGGCACTTGTCCACCAAGCCCGGAAGCACCAGTTCCAACCTCTTCACTAGGAGATTAGAGATAACTTTGGGGACTAGGGCAATGACTGTACTCCCCACTTCTTTAAGCAATATGTCTTCCTTGAAGAAATCAAGAACAATATCAATCATGTCTTTTCCTATCATAGGCCTTGCCTTTTTGAAAAAGTAAGAGTTAAAGCCATCTAGGCGCTTTGTTTCTCCTAATCTCCCACATTGCATTTTCACCTCTTCTCTACCAAAAGGAGCTATCATTGCTTCTTTATCAGACTCACAAGGGTGCCTTATGTCAGGACATGCAAATCATATGGTATATAGTTAGATCTTATGCCAAGCAAATCCTTGAAGTGCTTCACAATGTGTTGTTCGATGGTTTTGTTATCTATGATCTCATCTCCATCGTCACCCACTAGGATGTAATTATCACGTCGTGCCTTCCTCTGCTTGATGTTGTTATAGAAGTATTGGCTACATTGGTCCCATTATTTCTTCTAATGTCGCTTGACCCTTTGTTGCAAGATAATACTTCTATTTCTTAGTGCCACTTTCACACTCTGATAGGATATAATATCGGCTGAAATCTTCTTTGCTCATGGAAATTTTTGTCTTTGTTGGACTCGTTTTGGAAGTGCCCAAACATCTTGCAAGATATACATTTTAGAGGAATCCAGTCATATACAAGCTTTTGTGTGATTTTCTCTCCATCCTCCACATGAAAGAAAATCTCTTTCTAGAAATTTCCACTAACAACCTTGCAAATAGGTCTCTCATCGAGTCTATCACCTTATCCACAAACACAAGCTTGCCTATTGCACTGCATATATATCCTCTTGAAAAACGCATCATCCTAGAACCTAACATATAGTTGTGGTAAGCTCACCCAAACTTGAGTTGATTTAAAATAGGATTGATCAAATTTAGTCCATGCACTCCAACCTTTTAATTTAGAGCTAATGGACGCACTCCTTTAACAAGCTATAGAGCATTTTGATGTACCCATTTCAACTCTCCTCCTTAGCAAATTTGAATACATACATGCCCGAGTTAGTGAGGATGAATCTTGGTGTTTGGATCCCAATCCATCTCCTTGCAACAAAGCTCTAAACAACATTATTCGAGACCCAATCACCATTCCAATTAGACCCAATAATCTAGTGGGTTACTCCTGCTATTGCCTCTATTTCCAATGAGAGCCTCCCTAAAAGAACTGGGAGCTACTTCTAAGTCTGCACCTTTATCTGCTTCAAATGCTCTTGCCCTGTTCATAGTCTCAGCAAGGATTTCAGAATGATTAGTTGGCTTAGACATTTCTTCTTCTTGTTTTGCCTCCTTTTTATTAGCCTAGCGGGGTTCCATCCTAAAACAATAGGAGGAGTAACCCACTAGGTTATATATTAGTCTCCTTTAATCCCAACTTTCAAATACGGGATGAATTTTCTAACATGTCCTCGCAAGTGCAATTGGAGAAACTAGCCCAGTTGACACTTGAACAACACAACGGACGGGTCTAGGATCGAGATAAGCCGTTAGACAAATAGCTTTGATAGCATATTAGTCCAGTGAGGTTCCATCCTAAAACCAATTGACAATAGGTGGAGTAACCACTAGTCTCGTTTAATCCGAACTTTTAGATGTGAGATGGATAATCTAACACTTTTGTTGGTGCACTACTCCAATGGCCCCTTGCTCCTTGGCCGGTGAACCCAGATTTGTCTCCTTCCGCTTGTCATGCGTTCCACTGACCTCCAATTTTCCATTCTTGGTCTGGATTCCTTCTTCATCTTACTCCCCTCTGGCATTTTCATTCATGCTTTTATCTCCTTCGACAACCCCTCCATGAAGATAATTTTCAAGATCCACGTATTAACTGTTCGAATCGTCTCCTCCGAAACAGTTGACAACGAAGAACTTGCCGATGGAGATATGTTTTTACCCGAGATTGAGATGTTATTCCTTTTGCTTGCCTTATTTTTCACCATCGGATGGCCCTGCAGTGGTGGCCGCTGTGACCGTAGAAAACCCTCGAAAGTCTTTCCTCTCACTTTAAGTGTTGCGGATATGAGACGCGTCCCATGAACCCTCAACTAGAACTATAAAAGTGTGTTTTAAAATGAGGCGAGTAGTTTGACAATTTGAAAACATATTTTGTTATTACTGCTTGCTTTTTATCATATTTGCTTAAATCCCATGAGAGAGAAAGGCATCGTAAATACTTATTGAAAACACTAAAATAATCAAATTATCATGATTCATGACTAAGATCAGTTGGCAACTTGGCATTGTACTATCTCAATTAGTTAAAAAATTGAGAAAAGCAATAAAGCAACAGTGTACATAGAGAATGGCATTGCCTGTGACGTAAATAATTACAAGCTAGTTAGCTAAAGATTTATCTTTGAATCTTCAAAATAAATAAGCACAGTATCTAACAAATGATGAAATATATATATATATATATATATATATATATATATATATATATATATATATATATATATATATATATATATATATATATATATATATCGTACTTGTGGTACAAATAGTGCTCCAACACAAAAGGCACATATTCCACACATAGTTCACAAGCAATTCTAAAGTGAATAATTCTTCGCCAAATTCCAGCAAGGAACTTCTCATGGACCCACAAACTAAACATCAAACACCACAACGTAAGATCAAATTTATAACCCACCAAACAAAAAACCATTCGATATATATGCTTACACTGCACAACTCTTCATTGCCATCGCCACAAATTGATTAATTGAGTCGATCTCAACTAGCTAGCTATGTCCAAGCCACAGGCTTTCAGGTTCTGCTTCTGCTTCAAGCGCATGTTCAAGCTAACGGGTGCGGAGCCTCCGAAGGATGTGAAGGATTTGTTCGATCAGTACTCGGAAAATGGAGTGATGTCGGTCGATCAGCTACACAGGTTCCTGGTCGAGTGCCAGGGCGAATACCAAGCCGGGTTGGAGGATTCGCAGGCCATCTTTAACAGCCTTAAGCATCTTAGCCTCTTTCAAAGGCGGGGTCTTAATCTGGACGCCTTCTTTAGATATCTTCTTGGTGATCTCAATCCTCCTCTTCCTACAATGGTATGTACCTTAATTATGTTTTTACTTCCCACCAATATATCTAACGGTCATGAACCTTAATTATTTGGCTTGTGCCATGTCATACACTCATGTCTTTTATTCGAGTGATGGGTTCATTTGGATTCGGTTAATACAAGTTCCCGGTTGATTCGTGTAATAAGTTTTAATTAAAAATCATAGGGTCTACATAATCTTATTTTAATTTATTTGGTCTTAAATGCTAGGTGGGTTGAGACCTTCCCACTCCTAGAGAAGAGATTTTTAAAATAGTGGCTAACTCTCAAATATTTTATTTAAAAAATACATATAATACTATTTAAATATTATAAGTAAATATATAATATTTAAAGTAATTAAACTAGGACAAAAACATCATTCGAAATATGGTCTCAATTGAAATTCAAGTAATCCACAATCCGAGTAAACTTAAAATCCGACTCACCCTAAATCCTACTAAACTGAATTCTAGCATACTTGAAATCCAACTTAATCGAAATCTAGTTAGACCAGAACTTGAATAACCGGACCGAAATTTACCCAAAAACCTAACATTTCCTCATTTTTTGAACACCTAGTCGGAAATGGTCTACCTCGATTTTTCCCAATTGTCAAAATCATCCGAATTTGACCTGAGTCCAAACTTACCCGAAATTGGGATGACCTAACCCGACCCACTTGTTTCACTCCGTTAATTAAAACTAGCTATATGTGCATCAATTTTATTGATGCAGGCACATTGTGCAAATAAATTACAGTTTTTTGTTTTTTTTTTATGCATATTTAGTCCATTTTGAATATATTTTTAATTATTCTAATGCACAAACAGTACGTACAGTTCAAACCAGGTGCTTAACCTACTTTTAGGGGGTTATATTTGAAGTAACGTTTTGGTGGAATGGATTGAGTGTGTGCAGGTACACCAAGACATGGGTGCTCCATTGGCTCATTATTTCTTGTACACAGGCCACAACTCCTACTTGACCGGAAATCAACTCAGTAGCGATAGTAGTGTCGTCCCGATTATTAGGGCTTTGAAGGGAGGTGTTCGAGTCATCGAGTTGGATCTCTGGCCTAACTCAAACAAGGATGGTATTGAGGTTCGCCATGGAGGGTACGTAAGTGAGATCGATCTTTATTGGATTAATTAATTAATAGCTTTTACATATCAAAGTCTAAATTAATTAAGAGTAATTTTATTTTTGGTAAAGTGCAGGACTTTGACCTCTAGTGTGGAGCTAAGTCAGTGTTTGGTTGCCATAAAGGATAATGCGTTCGTTGCTTCGGAATACCCGGTTATAATCACATTTGAAGACCATTTGAATCACAGGCTTCAGGCTAAAGTGGCCGAGGTACGTACCCGGTTATATATAACTAACTATCTAATTGAACAAATTAAAACCTTTAACAAAAATGAATAAGGGTACGATTGCAAGTAGTCATATTTTATGAGAGGTCGATTATAATTTTTGGATACATTTGTGTTTTGTTCAGATGGTTAAAGATATATTTGGTGAGATGTTATATTGCCCACAATCGGATATGCAAGAAGTTCTTATACCAAACAAGCTGATGAATAGGATCTTGATATCCACTAAGCCACCCAAAGAATCTGAGGAAAAAGAAGAACGCATGCAAATGGTAAGAAGTTATAATTACTTTTCTTTTTGGAAAAGGTAAGTTTGAATTTATAAAAAAATAATTATCCACATATGAAAGTTGGGATTCAAAAAAACGAAAACTATCATATAATTTAGATAGAACGTAACTAAACGGATGGAGTATGTGGGATGAAATCCCCCTACCTACATCCCAGGTTGAGAATAAGATATAACAACAAATCTCTACCTATTAGCTTAACCTCTTAGAACAAAACTAGATCACGGTCTTATATTTTTTATGATTGATCTACAAGGAGCCTAGCTAGCTAGCTGAGAGATTTGATTAGGTCATTTTGAGTTTCATGCTGAAATTTTATATATTCAATCAAGTTCAAGTTATTTTGTGTTGGAGTTCGAAAATTATTGGGTTGGATTGATCGATCAGTCCCCTAGTATTGATAGAAGTAAGTTAATTGTACGCATTTACAGGAGGAGGTAGATAATGATGAAGAAGAGGAGAAAGTGACTATTGAGTACAAGAGTTTGATAGCCATTCATGCCGGGAAGAAGAAGGGTAGCATGAGGACTACATTGTCTTCGGATTTCGACATGTTTAGGCGACTCAGCCTTAGTGAGCCACAACTAAAGGATGCCATCACAAAAAATGAAGGAGCTGATATTGTCAAGTAAAAAATCATGCACTCAACTAATAAATTGGATGCTTTGAAGCTAGTTTTGACTAGGCTTATGTAGTTTAGGTTAATTTGTGATTGCAAAACAGATTCACCCAGAGAAATTTACTGAGGATTTTCCCAAAAGGGACACGCATTGCTTCTTCGAATTTCAACCCTATGACTGGTTGGACTCATGGAGCTCAAATGGTAGCCGTTAACATGCAGGTGAACTTAATTCTCTTGCATTAATTAATTGCATTCGAGTTGAGTCCAACTAATTAAGGTGATCTACTTAATTAATTATAATATTGCACTAACTTAATTAACTACAGGGTTATGATAAGTACCTGTGGATCACACAAGGGATGTTCAGGGCCAATGGTGGGTGTGGCTATGTCAAGAAACCAGATTGCCTTCTCAAAATTGGACCAAACGGCAACGTTTTTGATCCTCAAGCTTGGCGACCTGTAAAGACCAATTTAAAGGTGAAAGATTGTTTCTTCTTTAATTACTTTGTATTATAATGCCTTCTCTTCACATATATAAGCATGTAGAGATTTAGAGAACTAATAATATTATTAGGGAGAATAATCTCTATCTTATATAATGTGTACATAGAGAAACCCTAATGAATAGCTAAAGTCAACTAACCCTAATAGGAAGATATCAAGAATAAGATGACATTATTTATCAAGATGCAAAATACAATATCTAGGAAACATTAAGTATCCTTAACAGAGCATGCCTTTAGTCTTTTTTTTTTTTTTTTGTGCAAATGTTAAATGTAAGATTTTGACTTGTCCAGATGCTCTACTAAACTAATTTATAAATTTTGTATAAATGTGAAGGTGAAAATATACATGGGGGATGGCTGGCATTTAGACTTCTCTCGCACTCACTTTGATCCATTTTCTCCTCCAGATTTTTTCACAAAGGTAATTTTGCATAATCATCTTTTGATACTCTATAAATATATACACGTACAAATGTGTTATGTTAGATTATAAATATGAAGAATAATTCACCAACCTTATATATATACTAGCCTTTGTTGACAAAACATCCAACGTCGGAATCAAATTTCTACAAAACGCCTTTGTATACACAAATATCATTCTAGAAAACAATATTAAGCAATGACAAAATAGTATCACATTTTCTATCAAATTTCAATTCAATTTGACTTAATGAAGAACAATGCATCAAGGAAAATGCTAGGTCATATATGCTAGGTCTCAAATTTTGTACTTAGAACCGAATTAACTGCCAACAGGTCCAAATCTTGGGAGTTCCAGGTGACAAAGCAAAGGCACAAACACGTCCCATAGAGGATCAATGGACCCCTGTTTGGAACCAAGAGTTCGAGTTCCCTCTTACCGTCCCTGAACTTGCACTAATCAGGATTCAAGTCAGAGAGTATGACACCGATAGACGACACGCTTTTGGAGGTCAAACTTGCCTACCGGTGTCGGAGTTGAAGACCGGCATACGAGCAGTTCCATTATATGACAAGAGAGGGGATAGGTACAAGTCAGTCAAGCTTCTCATGCGATTTCAGTTCGATGATGAAAATAAATTTGAATTTTAATTGTGTTGTGTGCATTTGTGGTTAATTTGTGTGTGTGGTGTGTTGTGTAATGTATGATTGATATATGTTGTGAATAAGAAACCATTCACGAGGAGATGAAACACATTGATCAAGTTCAAGCTAGTCAAGGTGAATATGGATATTTCTACCAAAAAAAAGGTGAATATGGATATGAATCTATATAGTGTGTGGGAATGATCATTAACTTTGGACCTTTAAGCAATTATATCATTTATAGCTTTTGTTGTTGGATCATTACTTTATAGCTTGAATTGAATTAGTCAAAATGTATGCATCTTTAAGTGAATAACGTGTACAATATGATGAGAACAAGCGTAAATAATGGCGGATCCAAGATCGATTTGATGTGGGGCGAACATTAAACAAATTTATAAGGTAAGGTCTATATAGGAGCAATTAAATGCCAATAATCAAAGCATTGAATTTAAGAAAGTACAAATATACAAGTAGGTTAGATATTATTAATATTAGAGAAATTAATACCCCATGCCCCATTTTGATAATGTGTTTGCAAAAAATGCCTTCTAATTTCTATTGTTACATGACTGTCCAAAAAAATAGCACATATGCCAAAAAAAATAGCAAAAATACCCAAAATCATGTCCTTTCCTTTTTTAGAAAAATATTTAAATAATTTATTTATTTGAAACTTTAAATTAAGAAAATTATTATCAATTTAAATTTTAAAAAGATTTCTACTAATTAAAAAAAACAAGATTAATTAAACTAAGATCAAAAATGAATGCTCTCACATCAAGAAAATTAGTACCCACGACATTATCATTCTTCTTCTTTTTGGAACCAAAACCCAAAACCCCTAAATATCTTCTTAACCTAGCTTTTTTCCCAGTTCTTCATCGCCTTCGATCTTCCAAAGTTCTTCTGCGAGCCTGTTCAATCTCTACGCCCCCGTGAATGATGCCAATTTTGTTAGCATTTTAACTCTTTTAAAAATGTTTTGTTAGCAAATGATTTATGTTGTTATCATTATTTAGATTGACCAACATGTTCTATTTATGTTTGTAGATTTGGATATATGAAGCTGTTCGAACAACAATGGGGGTGAGTTTTATTGAAAGGATCAGTGAGTCTGTTACTCCACGTGGTTTAAGGTGGCATGCACAAAAAAACCCTGAACATGGAATTATGGAGAAGATGATTAATGATGATAACATCCAAGACATCCATCTGAAGACAATTTTGTCTCCCGAAAAAAATGAGGTAGACATGTTATTCAAAGGCAACTTCTCTGATGAAGACAATGATGAGTATTTTGATGGTATAGTAAAAAAATTGGAGAAACATAAGAAAAAAGGGAATAATGTGAGGAAAAAAAAGGAAGCCTGATTCAAGTGACAAGTGTCGTTTAATGTGGATAATAAACATTGGATTACATTACAAATTGACTTCACAAGTTGGGTTGTCAATGTGTATATTTCAAATGTGGACTTCATAAGTATTAAGGATGTAGAGGAGAGCCTTATTCCAGTGTCTCACGGGCTTCCCCAGGTGTTGAAGCAATATGGGTCAATGGCCAAACAGTTGGAAATATGGGGTGACAAACTGTTAAGTGTCAACCGTGTCAAGGGATTGAAGCAAAACAAGCGAGGGTAAGTACATTGAGTTTCGAAATCAATTTATAATTCAATGTCTCACAATTTGAATCAAATTTTGTTATTTTTATATGAAGCTATACTAAAATCTAGTTTTGTTTTGTAGGGGTGACTGCGGGGTGTACAACATCAAGTATATTGAGTTACTAACCACTAAGAATGATGATATCTCGGTCAATAAGAACACCCCCTGTATGTCGCACTTAAGTGAGTGCCATCCACTTATATCACCTAAAATTGAAACATGAAATTATCTTGTCATACTGCTAATTTCGTATTGCCATACATATAAATATAAGTTCTTTGAAGTCAATATATTCGATCAAACATAAGCATTTATCCTATCAATAGCATTGATATTCAAAAATAATTAATCTTAGAAACTATAATAGTATAAGATACCTTCCTCAAATTAGGCAATGCCCTGATCCGTGCACCTATACTCCAAAATGCATACTTGAATCGTTGGTTAGCATCTCTTTCAATCACGATATGGGAGCCTGGATTTGATTGTTTGAGCTTGAACATCCAAGAATAGAGTTTATTGTAACTTTCCTCTGCTATCCTCTTACTAACTCTTGGGCTTTTAAACGTGCTCAATTCACCTTATGGTAGCTTGCATTCACTCCCATTTCTTTCATCACTCTTTGTATCTCTCTTGCTCGGATGCTTGGACTATCACCTTGAAACCTGTAACACAATTTAAAAAAAAGCGGATACCATTAATGCTTTTAAAAATTCCTTAAAAAATTACACTATAAATGAGTACGACATAAATCCTTCCTTACCTTGGCAGGAATTTTTCAGCAATCATGTTTGATGTGGCTTGTTTGTGGTGGTTGTGTCTTGATCGTAGTCCACATGTATGCTCTCCCACATACTTTCGTACAACGAACAAACTGGTTTTACCATAGATTGTACCGCGACACATGAATGAGCATGACTTGTCGATGCAACCTACTACATATCTAGTTTTGTCTGGCTTATTTACATCCAACTGGAAGCAATGTGTCTATGCAATTGACCTTAACGCATCTTGCGGCTCCTTTTTGGAATTGAAATAGTCTCCCTCACTAATTTTTGCATGATTATGAAACTCATCATTGTTTTGTCCACCTTGTAATGTAACCCATTCTTTAGCATTTGTTTTTGCACGATAAAAATTCTCTTCCACTCAGGGACGGAACTAGAAAAAAAAAATTAGGATGGGCTAAATTATAAAGTAAAAATTAAAATTAGAGAAAAGATGGGGTGAAAATTATAATTAACAAAAAGGTGGGTAAACAAATTTAAAAAGAGTCAAAATAGAAGTATAGATAGAAGAAAAAGAAAGAGAGGTGTGCTGGTTGATATTCGAACACGGAGCTATTGTATTATATGGAGAGGCTTAACCAAATGAGCTAGGTAAAAACCTAGCCTTTTTATCACTTTACTACTACTAGTACTAATTTTAGGGTGGGCGAAAGCATACCCTAGCCCACCCTTGGTTCCGTGCCTGCTTCCACTTCTTGAATAACATCCTCATCAACATCAATAAATTGATCATCAATATCTTCCATTACTTCATCATGAGCAACTTGTTCAAATTGCTTTGCTCCAGCAAAACCATTTCCGTTAAAACCAATTTCTTCTTCTCCAAGGTTTACAAAATCAGTATCTTCATCATCATCACTGAGCATGACAACGACATCTTTGCCTTTATTTGTTGAAGTAGATCCTCCAATTTCATCATCGCTGCTCAATGATACGAAATTAATCGGGGAAGTATTCCTGTTTCGTAACCTGTCACTATCTTCAGGGATCCTTTCACCCATCCAAATTTCATGACACCCATATCAGAGGAGACATTATTATCATCATCGATGATTTCATCTAAAGTCCTGCCATCCAATGTTATTAAAATCAAGATTCTAGGATCGGATCACGGAAGGTCTCATGGATCGAATCGTAAAATCGGAGCGTACAATCGTAAGATCCTATAATATCAATAAAAATAATATAATATTAACATGATACAATAAATTTAATGATCATAATTGACATTCCAAACTTATATATACACAAGAAGCTCATTTTTTTAAAAATATATACTTTCATAAGCGTTCCAAAGAAGTCAAGAGTATTTTGTAAAGTCGAGGAAAGATTATAGGTCATAATAAGGGAAATAATGTTGTAAATTCAAATAATTGGGAGTCAAAAGAAGGAAATTGGGAGGTAAATAAGGTTAAAAGAGACAAATTGAGCACTTAAGCAATGCAATTTCACTAATAATTGAATCAATTGGTGCTAAAATACATTTTACAAGCTCAAAGTAAAAAACAAGTTAGGATCTTACGATTTTACACAAGACCTCATGATATCCTATACGATTCTATACGATCCTGATACGATTCTACACGATTCTGATTCCAACACATTTCGATTTTAATGCACGATCCGGATCAAAATCACATATTGGATCATTACTATATACTAAAGCGGATGTTAAAATAATATATAAAACGGTCCAACGAAAAACCGGCCACTTCATTCTTCTATTTTTAAATCAATCTGATTTAGGGTTGTTCAACGGATCGTTCCGACCCGACCCGTATAAAAATTTTATCGATCCGAGACCCGACCCGTAACCTGGATTACGGGTTACGGGTTTTACGAGTTGGGTCACGGGTCAACGGGTTGACCCGTTTGAACAGGTCAAATGGGTCAAAATGATCCATTTGACCCGATGACCCAACCCGTAACCCGTAAAAAAAAGTTAATTATCTATTATAAAGAATAAATATAATTATATATTATAAAGAATAATTAATTTTCTATTATAAAGTATAAAGTATAATTATCTATTATAAAAAATATTTAAAAAATAGTAATATTACGGGTTACGGGTGTTACGAGTCGACCCGTAACCCGTAATCTCAAAATCTTTAACCCGTGATCCGACCCGTAAATTCCAGGTAGGATCGGGTCGGATTACGGATTAACGGGCCATTTGAACAACCCTAATCTGATTGGTTGAAATTTAATTGGATTATTTGTTATTAGTTTTATTTATATATTAAAAAATAATCACTACATTAGTTTTATCTTTTGATAGAATAGTTTTTTAGATAAGATATGTATAGTTTTTAAAGAGAAAATATCATTTAACCACCATTTATTTTACACTTGTTGCAATTAACCACTAAACCACCCTTTATATTTTTTTCTACACTTAACCACCCCTTATTTGTAAATATGTGCATTTAACCACCCATTTTAATGAAAAAGTTATTTTCTTCGTTAATTAAAGTAAATTACGTTTTTGCCCTTCTTTTTTAATTTTATTTACAATAAATAAAAGAATTCAGGAATAAATTGAGTTTGGAATGTCATTATCATTAAATTTCGACCTACATCTCAACCTTTTGAATCTCGAGTCGTCGTCCATCAACTTAGACACGATCGACTCCAAGGGACGCTCAAAGTCATCAGAATCATATCCAAAACCCATGGACTTTGCATCGGCGAAGTCGTGGTTCTTTTTCGTCATTGGATGGAGGGAATGAATTATTAAGGAGGAAATTATGTCAAGCTGATAAAAATCGGCGTATTGGAACTTGAAAATGTCAACTATGGTTTGTCCTTTGTTTATTTATTGTAAATAAAATTTAAAAAGAAAGGAAAAAAAACGTAATTTACTTTACTTAAAGGAGAAAAATGATGTTTTTTGTTAAAATGGGTGGTTAATTGCACATAATTACAAATAAGGGGTGGTTAAGTGTAGAAAAAATATAAAGGGTGGTTGATTGCAACAAGTGTAAAATAAAGGGTGGTTAAATGCAATTTTCCCTTTTTAAAAGTATCTTGTATCCTTACCTATATTATTTTTAATAACTATTTTTGGGAATGATAGTTTTTGAAAAATATCTTTGCATATATCAATTTAATTAAAATTTAACAAATATAAATAAATAATGCAATAATTTTATAAAATCTAGTGCAAGGGATGTGAACTACGACTAGTATTATTCTAGGAATGCGAATATTAAAAAAATTAAGCACAAAGAAGTAAATGGAAAATGAATATAACTACATGTCATTGATAAGGCGATGACACATAGGAAAAATAAATTCAACTGTAATTATAGTATATTGATATGGATATTGATTATTTTTTTTATATTTTGTGAAATTTGATTGTGGGTCATTCAATCGGACAACCCGGCTGCATTCATTGGTAGGTATGAACAATACCCTTGGCCCATATAAGCGGGTCGGGCCATGCAGTCAAAATTTTAAATTTGCCCCGGCTCAAGCCCGCATATGGACATGAACATATTTTGAACTTTTTTTTTTTTACTTTGTCAAGGTTTGAATAATTATGTTTCGAGAAATGGTTTGTACAATTTCAATATAGATTAGATGAACCTTCTTTTTCTCTTTGTTATTTTCTTGGTTAACTAAAAATACACAAACACTGGGTTTTTATCAACAAATAGAAGCTTTTCATGATCCAATACCATAAACAACACTATGTGAAATTTTCTAAAACTTCCAACATCCTCAAGTGTTTCATTTTTCTTTTTCGATTTGCAACAATAATCCATCTCACAAGATTTTCATTTCTGTTTTTCGATTTGCAACAATAATCCATCTCACAAGATTTTTATCCCAACAACAGAGTAGGGCTTGTAGATTTGCAAGATCCAAAAAAATGGACAAAAGAACCTCTTCATTTTCTCATGGTCATCACTAAAACAGTCAAATTATTTGGGCACCTCGAACCAATTGGTTTAGTTAATGTTGAAATTTTTTGATAATTTGATTTTGAACTAGTGTCCAAGGTTAATTTTTGTGTACAAGCTCTATATATTAAACTATTGATCTCTTCAATGTCCACCCCACTTCCGGACAATCCTGGATCC